>VZRR01001184.1:186758-244341 GCA_013398015.1 Oreocharis arfaki | reverse complement strand
GTAAAGATATATATATATATATATATATCAAGCTGTTTACTTTCTGCAAGATTAACAGAGACATCTTGGATTTTGAAAACAACTAAATAACCACTTGCTGTGAATTTCATATTAACTGTATATTTTCCTTTGTAATAAATATTTCTAAAACCATTGCAGCCTTGAAAAATGCAAAATTGAGTGTGACTGGAGAACTGTTTTGACTTGCCTGCTAAGAATGTCAATAGTTGTGTGAAAACATATCACATTTGGAAATACTGAGAAATATGCTAGACAGAGCTTGAACTACATGACCTGAAACAGTAGAATTAATTAATTAGTACCAGTTGATGTATAGCTTGTGTAGGGCAGCTCTAAGCTATCTCAGTGCACTGCATCCCTAATATTGTGTACTATATAAGATGTATAAACCTTCTTTGAGAACATAAGCAAAAATGTGTGGATGTATTTTTATACACCAGACAAAAAAATTTTGTTCACCACACAAAGGCCTGTTTTTAAAAGAATATAGGTTTCTTTTCCCCAGCCAAAAAAGAAATCTCTGTTCAAGCTCACACTTTCAAGGCCACCTACATTCAGAAAAGCACAAAAGCTGTGCCACATATTCAGACTTTAGGGAAACTTTTTAAAAGGGCTGAACTCTAGCCTTCATATCCTGAACTGCAGACTTCATGGCTTAGACACTTCTCTTTCTCTCCCTTAGTTCAGACTGAAGTTATCAAAGAAAGTTTCCTAATAGAGAGATTTTAACTGCTGAACCACTTCCCAAGGGAACTAACAAAAGTCTGGTACTAAAGCTATTGGAAACCAGCCATGATAAAATCCTGGCACCTGTAATTTGAGGAAGGCTGCTACACTGGCTCTCAAGGGATCACTAGCTGTTCTGCTAAATAACTGCACTCTGTGGATTGACAGGACACAATTTACTGGCATTAGCTGAGGGAAAGGGACTTCTCTTTTTGGACAGAGATGAGAATTTGAGACCTCTAAGGAATCACAGAATATTCTGAGCTGCGAGGGACCCACAAGGATCTTCGAGTCCAACTCTTACGTGAATGGCCCATGTGGGGATTGACTCCACAGCCTTGGTGTTGCCAGCACCCTGCTCTAACCAAACTGAACTACTGTGGCATTATGTCAAAGGGATGCAAAATTCTGGCAAAATTCTGTCTTCAAAGCTGTCCTTGCATCACAGTGAGGAAGACAGCTGACATGTGTTTTTTGAGCTTTACTGCAAATTCTTCGCACACACACACTTATATATATATACATATATATATATGTATACATTGTGTAATCTATGTATCTATGTAGCCATACAGAATATATGTATACAGACATAAAACTCAGTTTGTTGTGCAGCCAGAATCTACTGAAGGTGGTGGGGACTTGTTGCTGTGGAATTCTTACATCCTGAAAATCCTTTTAAACCTCTTTGTTGAGCCAACTGCTTTGTAAAGATGCCTCTGGGTTGGTGCTCTCAGCTTTACCACCTAATGCACATAGGCTTGTGCCAGAAGAGAAAACAAGACAAATCACTTTTATCTCATCATTAAAAAATCCAAATCCCTGGCTGGCAAGAGTTCACACTAAAACTAGGAGGGAAAATATGCTTTATCATTTGATTTCTGCATTGTTGAGTTATTAACCACCATCTCAGCTTTCTCTCTCTGAACACGTGCATTGGATTAGTTTTGGTAATCCTTGTTTAAAATGTTAATTCAGATTTCTTTATAAGACAGGAAAGACAAAAGGTCAGGGTCTAATTAATCGTAGTGACACCCAGCTTGTATCTATCTTTTCAAAAGTAAGTATCAGTTTTCCCGAAACAAGAAGAGAAGAGAAAGAATATTTAGTCCTAATGACATCCAAGGTTCAGCAATATTTTTCTGGACTGTGCTGCCTAACAGAGATAGATGATGTTATTTTACCTTCTAATGGAAAACTGCAAAAAGATAAAAGGTAATTGGGAAAACAAAATTCTTTTCAGGAAGCTATGAATTTAACTCTCTTTAAAGTATAGATAATTCTCTTAGTAAGCCCTTAAGAGGAATGATCATGTTTTCTGCTGCACTGACAATGAAAGGTAATCCAAGGAGATTATATTTTAGCAAATCATTAATTACGTAGTTCAATATCTTAAACTGTATGGTAAACAGAGAAGATGAGCCAAACAACCCAAATCTGTCACTGCTTAGTTGCGTTGGGAAGCTGATGGGTTTCTTTACCCCAGAAGAGATTAATGTGGGGTTTTTTCAGTGGTTTATTGTGAAGCTGTGATATCTTAGATCAATAGCAAGCACACAAATTTAGGGGTATTTCAATAGATTTTCCCTCAACTCAAGTGCAGGCAACTGAATCTTCATCAAATATGCTTTTACAAGACAAGTGTAACAATTCAGTAACACAGAAAAAGGAACAATAGAATAACAGAATATCCTGGGCTGGGGGGACCCACCAGGATCACCCAGTCCAGCCCCTGGCCCTGCACAGACACCCCAACAATCCCACCCTGGACATCCCTGGCAGCACTGTCCAAATGCTCCTGGACCTCTGGCAGCCTCGGGGCTGTGCCCATTCCTTGGAAGCCTGGGCAGTGCCCAGCACCCTCTGGGGGAAGAACCTTTCCCTGATCCAGCCTGAATCCTCTCCTGCCACAGCATCATGCCATTTGAGGAACTGGAATATATATATGCCTTTTGTTATAATTAGGGTCTATGTGGCCCACCCCAGTGGCACATTTAAGGGCTGATAAATGGATGAAGATGCTTAAAATGTCACAGTTATGGGCGTGAATCTAATAGGAAAAAAAGTACTAAAAAGGAGATGGCAGAGTGAGATTAAATCAAAGGTGTGTTATAAGTCTTGATGATTGTGCTGAGTTGATTTGTGCTAAAATATAATGGGATGAAATAAAAAAATGGACTGAATTATTTAATATCTCTGATTGGAGGCCAAAGGGGTGTGCAGAAACAAAACCAGGTAAACCACTCTCCCTATTTTCTCAACCTGTGCGACTGCAGGGATCTAGTCTTGGGGTCAAGGAGACAAGGTGGAATGGCCACCATGATCAGAGCATTGCAATGAGGAGATACAGGCTCTGTAAGAATGAGAGGATGGGAAGAGTGGGAATGGGCCTTGCCCTTCATGTGAGAAAACATCTGCGGCACACGGAGCTGTGCCAGGGGATGGGTGAGGAGACAGCTGAGAGTTTATGGGTTAGGATTAGAGGTGGCAGGTAAAGGTCTGCTCTAGGCTGCCTGACTGGAAAGAACAAGTGGATGAGGACCTCTACAGACAGATAGGAGCAGCTCTGGTCCTCATAGGGGTT
This sequence comes from Oreocharis arfaki, assembly GCA_013398015.1. NCBI lineage: Eukaryota > Metazoa > Chordata > Aves > Passeriformes > Paramythiidae > Oreocharis > Oreocharis arfaki. Next base: position 241,010 of record VZRR01001184.1, on the reverse strand, counting down.
TCGACCATCCTAATATCCACTGGAGGGACATAAGCAGGGCAGAAGCAATCCAGAAGATTCCTGGAGACCATCAAAGACAATTTCCTCACTCAAATGGTAGAGGAGACAACAAGGAGATATGCTTTGTGGGACCTCATCCTCGCCAACAACGAGGACCTTCTTGTGAAGGTCAAAGGCATTATTGGCTGCAGTAGCCGTGAGGTGGTAAGGTGCAGAATGATTAGGAGGAGGAAGAAGCCTCCCTACAGGCTGTAGAGTTATTGGGTAAGACATTAAGAGTGCTGATCTATCAGTAATGATGTTTCCTTGTTTTGATTTCTTTGCCCATCCTGCCAATTCGTGCTGGCTAACACAAACCTGTCTTGCACATTCCAGCCCTCTTTGAAACAGAAATCCCTGCCTACAGTCTGTTGCCCACTTGTCCATTTTGTGTGTGACCAGTGGCTGTAAACAGAAGAAGCAACGTCTTCGATAGTCCACAGAAAACCAGTTCCATCCATGGTAAAGAAGAAGCTCCTGCCTTGCAGAGCCAACATGTGGACTCTGCACTGTATAGAGATGGATACTGTCTTCTATTTTCTTGCCAGATCCAAGAGCAGAAAGAGAATAAGCCCAGGATCAGGATAGAAGGGTGAGAAACAGCTCACAACAGTCCTGTGGATGTGGGTTGCAGACTACAAAAGTGATAAAGAAGACGTCATCAATTGTATGTTTAAAATAAAGGCAAGGTTTGTCAAGGTGAGTCTGGGAGTGCCACCATAAACTTACAGGCTTAGGGACCGTGAAAAGTAAGAGATAAGTTTTAAAATACACTTTAAAAATCTCTGTATGTTGGGCAGCTAATAATTTTTCAGCATTTTGGCTGGAAATAGTGCTTTGCCTCCTCCCAGCCTCCTGCACGTTGTCTGTACCCATGTCTGCATGCCACAGAAATGCAACAGTCAGGGACCTCTCAAAACATTTCATGAAATGCACAAATGTTGTTATATTTTTTAAAGGGAAAAGTAGTTTAAATATGACAGTTTTTGAGCTGTAGAGATGTGCTCTGCAGCATAGAAAAGGTAGATAAGGCAAAGTATGAGCAAAACACAAAAATGGAGGAATACAGCTTTGATGTCTTTAAATCTTCAAATTGATGAAAATAATCCAGTACCAGAAACAAAAGAAAGTACTAGAAAAATCTCAAGAAATTAGATAAGCAGTGCAAACAGACTAGTCTGACCTCTTCATAAATCACAAGGAATAAGAGACTACACGCCTAAATTAGCTACAGCATTGTCTAGTTCCAGTAAGCCATGGGTGAATTTTAATTTACAGCATGTCTAAATATGACTGAGAATACTTGGAAAGCCCGAATGTCTCAGATATTTTTCAATTTCCTTTTTGGAAAGCGAAACTCTAAAGTTCATGGAGAAGATGAGAGCTTCCAGAAAATCCAAAGTTTAGAAATAAGCATTTAAAAAAATTCTAGTTCTTCACAATTAATTGATGCTTTCAAGCTCTGAATAATTTATAGTAATAGCAATCAAAAGCAGCTGAAATTAGGTTTTGTGATTGGGAAAACAGTGGTATATTGATGGAATTGTATATTTATTTATGGCTTCTTTTTTGTTATAACCAGGGCTGCCCAGAAATTTGGTCTGAGAACCACTTCTTCCCAGAGAAGCTGTGGCTGCCCCATCCCCAGAAGTGTTCAAGGCAAAGTTGGATGGGGCTTGGAGTGACCTGGTCTGCTGGAAAGTTGATGTAGGCTTTAATGCAACAGGAGAATCTGTGAGATCTGACTGCCCCCAGCACAAATAATCTATACCCTGAGGTGTGATGTCTGGCTCCACTCGAATCTCTACACATTTGCTTTGGGAATGGCAACCCCAAATCTCCACTCTTTGCTGTGGTCTTGGATATAGCTCAAGTCACATCACCCAATTATCCTTAATGTTCTCTTTCCTCCTCTTGTTTTTACTATTTCAGGTTTAACTACAGGTAGCAAAAAATGCAGTCTGAGGTCAACAGCAGGCCCTGGACTCAGGTGAGCAGAAGACCACTGAAAAACATGTAGGTATGACTATTAGATAGAAACTGTCCATGTTTTAGCTCTTGGGTGCTTTTCCAAAGGATTTCCCTGAGGACCTGGCAAGCTGAACTGCACTAGAGACCCACCAGAACCATTATCCACCAAAAATGGACCCTCTGGTTTAAATTTGAGGTGGAGTGTCATTTGTTGCCAGGCTAATTTTGAGGATTCACTGAGTTGCCAGAGGGCCTTTTCTCCTTTTAAGAATATACAGTTCTATAATCAGTTTCTTCTGCATTTGAACCACTGAACAGATGCACAGACTGTCCTGGCTCCAGATCTTATCATTAATTTCCCCTCTCTCATGAAAAGGGGACGAGCACCTTTTTTCAGCCTGCATTAGTGGCCATGCCACAGTCATTACTTGTCCCAGTTTGTCAGCAGTCCAGATGATTCCCTTCTGACTTGCTACTCTTCCCATTTAGTTTTGGATAAATTTCCTTCACTTTTCTAATTCAAAATGAATTATGCTGAGAGCAGTATATATATATGTTAACAAAATATTGTGTACGGGAATTAGAGGTAAGCCTTATGCCAAATCCTGGCCATAATTCTTCAGTACTGCATAGCAGATGATATTCAGTCTCCAGCCACTTAATATACTGCCTGATTTACTTTTGTTCACTGTTTTGGATAAAGAAAAAAGCATCCTAAATGGAAGGTGGATAGAGAAAGCAATCCCAAATTTATAACTTTAAAAAGGTGCTGTTCAGCCTTCAACATGCCAGTTGCAATAAAAAAAAATCAGCAATTTTAGCTCTTGCATGTGTGGTTTCATGTGGTTAGATACTGTATTCTAGAAGGTGGCAAAACGAGACATCAAAGTTGGAGATGAGGGTAGAATCAGAATTCTACAGATCATAGAAATACAAGATTCGTTAAAATCCCATCTATGCACCATCAATAAAAGATGCCAGTGAGGAGCAGCACTGCCATATACTGGTCTAGAAAAAATATTTAGACCTCAGTTCTGTGTGGAAGAAGTAACAATTTGTAAGTTCAGCCTATGAAAAGCAAAAAGTAAGCCATCTACTCAATGTACAGTGCTCGTATTCCTTTAGCTGGGTAGAAAATCACTTTTCTGCACAATATTATAAAAAAAATAATCGTTAGAATGGTAGTGCTAACACTTTATCTCTGAGTCATTCTGTGATCACTCTCCAAAAGGAAAAAACCCTCTGTCAGAGGAAGGAGCATCAGGGGGCATCCTAGAGGGCCATGGTTCCATCCTAGAGGTTTTCAGCCACAAATACTTGAATTTGGTACCTGATGGGTGAGTGAAGGGCTGATGCAGCCCTTGCACTGGGAGGGAGAGGACAAAATTATTAATAATGAAGAAGAAGCCTTTTGACCATTTCTTCCTTCTTGCATGGATGCATTCATAGAATTAGAGGTTTTCCTTGCTCTCAGGAAGGCAGAGATTCCCTCGACATTTTTAATGTGAATATTTCTGTCTGTAATCCTGAAACAGAACACCAGATGAATCTCAAAAAAGTCAAATCTGGATCTGAACTTTCTGTCTCAGATATATTATTAGATGAACAAGTTCAAATTTTAAAATTTCCTTATAAAACCCCTCAGGCTGATCTATATAAAGTAAAGTGACCCAAACAGGTCTGAAAGCACTGACATATTGCACCACAGGTTGATATATTCTTATTAAAAAGTAGCTATGGTTTTCTCAAAGGAAAATTTATATTTCAAGCAGTGGAATAGGGAGACATCATAAAGTTTTTAATAGAATTACTGGATGCCTTGTGATTTGGAGTTCTTTAAAGCTACAATAAAAACGGCATTTAAAAATAAATCACTATTCAAGTCTCTGTCATTTTCCATCATCCTTAATAGAGCCAAAGGAAATAATAATTTATGTAAAAATTGAGAAGTAGAGTAGATAATAAAATATATCTTTCAAGTGCATGAGGGCCTCAGCTATAAAACCAACATCTACATCGGGACCTTCATGCAGGTGCTGAAACCTTTGCTGTTTTTGGTCTTATTTCTGAAGTTAAAGTCAGCTACAGAGGCCCCAGTTATATAAACCGTACAGGCACACCTAAACTGACAATTAGGAACATTCTTGTAACTTTAATGGGGCCACCAGTAAACTGACTGATAATCAAAAAATTAGCTATTTTTCAGTTTAACTTCAGATTAAAAGCACTATCTCAGCTTTGGAAAACATTAGGAACATTTGGTCTTGGGCCATTTCTTTCTTGACAGAGTTCAAAATTTGGAGCAACAACCAGTTCCCATTTTTAGTGGCTTCTACCCAAAATGCAACAAGAAACAAAAGTTAAAAATGCTCAAAAGTGTATGTCCATAATACAAATTATCACAAAATTGCCTATGACACTGATCTCATATGTAGCAGACACAGTGATCATCTTGAGAAAATTAATCTGATTTGCCTCACAATTTCACAATCCTCCTAGTCTAATCTTATTACAGGTTTTGTTTTTTTCAGTATTTATATCTATGATTATATAAACATATGTTGCTAAGCCATATTTGGGGATGCAGTAAATTATTTCTGTTTAGAACAAGATTAACATCTCTGCTGCGATTTACTGATGTATTTTTGGGATTGCATCAGTCTCATGATCACTGCATGTTTTTGTCTCAGGACTTTTCTCAAAGGAAATGACAAAGATGTTGAACTACCTTAGGAATATTTCTCTTCACCATTACATTATAGGAATGGTATCTGTTGAAAGCTATTTCTTAAATTCAGTTTAGACAGAAAATGTAGACCTTTGTGGCGTGTCTGGGTGTGATTTTAAAAACATCAATATATTTAAGTACATCTCAGGCTGAGAAAGTTCTGGCCAATACATTTCAAAGAATTCTTCATGATCCGAAAATCAGATGAATTTTTCCAAAGTACCTGCAATTTTTGGGTGTCTCAGGTGAAGGAAGCCATGATACCCTGTGTACGCAGGCACACAAATGAAGTAAGAGCTACCTGCACAAGATGCTTGTTTCATTTTCATTTTACTTGTTCTTTCTTGAATTCATTAAACAGTGGAAGTTCCTACACTTATATTCTGAGAGAATATCCTCGAGGGCAGAAAGTCCTCAACAGATTAGAGAGATGGGCAATCATGGGTTGCATGGAGTTGAGCAAGGGAAAGGGCCGGATTCTGCACCTGGGACAGGGCAGCCTTGGCTGTGTGTGTGGACTGGGGAGCAAGAGGCTGGAGAGCAGCTATGGGAAGAGTCCTGGGGGTCCTGGTCCATGGCCAGCTGGATCTGAGCCAGCAGTGCCCTGGCAGCCTGGAGGGACATCCCTGTCCTGGGGGCACCAGGCCCAGCACCGTGGGTCAGGCCAGGGAGGGGATTGTCCCTCTCTGCTCTGGGCTGGGGCGGCCTCACCTCGAGTGCTGGGGGCAGTTTTGGGTGCCACAAGATAAGAAAGATACTGAACTACTAGAAATGGGCCACGAGGACAGGGAAGGGTCTGGAGGAGCCATATGAGGAGCAGTTGAGGGCACTTGGTCTGTTCAGCTGGATTGAGGAGACTGAGACCTCATTGAGCTCTTCAACATCCTCCCAAGGCGCAGCACAGGGGCAGCTCTGATCTCTGCTCTCTCTGACAGGGGGCAGGACCCAAGGAAATGCCTGGAGCTGTGTCAGGGCAGGGTTGGGTTGGATATCAGGCAAAGGTTCTTCCCCCAGAGGGTGCTGGGGCACTGACCAGGCTGCCCAGGGAATGGGCACAGCCCCGAGGCTGCCAGGGTTCCAGAAGTGTTTCACCAGTGCTCTCGGGCACAGGATGGGATTGTTGGGATGCCCTGTGCAGGGCCAGGAGTTGAACTGCATAATCCCTGTGGGTCCCTTCCAACTCAGCATATTCTGTGATTCCATGAGAACTATTTATTGACTGATTGGTCATTTGGGCTGTTAATCTGCTTGTCAGTATCTCCTGCACAACAGATATAGTATTATTTTTATTTATCTCTTCTCTCTTTCAGTCCCTTTTCTCGTCTACTTCAATAACAACCATAATCTGGAAACAGAACAAAATTGAAGACATATTTTTGGCCACTGTAAGTATGAAAACAAACTCTTGTGGAAGTTATTTTTCCTTTCTCTATCGCTGCTCATTTGCAACAAGAATCACAGAATCCCAGAATACTTCAGGTTGGAAAGGACCTTTAAAAGTTGTCTTTTAAACTTTTAAAAGTTTAAAAGTTCTGGTTTTAATCTGGTTCTAATCTCCCTGCCCCGGGCAGGAACACCTTCCACTAGCCCAGGGTGCTCCAAGCCCCGTCCAGCCTGGCCTTGGACACTTCCAGGGACCCAGGGGCAGCCACAGCTTCTCTGGGCACCCCGTGCCAGGTCCTCCCCAGCCTCATAAAAAATTTAGTACAAAGCAGCTGCAGTTACCTCTCCTGAAACTTTTGGTGTTTCTAGCCACTGGTATTATGATTTCAGCCCAACCATCTGCAGTATATCCCTTGGACAAATCTGCACTCTGTCTGTACTTTTAGAATTAATGTTAGCTCTAACTAGACACCAAATCAAACATGGACAGCTTCCAGGAAAGCTATTTCCTGTTTCCATATAGAGGACATTATTTACAGCTCCCACATGTAATACACAATTAGAGTAGTAAATCTATTTATTCACAGAAAGAATAACGAGTGCCAAGTAAATAGGAAAACTTACAGGCAGGTATTATAAAAGCATTACTTTTGCTTGGAACACTATTAGCTATTAACAAACATGTTCTAACAGACTGAAAAATGTCCAGAGGATTAAGTGCTAAATCTGCATGGAAACCAACTGATTTTCAGCCTGCTTGAGTTGCCTTCTGTTTTAATCGTGTGGTACTTTCAGAGGATGGAGCCATAGTAACAGTGGTGTAAAGCCTTTTGTTCCAGGTGTAACTGCTTCCTTGGTTCCAGGTGTAACTGCTTCCTTTCTTCCTCTCACCCAGTTTGCAACTTCATCCATTCTTATCTTAGAAACAAAATCATGGAATGTTTGGGAACGGATGAAACTTATTTTGGAGATCATCCAGTCCAACATCTTCGATTAAGCAGGTTGCTCAGGGCCTTGGCCTGAAATAAAATTAAAGGAAATTTGACCAACAAAATCACAGGAATTACTCTATATTCTCCCCCTCCTCGCCCTTCCCTTTTGGGAGAAGATGCTGAAAACAAGAAATGGCAAATATTGTGAGGTCTACCCATTCTTCAGCACCTGTTATTTCTAGATTTGCCTATTACACTCTAACAGCAGGAAAAAGCCATTGTAACCACGGCCGGCAAAGAACTTCTCTACAGAATTCAATTGCCTTTGCTTTTTTTTAAAGTTTTTTTTGGGAGTGAGTAAACAAACTAGCTGTATTAAGCTAAACTGCTAACATACCTGAACTTTGTCCTGTCTCTGTCCTCTGTCCTGTAAGACTGAAAAANATACCTGAACTTTGTCCTGTCTCTTAGTAAGACTGAAAAGTGTACAAAGGGCTCTTTCAAACCTGTCTGCCACTACCACATTGCAGGTTTTCCACTGCAGTTTTCAGGCCAGCCAAGAAATAAAAAACGCACTGTAAAATCCAATTAATTATTCTACCCACTCTGTATTAGAGCAATGTTTGTTTGTTCTTGACTGAAAGAGAAACATTTGATACAATAATTCAGAAGCAGATCAATGTTGTCCCTAGAGGAGAGGTCCTTGAGCCCAGGGAATCAAGTGTTTCAGATTTTTCTTGGTGGCTGAGAAAGAGTAATAATGCCTTTGTTATCAAATACAGTGTTCTTAGCAGAGTCCAGCTTTGTTCTATGTAATATTTATATTTTATTTCAAGACAATGACATTTTTTCAATATCTATAATTTCTTACCTTTCCTATTCCTTCTTCCCTTTTAATTACCATCATTTGTGCCTTATCTCAGAACATCTTAAAAAACAAGTCTGAAGATGAGGTCTGATAAAGTTGATTTTGCATCAAATAGCACACAGTCCATTCATTATGTTTCATAATCCTTTTTTCTCCGAAAGTTTCTGGCAGTTGTTGCTTAATTTTAACCTTAATCATCTGAGATCCCATAATGACTTTTTTTTACGCTTTAGACTTGAAATAAATGATGGTATTAATTCGACAGTATCAAATTTGAAATGAAATAAAGCCAAACCAGCTCTCATCCTATTGTTTGGATGGCTTTAGCTTTTCAGTTCAGTTTAAAAAAAAAGGTGAATCATACTCAAAAGGAGAGGAAATTATGTGTTTTCATGGTGAACCTCCAGAAATGTTTTTAATGTATTTTTTTCACAAGCAACAAATCTCTCTACAGTTCAGGGGCTGCAATCATCCTGTGTGACACAAAACCTATTAATTAGCCATTAACTCCTAGTGTAAAGACAATGTACCTCTCCCTTGTAAACTTCTGAAGATAATTAAAATGCAGCTGTGAAACAAACAGCAGACACTCAGGATTACAGCTATTCATTTCCTCTGTTACATAAATGAGTGATTCTTTAAAAATTCTGGCAATTGTAGCCTGTCCCAAGGTGATGTCAGCAAAAGCCTCTCGTGACTGCAGATGTGCTGCAGGTTCTTTAAGGTGCCATTGTCAGCTCCAGTATGTCAAGCTTCGTCAAAGAGCACAATTTAAATTCTACACAAAAGCACAATTTAAAAAATCAAAGGGTAAGTCGGATTTTGTAGACGTCCAGAAAAACTGACGTAACTAAAGCTGGCTGAAAGAAAAGGAGGTATGAAATGGTCTCAAGAAAATCATCATGCTGCATCCTTGTCCCAAAGTAGGACTTGTATATAAAATGTGGTTAATAATTTTTTGTCCCTATTTAATGCAAAAAAAATCAAAATATCTATCAAATTTTTTCAAGTAGTAAAAAGGCCTAATCAATAAAGTCTGCCACCCTAGTGTAGCATGTAATTTTTCATCTATTTAATAATTCAGTGCTATAATATATCAAAAACAAAGTAGAAAACCCAGTCTTAAAATGAATATAATGACAAAACCACTAAAATATTAAATTTCCCAGGAGTTTTCTGGGGGTTTGAGCAGTATCTTATCAAAAGCTGAACAGAATGCCAATTCCAAAACTCTTGCATGACAACGGACATTATTTCCATAAAGATTTATTTACATGGCTCTAATGCCATGGGCTTACCTAAACATTAATAAAATATCCACTTCAGATAAATGTGAATCTTTAGGGTGCAAAGTTGAACTCCTGAGTTGCTGTTTTTGTTATAAATCTATCAGCTATCTCTGCCTTCTCCACTGCCTCCTGTTCCATTCACCCGGAATGTTCAGGGGCAGAGATGCCATGCCCTTCATTTTATTTGCATTGTGACGAGGCTCTCGTTGCACAGTGAAAGTGGTCGCTTTCCAAATGTGAAACATGTGTAAAGCCAAGGAAAAAATAACATAAACAATGTCTTCTGTGTGTCCCATCACCCACCCCTCACCAGGGCACTGGGTTGACTCTCGTATCTTGATCTCAGCCTATTGATTTGGATTACTGGCAGAGAAGGTGAATCACTTCCATTCTGCCTGCTGCCCTGGTGCTTCCTCAAATCTTATTTAAGAGCAAGCACTGACCTGCAGATTCACGTGCAATCAGTAGTTTCTATGACCGTGGATGTTCAATTACACATAATTACTGAACTGCAAACTGTTCAGGGTGCTTGTTCATTCGTTCTTTCCTTTCTCCCTCCCTCTCTCTCTTCTTTGCCCTCCTTCCCCTTTGATCCTGAGAGTGATTTGAATGCAATAAAAAGCAGATAAGTTTCAGAAGACAGTGGTGTTAGAATCTGTATTTTCTGTCAGGTATTTAGACCAGAAAACTCATACAAGTGTCTGTCTCCTAGGGAAAGGATGATTTTGCAAATCAGCGCTACCCATGCAGTATTTTTAATCTCTTCTCTTTGCCTGCCACAGAGCAAGCAGAGCTACAAGATTATGTTGCAGCAAATTTTCTTTCAATTAAGAAAGAGTGAAGCTTGAGTTCTTCTGTAGTATTCAAATCTATCACTTGGATCCCTAAGAAAGAGAATAACAGAACTTTTAAGCTTATGTGTCATTAGTCAATCAGCAGAAAAAACGAGAACCAGTCTCTTAAGAGCTCAGTTCTCCACTCACTCCAATCATCTGGAGCATCACCTTATTACTCACCCCAATTAATTCCTTTATATTTACACATTTGTTGTTGGCTATGTTACAAAAGGCTTGATGATGTACATGTTGTTAGCAAAGTCACAGTGGCACAATGTGCTGTTGTTGGTTATTCTGTTTTCTTGGTTTTGGTTTATTTTGTTGTGTTTGGGGTTTTTTTCCCCTCATAGAAAAATGATTAGTTCCTTTGAACTCCATGGGATTTGAGTAAACACCCTGTAAATCTTCAGGGTTGCACATGCAAACAGTGACGGCCCAGACCTTCCTTCCATTGCTATTTCCAGAGGTGTATCATTAACTGGGTATTAAATGTGTTAAAATTTATAGCCTACAGTGTGCAAGTACAAGTAGAAATCAATTACTGTTTCCTACCGAAGTAGGAGTTATGGACTATTACACAATGTCTCAAATGGACCAAGGTTATTACTGGAAAAAATTAATGGAAAACATTCCAACTCGATACGCTCATGGGCTCTCACAGACAGACCCTTAATCGTTAGTGCTTCAAAATGATGTAGCTTTACTGATCCATCCAGAGGTAAGAATGACCATCAGGTTTTATCAGACCTCTGTGTAATGAAAACTAGTGAGGTTTATGGAAAAGTGGCACATGTTCACGTGCTTGCAGACAAGTGAAAATAAATGAACTTGCTGCACAATAATATGCAATTAAGTAGCCAAGCCCGGACTATGCAATGCTTTCATGGCCCAGCTCAGTACAGTGCACTTCTTATGGGTGCACTAGTGCACTTCTTATGGGTTTCTAGTGCTCTCTAAACACTGCTAGAGCTTTCTGTGAAAAAGCAGAATTTGAAAATGAGGATAGTCAGTCAGCACATTTTCAAATCTCTAGCCAATAGTTCAGATGACAGCTAATTTAAATTAACTTTTCCATTAAGATTGTGAGACTTAGTAATAAAAGCATGGTTAATATTCAAATATAATAAATATACTACACTTACTTTATCCACTAAATAGGTTTCTTTAAAGTAGAATTAGTTTTTTTGTTAAAAGTATACATATGCTGTAATTCTTCTTTCATTTTTGATCCAAATCCCACTAGAGGCATTTGAAACCCTCCCAATGCCTTCAATGGAACACAATCAGGTTCTTCTGTTTTTAAACTTAGTTTTGTCTGGGAAAGAGCACTGATGTCAACTAAGTGGTGAAAAAACGAGTAGCTACTGCCTAATTTTAATATATAAAGCCTTTATCCATGTAAAATATTGCATAATACAGCTCATTAACAGCTAATTGCAAGGAAATAAGAATAAGCTGAAATTTTCTTGCAAAATGACAACTTGTCCTGTGTTCAAAGATCTGTCTGGATTAGATGTGCTGTTAAAAGATTTCACTGCACTGTGTAGTTAAACACTCCTCTCACGTGCTTCCCATGAATCAGCAGAAGATGGAATTCAGAAAACCACACCACCTTTGAGTCCAAAAGTAAAAAAAAGTCACATTGTTTTAGTGAGCAAGGAGAAGAAATTAGAAAAAAAGCAGTGAAATGCATAAGGATGAGATAGTCCTCTTTTAACCTGCAACCCCCAATATTCTAACCCTGGCAAAAGTTAACCTTGGAAAGACTTGCCTTAAGTTATTGGAAAATTCTTTATCCCAAAGTTCAAGTTTTTAATTCGAAGGAGGGACAAATGAGGGTATGGAGAGCCCATCCCCAACACCCCACCAAAACAGGGTGGGCTCCGTGGACTCTTTGTGTGCTGCCACTCCTCCTTTTCCACTCCTTCTGTCTCCTCTCTCCAAGCCCTTCTCTCCCAAATGATGTCCTGTAAAGGACTCTTACACTGCAGACGGGCACTGCAAAGCCACTGTGAACTGACTCCCTCGATTTCACCAGGTCTGGAATGTATTAAAATGAGATGCTCATATAATTATATGCTTATACAGTTATGCAATTTTATGAGTACATAATCATAGTGTAATTGTCCACTGTTTTAGGAGTTCTCCTTACTCAAGAAAAGAAGGAGTCAGGGAACTAGATTTTCAGAGCATTTTAAAGAAATTAGATGTTAACTCCTTCAAATCAAATAAATGGTGCCTGACAGGAAACCTGGGGGATTCTTCAGCCACACTCTCCACATACACACTTATATGGAACCATTCCAACAACACGAGTCAAGTGCTTAAAAATTATTTTCCCTTTTTAAATGCAAAGATTATGGGAGAAGAAGGAAACACTGGCGTAGTAATGCTTCATGATGTGGAAAAATAATAAGCACACTGACTGTTTTTTCTACAGGGACAACAGAGATTCTGTCTCACAGGTTCAGCAGAAAAGGAAAGTTAAATCCATCTTGTGGTGAAATAATTTTGAACAAAATAATTCAATCAATCCTATTAAATATTTCAGGCTGAACTAGTCCTTCCCTTATTATTTTGAAGTCTCTGTAGGCTGAGCAGCTCAATGCCAAACACACAGTGCAGCCCAGTCTTCCTTCCTCACCAATTTCCACTTCGGAAGAAAGAAATGAGCTTTCATGCAGGTCTCTTTCTACTTGATTTTTCCCACTTAGGAAGCTTCATCCTGCTGGCACTAATTACTCCTGTCACTCGGTTCTCTAAGTCACTGGCAGATTTTAGCACCAAGTGCAATCTTACATTCAACAGACTGGGAAAGGAGCTTCCTTTCTTTAGAGTGAGGGAGCTGTCCCTTTCCAAAAACAGGACTGATCAAGCGAAACTTTCAAAGAAAATATGTATGAAAATCCCTTCACCTTTACTCTTACTTTTTAAAAATGTCTCTATAATACATTGTATTCACATAAAAAATCGATCCCCCCTTGCAGAAACCTGGGAAGATAAGCTGCAAACATATCTTTCAAAGCTTTTTATTGGAGGTATAAAATGCCAAGAAACATTAGAAATCACTGTGGAATCCCAATGTTTTTACATATTGGTTATTCAACAGAGCAAGGATCTGAGCAACCTGAGCTAATGCCACAGTCAGACTTGCTGCTAGCAGGGGATTTGACAAGTAGAGCTACCAGACTAAACCGACCTGTGATTTTATGATTCTGCATTTAAAGGGTGCAATTTAGTGTCAGGCAACACCATCTTACTTGATTTGCTTATCATAGTCCTCAAGGCCTAGGGAAAGCGCTGAGAGTTTCAGAGCATTTTGATTTTCTGGAGGAGCCCACGTGCAGGAGGAACGTGAGCCACCTCGAGCTGTGGCTGATGAAAGTCGTGTCACAGGGGGACAACGGGCAGCAGACTTGGAGAGCTCCTGAGGGAAGGCAGGGAGAGCCATAGTTGACTTCTGAGGCAAATTTAAGCTGACCTAGGCAATCAAGGGAAATGTTTAAAGAAAAAAAGAAGTGAAGCCTTGCTGCTTTCTCTGCCTTCCCACTGCCTTGGTTTTTAATTTTAATAAAAGGTTTTACTGAGAGCAGCAATTGGAGCAGAGGGGTTAAATTTGCCCAGTCTGGGGAAACACCCATTGACAAGCCCCCACACACCCACCTACACATACACTGGCCCTGGGTGCAGGCCAAGCTGAGTCCCTGCTGAAACCACCCGGGATCAGACACCCCAAACCCTAATCCATTTTATATCCAACACAGACCGGACCATCAGATGTCACAGAGCTGACACAGTGCAGGGAAATCACGCTAGTTTCTATCAGAGGGGTTTATTTCTTAATAAAAATGCAAGATGCAAAGGGCAAGAATATTGTTGTGTGTAAAGGGACCAGACAGAGACAACATGAAAGAGACAGGAATTGCACACTGGTGTACAAGAATCTACTCATGTCCTGTCCTCATCTGACCTCATTTGATCTCAAATTAAGTAAATAATCTGATGGAGTATTATATTTTGAAATTACCCTGGGTAATACTTAACGTTTTCTTACCTGGAAGTGCTGCTGTGCTGGCAGAATATTTCCAAAGCAGTACAGTTTTAGTCAAGTCTAATCTGTCTTTTAAGATGTCTGAGGCCTTCACTGTCTAAGTGTCTTGAGAATGTCCAGTAGCCTGATAACCTGCTAATTAGGTGCCACCAACATCTGCTGTCCATATATGTCTTGTCCTTGCTAGAAGGAACTGGTGTTTTCACACACATAAACTCTCATTTAACGTGTCTTCACGCCAGTCTTCATATTTGTCCTGCAAATCTTAACTGAGGGAAACTGTGCAGGCATGTGCAGAATTGTTTTGTGCCAGTCTGGTGTAGATCTACAGTACCAACAAGTTGATTTATGGTGCAAAGCACACGGAGGGAAAGGAGTGTGAACAACACCGACAGGGCATTTTACAGACTATTAATAGGGTGTGTTTACACAGATGAGTGAAGGCTGTTACATGTTCCTCCTGACTTAAGATTCTCATCATATGACAGAATTCTTCCAATCTTTAAGAGGCAGTAATCTGAATTTCACCAGAAATGTTCTGTTTTAATGCTGAATATTCACCTTCATTTTAAACTCTTGAGATGAATACATTTGCTGAGGGTTTTCAACAATCACTAAAAGCCATTGAAGGGAATACACAACACTGAATCCTGAAAAGAAAAAGGCTACATTTCATGTTTTTGTGAGACACAAAACTCAAGATGATCTCATCAGAAACTACTTTGGTTTGTGCCTGCTGAGGGTCTGAATTGTGATTCATAGAATAATTCATTGGTTAGAAAATGCAGATTTATCAGTCCATATATCCTGACTTACACTGCAATTGCAGAGGTGTAATTTCAATTCTTGAAGCCACGTTTTCCAGACCAGAAGGAACCCCTTCTCCCTCTCTGCACCTCCAGCAGTGCTGTGAGTGGGTGTAGAATGTCTGGGTCCAGGCCATGCGCCTCCCAGATACTGCAGAAATTAACCCTTGTCCTGACCAGAACCAGGACACATGGAATTTTTTAAAAATTACCCATTACTATAAAATAAACTAGAAAACTCAATTTTTTGAAAACTACACAATACTGCTGTCATGAGACAGTGAAATGTGACAATTTTTTTGGTCAGGGTTTTTTTATTTCAGTGAAAAAGGAATTTTTGGTGATATTTTCTCAGAACAAAATCTGGAGCTCAGATTTCTTGTTTTTGAGGACTCCTTGTTGTGGGATATCCATATATTCTTTCATTTCAAAATGAATTTCACTAGTTTTTGGACCTAATCAAAATGAGGGTGGTATTGCCTGTGTGAGTCTGTACAAAGCAAATATAGAGCACAAGGGGAGAACTGCATCAAACAATGCACTCAGGTCCACTTGGGTACGAGTGCACAGAGCTTTTCTAGGTTTTCAGTTTCTGTTCAGCCTGCTTAAGGAGCACAAAGATAGAAAGCAAGTTATTCTTCCATGTTTAAAGGCAGATTTTAGATTTAACTCGAGTGTTTTGATATCTGGAATGGGAAAGGAGCAAGGCAAATGCTGAAGTTATTAGGTAGTGACATAACACTTAAAAACAACTTCATTTAAAAAAGAGAAGCTTCCCCGCAGCCAGTATTAACACCAATTTAATGGCCAGAAAAAAAAGGATCCAGTTTTGTATGTTTTCAGAAAGTTATTCTAGCTCCCCAAGACATCCATCATCCATCTGAGTCCGTTTCTGTGTAGTCCTGTGTGGCTGTAAACTCATTTTTGCGTTAGGGACCAAAGTAAAAAATATTACCATTATCTTAAAGTAAGTGCAGTATATTTATTAGGTTTGAATATTACCAATACTTTTATTACCAAGTCTCAAAACTTTAATGGAATATTTAATTTAAATTAGCTTTCATCTGAACAGCCTTGGATTTGAGAATGTTGTAAATATTCACCCTAAAATAAATACTTTCTTTACCATTTAGAAAGAGTTCACATAACAATTCCTTATTATTCTTTAAAATGAAGCAAATCACACCAGCAAAATACTTCTTCAGGCTGCCCTTATGGGAAGAATTAATGCTCCTGATCCCCACAAAAAAAAATAACATTGATTACCAAACAATTCCCAATGGATGGTGAAGGAAGCATTCTGATAACTCAAGGGCAAATTTTTGAGGGACTTTTTAAGGGGGCATAGAGTGACAAGACTATGGGGAATGGCTTTAAGCTGATGGATAGCAGGGTTAACTGAGATATTGGGGAGGAATTGTTCCCTGTGAGGGTGGGGAGGCCCTGGCACAGGGTGCCTAGAGAAGCTGTGGCTGCCCCTGGATCCCTGGCAGTGCCCAAGGCCAGGCTGGACAGGGCTTGGAGCACCCTGGGATAGTGGAAGGTGTCCCTGCCCACGGCAGGGGGTGGCCCTGGGTGGGCTCTAAGGTCCCTTCCCACCCAAAACTGTCTGGGACTCCCTGACTCTGTGATCCGTAAGTGTAGAAACGCCACTTGGGGCTAGACTGTGCATATTTTTCATTAGTTTAAATAAGAAATATTTTCCTTGTGTGCATCCTGCTGTTGCCTGATCTGGGTGTCGTGAGGAGGAAGGAAGGAGGAGAAAAGAGAAAGTGGGAGCTGTGGGCAAGACCAAGAGCGGGAAAGAGACACCCAAACCATCTGCACAGGAAAAGAACAACTGCCTAAATCCTACTTGTGTCATGCAAAGATACAGGATGTCTGAAAAATACCTCAGAGATAACCATTTCTCCAGCCCAAGGCACTCAATTTAAGGCAAAACACAAGCAAAAATATATTATTTACAGCATAAAATCTCTTGAAATTGACTTTCATGAAGTTGATAATCCACACTGACTTTTAAATTATCCTTAAAAATTGACTGCCTAATTTATCCTTTTCATCTTTGGATTCCCAGGTTGGAGAGGGACAAAAAATACTTTAAAAATTAGACTTTTTTTAAGATATATTTGGAAATTTTTTTCATCCTAATTAGTTATAAAAATCAGTGCATATAATTTCTTGTTCTGCAAAAAACAGAATCCGGAAAAAAGATTTTTGGAAATAAATGCTGTGGGGTATCTCTGAGAAGGAGGGATTTTCTTTTTACATTTTTTCAATGGTTAAGCCAGAATAAATCACTCAAATGGACACCTGCAGCTAAACATGAAATGTTAATTCAACACAGTAATAAATACAATATTATTCTCAGTGGCCCTAATTAGAAATAAACCTCAACAATCTTCTAACACTGTTTCTTATGCTTCACTAATGTGATTCATTTGAAAACCAGTCTATTTTCACAAAAAACAACTGAAGCAATTAACAGGTCTCTATTTACCCACTTCTGAAGCAAAAAATATTTCAGAGCACAGAATATATAACCTCTTTTATTTATTCATTTTAAATTAACACAGAAGACCTGTAATCAAAGAATTCATGGGAAAATAAGAAAATAAAAGGCAAATCTGCTGGCTGCTCACTGTGTTGAAGGGAGCTTGGTTTAGTTTTGTGTCTCCTTTACTTTTCCCTTCATTTCACAGGTAAATTGCAGCAATCACCACCCTGAAGAAGTGTAGAAGAGGCAGACCTGTTCCCAGAGGACCACCCAAAGGGGCTCCTTCTTAATGGCCCTAAAATGTCTCTTCTTGCACTGGAACCCATCCTCCCGTGCTCCCTGCTCTGAAGAAGGCAGCTGGCAGCAAACTGCGGCTCCTGTTTTTACCCAAGACCCCAAGGGACTCAAATGATGGAAAACTGAGATGTGAGTGGTTGTGGAACACGTGGAGCTTCATCTAGGCAAAAGAAAGTCATCCTACAAGGTATGCTTTTAATGGGAGTTCTGGATGTGTGTTTGGTGGAGGTTTTTAATGGCAATGTGTTACTTAAGGATGAACACAAAAGCAACAAATGATTTGGACGTAGTTGATTTGAATTAAACAGCCCATGGGTTTAAATTTAACTGGTTTATTCTTCTCTAGATCTAGATATGTAGAACAAAATCCCCGGAGCATCCATGTAGCCCACTGCTTATGCAAAAATTTCTGCAAGCTTCCAGAGGTAAAAGCATTTGGGAACGCTGCAGTTTCTGTCTTCAGGGCCATGATGGTTCTGCAGAATCACCTGGTTCAGATAATTAAATTTTGCTGACATCTTCCTGTTCTTGAACCACGGGACATTAAACTGAGAGAGGGTATGTTTAGATCAGATATCATGAAGCAATTCTTCCCTGTGAGAGTGGTGACGCCCTGGCACAAGGTGCCCAGAGAAGCTGTGGCTGGATCCTTGGCAGTGTCCAAGGCCAGGTTGGACGGGGCTTGGAGCAGCCTGGGCTAGTGGAAAGTGTCCCTGCCCATGGCAGGGGTGGCACTGGGTGGGCTTTAAGGTCCCTTCCCACCCAAATGGTCTGGGATTCCATGATTCTATGATCTGCCATGGCCATGAGCTCAGTCACTCCTGTGAAGGAGCCACAGAGAGACACGGAGGTACCCAGCATCTGGGGAGGAATTGAATGCCACCTCCTAAGGAAATAATTTTGTAAGTGCAACAGTGAAATTCAGGTTTGTGCCATAGTTACCATCATGCTGTAGCTTGATATGTTGTGCCTGTGTCCACACTCAAGTTTGAAGTAATAAAAACATCGCAAGCCATGGTTATTAAATGAGTAATTTGAATTAGATATCCTGACAGAAAGAATGGGCCTGTGGAAGAGTCTGATGAAGCTCACTTTCTGCACCAGGAGAAAAAACAAAGCATGGATTTTTGGAATATTTTTCTCCAACAGGCAGTAGTTCAGTGGAAAATTCTTCAAATCAGTTCTGGGGAATTAGGTTATATTGTCATCACTGTTTCACGATGAAGAAATGAAATCAGAGATGGGAGTAATGTACATAGAAAACCAGAAGTGACAAAAAATAAAGTAACTGATCCCTCACTGAGCTTTCTGGAATGTCACCAGGATGGAACTCGCGACCGTGCCAGCCATGTAGGCAGACATGACATGAGACTTATAGAATGACATGAGAAAAGACTGCTGTGGTTGTGTATTTTAACTCAAATCAGGATCAAAATTGTTTACTGATTTTTATTTGAACAACAGGTAATGAAATGGCAATCCCAGAGCTATACATTTGTAATCAATAACAGCAATATGACACCTAAATGACATTACTACACACTCAACAGCTGGTAATAAAACCCTATAAATTTCCAGAACCCTTTAATACCTTTTGGCAAAATGTTCTAAGACACTCTCACAGAGTGTTGTTCGCACGCTCACGTTGATCCACCCCCACACCGTGTGTGCTGCCATCACACATCCCCTCTCCTGGCTCTGAGGGTTCCCCTTCTTGCACACCCTCTGTAGGAGCTGCCAGTGGTCCAGCTCCGGGTGTCCTCCTGCTGCTCCTCACACCCCACTGAGCCACCAACACCACGGAGAGCCACAGCTGCACGGCCAAGGTGGGGCCCTTGGGGGCAAGCCCTGGGTGTGCTTCCCAGTCCTGCAGGGATGGTTGTTTGTGACACAGAAACTCTGGCCTTGGAGGGTTGTTAGAAAGGTGGCTCCTGGGGTGGCAAGCCCAGGCTTACTGCTCTCTGCTACCTTCTTCTCAATCCCTGCGTCATGGATTTCCCATCCTTAATTTTATGCCTTTTCAAGCTGATTCCTTCTTTCATCCAAAGTCTCTTGATCACACTCTGGACAGATCTGAATTTGGCTGATCGTCATCATAAGGAAACATTGTTATTTTTAATTTGCTCTTGATCGTAATCATCAGTGTTCGGGCAAGAAACCTCTCAGAGGAGAGAGTTTTGGGTACTCTGGTCACACACTGCTGTATTCACACTCCCTGAGTTATCCAGGCCACGTTCCCCAGATCTTTACGGGGTGTATGAGGCAAGATCTTGGTATGGGGGGCCTCTTAGGGGTGGCTTCTGTGAGAAAATTCCAGAAACTCCCTCATGCCCAGCACAGCCAGTTCCAGGCAGCTCTGAGATGAACCCACTGCTGGCCATGCCTGGGTGGAAGAAGATGTTGACCCTTGGCAGACCCTCCACTGCTGTCATCTGGAGAGGAGGCTGAAGTGGAATGAGTCTTCTGGCTGGACTTGTGACCAAAGCTGGAGCAGCCTTTTCCTGGAGGACTGACCTTACAGAAGGGACACATTCTGGAGCCATTTGTGAAGAGCTGCAGCCCATGGGAAGAACTCAAGCTGGAGAAATTCATGAAGGATTGTCTCCCATGGGTGCGACCCCACACTGGAACAGGGGAAGTACATGCCAAGGAAGGAGCAGCAGATACACCACAGGATGCACAGACCACAGCCCCTGTTCCTGTCCCCTGTGCTGCTCAGGTTCAGGAGATATACAAGTTGGGAGTGGAGCTGAGCTCAGGAAGAAGGAAGGGTAGGAGAAAGTCTGGTTTAACTTTGTCTACTCCTTTGTTATTTGGTAATAAATGAATTCCCCGGAGCTGAGTCTATCTTGCCCATGCCGGTGATCTCTAGGGATCCTTTTGTCCTTGCCTCACCCACCAGCCTTCAACCATAGTTTCTCTCCCCTGTCACCTTGAGAAAGGGGGAATGGTAAAGCAGCTTGGTGGGCACCAGATATCCAGCCAAGCTCAGTCCAACTCCAGGAGGCCATGCAGATTACTAAAAGCTGGAAAACAGAGACATAAGGAAAAGGTAGAGATTTTACTGAAGACTTTTTAAAGTTTACAAAAATGGATGGCAACATCTTTTCAAACTGTTTTTCACCTGAATGAAGGGAGTTTAGAGTTCTTGGTCTGGCAGAGCTCGATCAACTTCGCTTTATTTGTGTGGAGTATCTTGTCATTTCTGGCATCCTCTCACAGCCATAAAGTCAAATATGATGTTCCAGGTGGGTTGTGCAACCGTGGTGCAACCTGGCATTATTTCTGCATATATATCATGGTGTGACTTCAACAAATGCAGCACAGAAACCCTGCTCGCAATTCTTCTTTCATCTGGCTTCCTGCCTTACTAATGCGGGTTTCATTTGTTGCCTTTTATGAGCCCAACTTTTCTTTCATATCTCCCACATCAGCAGTGAATCTCTGAAGTTTTGAGATAATTCTTCCTGAGGTATATTGACTTGACATTTTTCAAGATCATTTTCATTGTGCTACTCTTTCTTGCCTCCCAATATTACTGTGTCCCTCTGCGTTCTATTTCCTCGTCCTTAGTTTTGCCTTGCGTGTGAGTGAGGGGTCAAGGACCACAGCGCTGACTTAACAGAGAGATGGAAGAGTTAAGAGGTGCAGGTGGCTTCTTCATCTTCACCAGGGTGCATGCCTTCTCAAAATCTCTTAATCTTAGGCCTAGATTAATAGTGCTGTGTCTTTAAACCATCCAACTCAATCTAGTTCTTTATCAGCAATTTTTTTTTTTTCTGGTGGTATGTATGATATATGATATTTTGATATATGATATTTTCATGTTGATATATGAAATTTTCATGTGTTTGGCAAAACATATGTTCTGCTTACAGGCTACAAAATCAATTTTCTCATGAAAAACAAGTTCTTACAGGCAAACCGCTTGTCCTTACACCGAACTCTTAAATCAATTCTATTGTCTGACCGAGGCTAAGTAAAACTGACATCATTTTTCACTGTTTATGGTACTGGAAAGCTTATTTTTTGGTAGGGAAATTTTAACTAAGGAAAAGAGAATGCAACTTTTATCTGTGAGTTCAGCCAACAACTCTGAACAGTCTGTCTTGCGAAAATGAAAAGGCACCAGAAGACGGGGACTCGCCTAACTGGGTGCTTACTGTACAGCATGTAAGCAAACACTTGATCAGCCAGTAAGGCTGGGGTTTTGTGGCTGTGCTCTGAGAAGAGACTCCAGCGAGATCACAAATGAGATGGCAGCAGGTGTAGGAGCTCCCATGAATAAAACAGAACCAGCAGCAATAGAGGAGCTGAGCAGCTGGGCTTAGGTACTCGATGTTGTCATTCTCTTACTGCAAGATTGATTCCGTGGATATCTTGTTGAAATTATTTGAGCTGGCTGGTTGGATTTTCCCCTAGATTTGTCTGATAACTGATCTCTCTTCCTAGAGATGTGTTTTGAGTTTATCATGGTAAATTTAGGAAAATGGCTGAGTAAAGTCTTCACAAATTTCAATAAGTTGCTCAAGAGGAAAAATAAAGTTATGTTCCTCTTCCTTTGGAGCTGCTGGAAGTACTGGAGTAGAATCTAATCTTTCCAAATCTGCTGTGTGTAATGTGCATTTTTCTTGTTTTTCTGTGCTTACCATTCCCTTTGGTTCTTGTGTGCCTTCACAGAAGACTATGAAGGATGTTTTTTGGGTCAGTTCTGTTTCTCACCAAACATGTTATATAAAAACAACCTCTCTGCAGGAGAGCCTGGGAGTAGCATGGTGGAGTCTTTCCATTTTTATGTACATCGTGAGCTCTTTTCAGCAAATTGGATGCTAAGAGAAGCAGAGGAGAATCCACACGTGTGTGGCTAAATTCCTAACAAAGGCAAGTGCAACTATTGGGCTACACTTAATGTTTTTAGGAACTAAAAACTGAATTTACTGTTTTGCTACAAACACAGATGCTGGTGCTTCATCACGAGTCCCTTTTACCCAGGGGTGAGAGAGAGGGGGATTATTGTGAGTAGCAGCAGATGGCTCTTCTGCCTATTTTAAAGCAGTCTCATTAAGAGATGCCTCTGAGAAAAGCTGTGTGGACTTCAAAATTTTTTTTGGTAATGTGTAAATTTGGAGGGCATTATCAGCAGATTTTGTCATACCGTGACAAGAAATAAGTATGATTAGTGGTTATTTCCTAAATAAGGATTGCTCCTTTGCTCAACTCTCTCACTATAAAAAGAGCTACAAAAGAAAGACAAGCAATTCTGGACTTCTTTATGGAAAGTGTTACGTTGCCATGCTGTGTCACAGCAAGACACACAGATTCACAATTCTTAGTTTGGTCCTCCACTCAACAGTCCAATTCCAGCATTTCTTAAGGTTTTCACTAGTAAATATTTTGTCAAAATGCATTAATCAATCTTCACCAGTACCTGGAAGGGGCCTACAGGAAAGATGAAGAGAGACTGTTCTAAGAGCTTCTAATGCCAGGACAAGGGGATTGGCTTCACGCTGCAGAGGGCAGGGTTAGATGGGAGGGTGGGCAAGCCCTGGCACAGGGTGCCCAGAGAAGCTGTGGCTGCCCCTGGGTCCCTGGAAGTGTCCAAGGCCAGGCTGGATGGGGCTTGGAGCACCCTGGGACAGTGGAGTGTAGACCATGGGACTGGGTGGGACTTTTGGGTCCCTTCCAACCCAAACCACTCCCTGATTCTCTTGTGATGTTCCATGTCGCATTGAACTGTGACTACAAGTATTCCCGAAAATGTCTGTCCAGATTTCAGGGAGAGGGCCCAGAGTTCATGAAAATGTTAATGCAAAATGTTTCAAGGGTCTTCACTGCAAAGAGGCCCATAAAAATTTGAAAATATAAACTACTATGAAACGTCATGATTTTCTCCTCCTCCAAAAAAAAAGAAGACGAAATTTTAATTTCAAACGAAATGAAGAATTTTCAATCCAAATTTCAGCTCACAACAGTATAATTGTTGTTTCTATTGGTTTCATCAGCCACCTGCCAGGTACTTATTCCAAGCACAAAGGTGCAAAGATCAGTCCAGGGAGTGTGCCGAGGCTCTGAGAGTTTGTTGTTCCTGTTCCTTGTCTTGCTTAATTAGGTGAGCAAAGAACTGAGAGCTTATTAATACATGACTGAAAGCTCCTTATTTCCTTATGGCTTACTTGCATGGAGCAGCAAATGCCTGCCCCAGAGAGTGCAGGTCAGACAGGTAATGTATATCTGCATGTATTTCAGACATGGAGAGCAACACAGACAGCTCTGTCAGGGGCATAAACAAGCATTTTATGTTCCATTAGTCTCCCGGATTTTATTCTCACTTTCTCTAGGAGAAACAGACTTTGATACCATACCTGTGCTGAGTTATAGCCCATTATACTGGGAAACCTGAGAAATAAATTTGCAGGCATTCACACATCCCTCAAAGCACTCAGCTCTGAGGTGCTTCACTCAGCATCACCTTCCCTGCAGAATCCATTAATTGACAAATCTGCTGCAGCACAGGAGAAATGCAAGGTGCACACACTGAAAGTAAGAGGGAGAGTTGAGGGTCTTTGGTGTCATTGTCAAGAGCATGGGCCAGGCTCAGCTCCGTGGGGCCCAGCGATGGCACAACAGGAACAGGCAGGGACTGATGCCCAGCAGGTTTCACCTGGACATGAGGAAGAACTTTCTGGTGCAGTGATCGATCACTGAAAGAGACCAGGGAGGGTTTGAAGTCTTCCTCACTGGGGATACTCCAGGACCGTCTGGACAATGCTGTGCCGTGTGCTCTGGGATGGCCCTGCTGGAGCAGGGAGGTGGGATGGGACACTGTGGGCCTTTCCAGCCTTGTTTTTTGTGTGATGGTACAGACAAGGAGACCTTCCAGCCTTGTGCTTGAAGGTCCCTGTCATGGGCTGTTGTTTCATGGGCTGCCCCACCCCATGCAGCAGAGTACATGCCCATGACCCAGAGCTGGCAGCTGGCAAACCCAGAGCACACATTTTAACTTACTGCTGACCACCCCATCTCTGAGCTGGCCCTGACGTGTCCATTTTTTCATTCCTTCTAGTGGGGCAGATTTTTTTTCAACAGCAGCAAGAAAAGTGGTTCTCTCTGTAGCAGCAGGAATTTGTAGTCGTAATATCATAGAACCCTAGAACCACAGAATCATAGAATCATAGGATCACAGAGTACCCTGAGTTGGAAGGGAGCCAGAAGGATCATTCAGTCCAACTCCTGGCTCTGCCCAGACACCCCAACAACCCCACCCTGGGCATCCCTGGGAGCGGTGTCCAAACGCTCCTGGAGCTCTGGCAGCCTCGGGGCTGTGCCCATGCCCGGGGGAGCCTGGGCAGTGCCCAGCACCCTCTGGGGGAAGAACCTTCTCTTGATATCCAGCCTGACCCTTCTCTGACACAGGTCCAGATGTTCCCTTTGGTCCTGTCTAGTAATCAAGAGAGAAGAGATCAGTCTCTGGCCCCTCCTCTTCCCTTCATGAGGATAATGAAGAACCCAATGAGGTCTGACCTCAAGCTCTTCTCCAGGCTGAACAGACCTACTGCCCTCAGCCCCTCCCTATAAGTCTTCCCCTCCAGACCCTTCCCCATCCTTGTAGTTACCTTAAATCTTCAGAAAAAGAAACTCAGGAAATTAGGTGCCACAGAAAAGCAAAAGGTTTTCATTTTAAACATTCATGTGAAAAAAAAAAGGGCCTTTAGTCCACACAGAAATCTGAGAATTCTTAAAAACCCTCAGCAGAGAAGGTGCGAGAAACGAGAACCTAATAGAAAACTTAATAAATGGAAAGAGAGAACCAAAGTTCTCACAAGTGGAAAGGGTAATAGCCTTAAAAAGAGCTTAGAAAGACGTAATATCCATTTCCTCACAGCCACTTTTATCTGTAAGAGAAACAAATCTCAACCTACATAATTTGGCAAAGAGATTTCAATGCTAATTATTTTTCTTCTACACAATTTCTAGACAAGAAAACTGTGAAGAATCTTTATGGCTCTCTTTTATTTGTTTACTAATGTCAATGACTCTTTAACTCTTCTTGGGAGAAGTAGAAAAAAGTATATTGTTTTTTTTACAATGTGTCGACAAACAACAAAACTAGTACACGTGTCCTTGTGTATCCTTTTTTGGTCAAAGAAAACTAATAAGAGTTTAACAGCTTGCAGAGCACATATAAGATGTTGGAATCCAGCCTTAAAGATGATATTTATTTCCAGCATTCCCAGGCCTATCAGTATACAAGGAGCAAAATGTCGTTTGACATTGCTGCATTTGAATAGCATTCATGGTTAATGAGGTTACCAGTACCACTGACAGGGCTTAATATTGCCCTTTGGGAGCAGATCTTTTACTGCAGTGTGTGCAAATGATAACCTCCAGTGTCTATTTTATCCTCTCCTTCAGTACTCTGCCATGTTCTGTTGCTCTACAAAAATATAATGTGATTTAAAAGAATGAAGAAAGCAGTGGCTGTAGTTATATCCAGGCGTAGTGTATGTTCTCTGTCTGACATACTGAGAGCAACTGAAAGTTTAAAGATTTCTGAATTAATCCCAGCTAAGTCCTGGACTTCTAGAGATGCTAGATCTTCTGCTGAAATGTTACATGGTCTTGTACATAGATGATTTTTCTGTTCCATCTCTGATTAGCTCATAATTTTGGTCTCCAGAGGAAGAATCAATCCTGAAGTTTATATCAAAATTGCATTTTGTCTGACCAAACTGCAGCATGTACATTCATAGAGTCGTGTTTTTCTTCCTCCATAACTTTGCTAAGACAGTGGACTTCAAACTACAACAGCAGTATTATCTAATTTCTGAATCTACATGTTTATTTTGCACCCTGAAGAGACTGCACTTGGAATTTCTTCGTGCAGGAATTTACAAGGTGTAAGTATTTTACTACAGTCCTCTTCCACACGGAAACCCATCAGAAAGCAGAAGCTTCACATCAAAATAAGATTAAAAGTCTCTCAGTATGAGGCAGCAAAAGAGACAAAAGGCCAGTGCTGTCTCCCTTGTTCCTGTAAATGCAGACTTCACATGATGTCCACGAGTAAGAATGGTGCTCCCCAGTCCAGTGCCTTCACCAAAATTCTCTGAACCACTCACCTGCCAGCTGGAGAGGAGAACTGGAGGCAAGAAAAGTTCAGGTCATGGGCTGAGATCAGAACAAGGCACTGGAAACAGCGATGAGATAAGCAAAGGAAGGCTGAGAGCAGCAACACTGATGACAGACGGTGAAAGAAATGATTCACACAGAAAAGCTCTCTGAAAACAGACAATACCAGATGGCTCCCTCAGCCATGTTTTCTCCACCAGGAGGAATCCCTACACCCTGGGAGAGAGTCCCTTTCCCCCACAGCTGGCAACAATGTGAGTCAGTCTAGAATAACTTCAGGGTCTTTGCTGTGCCCCTCATGGCAAAAAAACAACCCTGTCTTGACCAGAACCAGGCCAGGAATTTTCAAATATGATGGAGAGAGCTGCTTAGAAATGACATCTGCTACTTCCCCCAGGACCCAGTGATTCAAATAATTGGGGCCCACAGATTTGTCTGTGCTCATGTTCTTCAGATGAGCTCAAACTTGGTCCTCAGTTATGATGGGAGGTATTTCTTCCCCCCAGTTTCTGACTTGACTTTAAAGGATTTGAGAAGTGTGAGGAGAAGGATCACCACTGAAAACTGAGGCAAGAGCAGTTTTTGAGCACCTCAGCCTCCTCCATGCCAATTTTCACCAGCCCTGCTGTGTTATTTATTGGGGGAGAAAGGCAGGGCTACGTCTTTGTTAATCTTCCTTTTCTGCCCTACTCACTAGTAGAAGACATTATTATTATTAATTATTATTCACATTCTTTGTTGAACTTAGCTGCAAACATGATTTACTTTTCCTGACCCCTTCCCTACACTCTTGGACCATATTCCTATAATCTTTCCAGGATTTTTTTCCCTGCTTCCACTGCCTATACATTCCCCTCTTGAGATTCAGTGTGACCAGATGGTTCTTAATCACACTGGTTTTCTGTTTTTCTTTCTTGGTTACTTGCACATGGGAATCAAGGGTTCTTGAGCTGTAAGAAAAATGTTTCAAAGGGCTGTCAGCTCTGTCCAGCTCCTTTATCCCTGGGGAGAGCTTCCCAGGAAGTGCCACCCATCACTTTTTTGACTGAAAATCCGCTTAGCTAGGGTTTTGGGTCTTGGTTTCCTGGGCTGTAGCCCTCGAGATCATGAATTCCACCAGGACATGATCCCTAAAACTGAGGCCACCATCGGCTTCCACTTCAATAAGTTCCTCTGTGCAGGTGTGATACACATCCAGTGAGGCACCTCCTTTGCTTGAGTTTCTGAATCCTCTGGATTACCTTTGATGCACTCCAAGACTTTCACCTTGGTGCCTCCCAGTTCTGGCAGACGTTGGGGTTGGTGAAATCCCCTGCTAGGATCAGGGGCTGTGAGTGTGATGCTTCCTGCAGCTGCAGTGGGAGCCCTTTGTCTCCCCGTGTTTGGATGGCCTGAAGGAGGCATCAGCTGCAAGGTTTGTGCTGGCTTGGTCTCTACTCTTCACCCATAAACTCTCAACCTCTGCATTGCTGTTTCTCAAGGACAGCTTTGTGTAATCAATCGTTTTTTTTTACTTAGAGGGCAGCTCCCTCCCTGATTCCTTCCCTCCTTCCCTCCTGAGCAGTTTACAGCCACTGAAAGCAGGCCTCCATCCAACCGAGTCTCACTGAGTGATCACATCATAACTTTCCAACTGCACGGTGGCTTCCAGCTCACCCTGTTTCTCTCCCAAAGCAGTCCAGAGGTTCCTCTAGATGAGCAGAACAGACTGGGAGACCTTTTGCCCTCCTGCAAACTTCCAGTAGCAGGATGCAAATTGTATCTGCACATAACCAGAAGTAAATGCTATCCCCATCTGAAAAGTGACTCGGGACTATGCCCAACTGCAGCTTAAATTGTACAGCGCCTCTGAGTCGATGGATTCTGCAGTGTGCATGTTATTAATTCTTCAGCATTGTCTCACATCTGAGAACAAGTGCTTTAGCAATTCCTTGGCTTTTTAATCCTGGTGCCTCACTGCCTACTGATGGTCGAGATTGTCAAAGAAGCCGAAACAACCAAAACAACTGGAATTTCTCAGTTGAATTCTTTCCCTTTGCTGTCCAGAAGCTTCATGTTCCACAAGCCAAGCATGTGGGCAGGAGAAAGCTGCTTCATCCATGCCAGTGTCTGGGAGGTTTGTAGGGTCAGGGGAGTTAATGCTGTCCAAGATTAACAGGCCCTTAGGGTCTGTTTTGGGGTTTTTGATGCAGAACCCGTGGAAGCTGTTATAAAGACTGTGAATGATTTTTGGCTTTAAGAGCTGATCCAAGTCCAGTAATGATCACATTTTCTGCATCTTGTTTTATGTAATAAATCAGGGAGCTTTAATGCCTCTGAAATTAGTATGAGTTGAGCAGTCATGGCACTGTCTGAGTGTCCGTGAATGAATTTAAATGGGCATAGAAATAGATCTCGAGCTGCAACTGTATTTCTCTGCAAACCTTGCAGATAACAAGTAAAAAAAAAGAGTCATTATTGTCTCCTACACAGAATTTTCATACAGTCTTTCGCTAAATTAAAAAAAAATTCAGAATGAACTTTAAATATTGTTTGGTCATCAGAGAATCTAATTATTAATCTTGTCATGTTCTTGAATTATTTTCTGTCACTGATGGGAGGATTGTGTTTTCCTTTCTAATTTCAGAAGTGTAGGTCCTACAAGGATGCCAAAGCAAAAAACCTCGAAACGATTTTCAATAAAGATTAAAAGTGTATTGTTTTTTCCATTTTAATAGCATTTAACTGTGCTTTTCAACTCAGGAAAGTAAACAGGACAAGACACAGAATGTCAAAGTGTTAGATTTTCTAAGTAAAAGTGTTTGATTTTTGACACGACACAGAATGTCAAACTGTTAGATTTTCTAAATAAAATTGTTGTTTGATTTTTATTAAAATTCCAGAAAAGCTGCATATTGCAAAGCACAGCAACACACGGCACCTCTTGGGCATCAGAGTGCCTTGCCTCAGATTTATTAGTACTGAAAAAAGTTAACCTGAGATTTATTAAACAAATTTGTGGCTTCACTGAAGTTATGCCTGCGATGACCTAATTACGTTTTCTGCTGAGCCATCCTGAAAAGTTTCCTGAATTTTTTGTCCTTTAAGGAGTTGGTAAACACTTTTTCCCTTCGCCAGCCTCTTCTTCCCCCTCAGAGAGGGCCAAGCCCATTGAAATTTGATCCCTTAATTTTTTTACAGTAATTTAATTGGTGGGATATTAAGGCTACAAAAGTGAACAAGTGCTGTCCGCTTCACCTCTCCTTATCCTGCAGTTGTCATTGCTGGAGAAATGAAATGCCTAAAAATGGAGCTGCCTGTTTCAAACCAAGCCTACAGAATGGCAGGAGATCCCTTTTTATTTAACCCACACATTCCAGCCCGAGTCAGAGGTTGGGTTACCATAACACTTATATTGTTTAGTTGGCCAGCTATGGAAGTCTGAGTTTTGTCATCAGATAGGAGCAACCATCAGTGTGTGGGCAACTAATACACGATGCTTTTATGCAAATACAGCTTTTGCCAGCATAAAGAGAACTATTTTCTTCTCTGTTCCAGTCTTGCCACTGCCAAACGTAGCATCTTGGTGGGATATGTTGCCAGTGGAAGAAGCACTGCTGTGTCTCCAAGCCCTGACAGAGGCAGGGGGCAGTGAGCAGCTCCTGTGCCAGCCTCTCCAAACCTCTGCAGCCTTCCAGCCCGACACTCATCAGACACTACCCTCCCTCTGGCTGCTGAAGGGGAATATGGATGGAAGATTTTCCAAGCCTGAGTATTTATCTGGAGATGGTCACTACAGATTTGGCAGGGAAACATTATTTTCTGTTGATTTAGGTAGGAACATGGTTCCACTTTTGAAGTGAAGAGAAGGTTTATATGCATAGCCTAATAACTGAGGGTCCTATTTTGGTCGATGAGTAGTGAGAATCAGGAGAACTCATGGCCTGTGTCTCTCCCTCACTCTATTAGCACACATTATCATCTATTGATACATAAATAGATCTCACTTATTAAAAGACTTCTTTGTGCTCTTATGGTTCGTTTTTGGAGCAGATGGTGCTTTTCGTTACAGAGGCTGATCACATTTGTTTTCTAGGAGAAAGTGCAACACTGTTGACATAAAACCAAATTTAATATGTGAAAATAAAATAAATTCCTGCTTTCTGTGCAAGGATGTTAAAGTCCCAGGAGACCTGGCTTTGTCTGACAAGGTACAAACTCAGATGCCCATTTTTTTTGCAGTTATACTGCCTAAAATGTTTAATCATGGCTTTCATTTTAAAATCTCAGCTTTTCATTCCCCCACAATGCCTTTGCAAAGGCAAGCTGTCAGACAGAACCACTTTGGGTGTTCCACCTTTTCCTTCAAATCTTCCCCCCACCCACTTAAATGGTGTAGTTATTCTATAAATCTAATAAGAGGTCGAACTTTCCTTTTTCCACTTGAATAGGCAGCATCTCAAGTCCAGAGGCTCTCCCTAACCAGCAAGCTGTCCTCTGGGGGCTGTGCCTGCATTTAGGTACTTCAAACTCACACACAAGAAGAAGAAGGGATAAACCAAAACTTCACAAACCCCGGAAGATAACAATTTACATTCAAGATGTCAGGACAAGTCCAGAGAGTACCAATTTACCTGTGAAAAGTGGAGGCATTGACAATGCTCCCGGGTGCCAGGGATCAACTACTGTAGATTAAACACTTCCAGCTTCCTCTGCTGCTGAGCTTGTGTTCTGCGGGGGGTCCTGCCCTGTGACCCCAGAGGGGATGAGCAGATGGAACAGCCCCAGGGAAAGGGGCTTGGGGATGCTGGTGGATGAAAGGCTGGACATGAGTCAGCAATGCAAACTCACAACCCAGAAAGCCAAAATTTTATCCTGGGCTGAGCCCCCAGCGTGGGCAGCAGGGGAGGGATGGGGATTCTGCCCCTGTGCCCACTCAGGTGAGACCTCACCTGCAGAGCTGCCCCAGCCCTGGGGCCCAGCACAGGAAGGACCTGGAGCTGCTGGAGAGAGTCCAGAGGAGGCACCAGGATGAGCAGAGGGATGGAGCAGCTCTGCTGGGAGGAAAGGCTGGGAGAGCTGGGATTGTTCAGCCTCGAGAAAAGAGAGCCCGGGGAAGACCTGATTAAAGGGGGTTTTTAGAAAGATGGGGACAGACCTCCAAAGTCATTCTGGCTTTAAACCAAAGAAGGGTAGACTCAGGAGAGATACCAGGAAGAGATTTTTTAGAGTGGTTGGTGGTAAAGCCCTGGAAGAGATTGCCCAGAGCAGCTGTGGCTGCCCCTGGATCCCTGGCAGTGCCCAAGGCCAGGTTGGACGGGGCTTGGAGCAGCCTGGGTTGGTGGAAGGTGTCCGTGCCCGTGGCACTGGATGGGCTTTGAGGTCCCTTCCCACCCAAACCATTCTGTGATTCTGTGAGTCAAAGGGGCGGATGTTGAGTAAAGGAAAGGGAAAGTTCTCCCTTCTGCTTCTCCCGCCCTGTCCAGAAGTCCCTTCTATCCCCACAAAACTCGCAAGCAGCTCTGCAAAGCTGTGAATCAGCTCTGCCAGAGGAAAACTGCACTGTACCAGTGCTTTTTCTCCAAGTGTTTATTATTACTACAACCAGGAAGCCTTTATTTCATCCTTTTTCCTTAACCTCTGTTTTACTAGTTGCTGGTTGTAGATTAGAAATTGTAAGACCTGAGAAGAAAGCTAAGAAAGTACTCCATTTGGGAATTAATTCTTCTTCAAAGAGAGGGCAAATGTGTACCTGTTTCCCTCTCAGAATCTCTAATGCCTCTGTGTTCTGCTGAAAAAAAAAAGAAAAAGCACTCTTTCTTCATCAAGACTCTCTGGTTATGTGCAGCAGCAGCTAGAGAAAAGTAGTCTCTACATAATGAAGATGCTTTGCTTTGGGACTATCCCCGTGCCATAAATCTGTGCAGAGAGGATTCAGGTGAAGCCTCCTTTTGTACCCCCTTGCATAAAGCCCAGCTATTCTTCCCCATCTTCACCATCTCCTTCAATAAGTTTTACTGTAAGGGTATCTTTCAAAGCAGGTCCTAAAATTTTTGTTAGGGAGGGGGTTTGGCGTTGAAGTGCAGATTCTATCATGTGTATTCTCTGCATCACCAAAGCTGAATCAAATCCATTGCAGAGAACCCTTTTTGAACTTGTTAGCATGGATAGGCTATCTGCAAGATGGGATGATAAAATTATTTACTTCCTGAAGTTCTTTTATGGCACAACCTGCCTGTGTTCGGTAGCTAAGTGCTCCTTTGAGCTGATGCACAACCTTTTAAACTGTGCAGCACGCACCAGCTGTTCATCTATGTCCTAATTCCACCCAAATTACTTCAAGCTGCTAATTTCTACCATAATTTAAACTCTTATATCTTTGTTTTTCAATTAGCTGTTGTCGTATTTAAATACCTTACACCGGAATCTGTCTTTCCTTCTTAGGGTAGTTTTAAACCTGTATTTTTCTCCAAGGTCTCAGTTTCCTTTGTGCATGCTGGCAGAGCCTGGTTTCTCATTCCTTACGAGGCATTTCGTTGTTTCCAATGTTAGCCTAAGAATTTTTTTAAATCTTTTTCCAGCTTCTCATAGTCTTTATGTTATGTCCTAAAAAACAGCAAAGCAAATGAGGCTTTGCTCTTGCTCTGCATGTGAGTATTTAGCTTTTCATTGATGTATCTCACTTCTAGAGACATAATAGATGCCAAGACATTATTTACCTTCTTGCTGCTACCAGACGTTGTGCACATTGATCCTTAATCAATCCCAGGTCTTGTTATTGCTCAGTTTTGTAGATTAATGCTTTTATTTGTGCTGTAAAATTTCCATCATGTACTTCTGGTCTCCATCTGCGTTTTTTCCTTTCAGGGGGGCATAACCACATCCCACTGAATCACACTGGAGTTTAGGACCATGGCACAGGGGTGCTTTGCAGGATAATCGTTTTCTGACAGCTGTTCCTGCACTTCTGTCAGCTTCCCATTCTCTCGCCCCTCTTTTTTTTTTTTTCATTCAGGGAAATACAATGAGTAGCTCCAGCTGATGCCTTGGAATTCAAACGGGCTAGAGATGTTTGGGAATCCGTTCTGTATCCAGCGATATCAAATACAGAATTTTATAGCTCGAAGAAGGCCTCCTTAGACCAAGTAGTGCCAGAGGCCAGAAGTCCACGATGTATTTACCAGCCCAAAAAGTAGTTGGCAGGATTTGCTGGAAAAAGCAGCCCCTCTGGAGTGCCTGTGTAGAACACTCTGTGCCCTGGGTGGTTTAATGTTAAGTTCCTACTCCCAGGAGCTGTCCCGATATCTGTGCTCCCCTCCTCGGAGTATGTTTCTTACCTAGAAGGATATAAACCATGCATTTAGGTAACAGCCAGCGCAAGGTGAGCTCTGAACTTTAGCTCCCTGAATCCTGTGTTTAACACCTGCGAGCAGCCACCACGGCCGCGGCAGAATTGTTATTTTTGTGCCTGAAACAGCTCCGAAATTCCGTGTCCCAAACCCATCTGTTCGACCCTCTGACTGAAGGGGCAGGCAGGAAGCAAGAGCAGCTCGAGCACAAAAAAAAGGGGAAACCGAGTGAATCTTCCCTTCTGAATCGCGGCTCACTAATTTGTTCCTCCCTTGCCGAAGCCACCACGGGCAGAAATCTTCGTTTCCACTTGAGTTCCGACGGAACAAAACAAACCATTCAGGAGCAGCACGCGAATCGGTGAGCTGTCAGCTCCCAATGAGTGTTTTGTTTGCGAAGCATCCATTTAGAACCTCATTACCCCAAATGAGCTCCACCTGCACTCCATTATAGCGGCTTTATTCTTTTGTTTTCTCGAAGTGTAGGAAAATTTCCCCTTATCTAGAATCGAGCCTGTGAAGCTGTAGGCAACGGTGTTGGATGGGCCGGTTTAAATTAAGGTTTAGCTCGGTGGGTGAAACATGTAACAGGAGTAAAAAAGCCGTACATGAAATTCTGAGTCGTTATAAGTAATGGGGTCAGAGGCACTTTGGCTGTCAAGTGTCTCCTGACCTTGCTCAGCTCTCAGGCTGCAGAGACTTTTATAAGCTCGATGTATTTGTATTATTCAAAGTTTTGCCACGAAACAAAAATACTTTGTCTTTTTCTTTTCGTGAGAAACTGATTAATTTCTTTGGATTCCTTAAAAAAGTCTGAGGACCGTGAAAGAGGTCACTGAAAATAAAGAGAGGAACCCCAAGGGGGGAGCATGATTCCCTCTTTGAGCAGGTCATATTTATCCTCGAAGTTTTGAAATACAGAAAGTTGATATTTTCAATTTTAACGAGTAATTATTTAACAAGGACTGTCAACTTTCCTCTTATTCCACCTAATTTTCTAAGCAGTTGTAAAGATGCTTAAGAGGCTGAAGCATTTTCATTTGTGCTTCGTCCTCCCACTGGATATTTTCCAACCAGATTTTCTTCCAATCAGCTGTTCGGACCTTAACAATTGTTTTAATGCTCTGCCTGGAGGGTATCAATTTCTTTCAATTTTCCACTTGTTTCTTACCCTCGGGATATTTGTCCTTACACTAGGCCTACTGAAGGATTTTAGTCCTAAAACATGGCTCAGTTGAAAGGTTCAGAGCAGTACCTACACCCTGCTAGGCTGAAGTGTTTCTTCTTCTGGAGGGTTTTTCAAGGAGTTCTCGTGTTTTCTTCCAAATCTTGAAGAAATATCCCGTGATATTTTTGATATCATTTCAATGCAGCCCTGGCGATTCTCCAGCTGCCAAATAATTGATTATTCCCTGATCCTAAAGTCATACAGAAACCTCTCCCAGGTCATTCTCTGTGATAGTTCAGTCAGAGACAGTTCATTCCCAGTAAGGTATTTTAGTCTTGGATAAATGAACATTACGTAGGAGGCAGCATCACCGTTGTGACACAGGGTTCCTGTGCAGCTCAACTTGAATGCAGTCAGATCTGGAGGGCTTGCGTAAGCCAAGGGAAGAGGCTGCTCTCAGAGACCCTGCACAGGCTCTGGCTAGTCAGCTTAATAACTGCTTTTGATTATTAGTATGAATATTTAAATTGTTTTCTTTAAACCTGCAGTCACACCCAATTTTTAGAATCTTCCAGCGCAGAAGGAATGAAATTTTTGTTCAGCCAAATGCAGCTTTGCCTGTAGTTTACTAATATGATTTTTGCCCTAATCTGTCTGTATCACTTATACTACGTATGCAAAAATTCATTAATACAGGTTAGCTTTATACCTGTCAGCCAATACAAATTATATTAAACGACACGTGGTGGCTTATATATTTGAATTATTGCCACCACGGAATGAAAAAATATGCTACTTCAAAGCAGAGAGAGGACCTGTGGCACAGAATAATAGCAAAAAGAGCCAAAGGGTTTATTAAATTTGACACCTAATCTTTCCATCAAGCTTATAAAAATGCCACTGTTCTACAGCAGTGACCTAGAGCACCTCAGCAGCACTGCTGCAAGGTGTCGTGTTCTCAGCCACTGCCGTGAAAATGCTATTTTAATATAAATGGTGAGCAGGCAGCTCTTATTTGTTTTGCCGTACGACCGCATCGCTGGCGGGGACCATCCTGAGAGGGGCTGCTGCCCTTCGGGGTGTGAAGCACCGCGGTACATCTGGGAAGATTGGCTCTATCCAGAGGCTAACCCTGGCTTGTTAAGCATCCTGTTACTGATTTAGCATGGCAACAGCGAAAGGTACAATCCCACAGCGTGCCGAGCTCATGAAACCCTGTCAAAAACCTGTTGCACGCAAAAAGACCCGGCAGTGACTTCTGGGCTTAGTCACCGTCGATCTCTGAGCTCTAATAGCTCACATTTTGCACTTGCTACAGGAAACTCTCATTAGTAATGCAGCGAAAATTGTTATGTGAAAAAAAGGCCTTGCTGGCACCTCCTGCTTTCTTTAGCCCCAGGCCTGCTCTCCCAAAGTTCCTCTGTGTCCCAAGGCTGGCAGCTGTGGTCTTCTCCAAGGTTTTGGGAAGGGGGGATTAACCATGTGCAATTTCCACCTTTTCTGGGAATGTTGTGATGACTGTGGTGAAGGATTTGTTCTCGGTTTTGGAATCTGCCTGAGGCTTTTACTGATAACAGTTTTCGGGTTTTTTTGCTAGTAATTGTAAAAATCATAACACCTTGGGTGGCCAGCTGGTAAATAGGTTTGTCTCGTTTCAGTGCATAACTTTCCTTCAAAAAAGCTGATTTTTCCCCATCATGCTCAGCACAGTGATCATGTGCTAAACATTTTGGTGAATTTAAATCATTGTGTTTTCCAAGGTTTTAATTTCAGTAGCTAAAGTGGCCCAGGTGCTTAGTTGCTTTAATCCATCTACTTCTGTCAAGATCAATTATTCTGATACAATACCAATGCAGGATTGTATCCACTACAATTTTATCAACCTATGGTCAGCAAAAAAATCCCCTCAACTATTTTTGCTGAGGATGGAGGTAAGACATTTATTTCAAAGGCTTTCTGTTTTTAACTGTGGCTCTCTTGTTTTCTTCCCTCTTCATGGATGAATTTTACAAGCTGCTGGATCTGTCATCTGAAATGACAAATTTCTGCTACAATCTCTGCTAATTTTTTGAGGTAGCTGAATGTATAAAATAGTGCATGTAAGTACACAGATTACAGATACAGTGAGTTTGATTGCTCTGCTTTTCCAAATCCTTTTTCTTTTCCTTTTCTACCATTCCTACAGCATATATGCATCATATATTAATTTTCAAACCCTTTAACAGTAACTGCATGACCTTAAAGTTATCATCTAATAGAGAATCTGTTTACCTATGTTCCAAACTCTTTATTAGAATTGACAATTTGGACTCTTCATCATTTTTTAAATAAGTTGGGGGTTTAAAATAAATAAGCAGCTGTTTTTTCCCATGGAGCGGTCGATGACAGAGATAAGAACTTACCTGACTTTGTACATTGTACTGATTTAAAAGGTCTCCCTGGTAGTGGCTCTGTTCTTTTTCTCCGCTATAAGGTCACGACATAAATATGTTCTAACTTTTTACCACGAAGAGACCCTATTAATGCTAAAACAACTGCCATGAAAGGAGAGTTGGGTTAATACACAGTGGTGTGTGTCAAAGGCATAATTGTAGTGCCAAGGAGAATTTGTATATCCCATGTTTCCTTTGAAAAACTACAAGAGAAATGAATTTATTGTGTTCTTTTTCTGTTAGAATGGAATATCAACCGGCAAACACAGATCTTTCTGGTCTGGAAAAGCAGCACAAATATTTCAGATCAGAAAGGAAACCTTTGCTGAAGATGAGACAAGACACCCATTGTAATGAAACTCATTGTTTGTGGCTCGTTTACTTCTCTTATTTCACAGGTATTTCCTGCACAACACCACAACAAGCCTTCTACTCTGCTGTCCCATTGCCTCCTGAAGCACTTAATCTGGATGGATAACTTACACATGTCAGAAATGCTTGGACAAGAACCATGGGGGAAATTATACTAAGCTTATTCAAGGTGGGCAGATGGTTCTTACGGTGTAACACAGGGAAAAGTGCAGGATTACTTGTGGGTGGTATTATTTGTCAAGTTATACCAACAAAGAGAAGAGAAAAAAAAATTAAAATTGAAATTGACAACCAACCAAGCAGTTTGAAAATTATGTTTATGTTACAAACAGCACCTTTTTGAAGTTCTGTGCAGGGTGAGGTGTAGGCTCTGTTAGGTGCTCTAAACCCTGGGCTAGGAAGCTGGCCCCAACAAATCTGAGAGATTGAAGAAAAGGGGGACAGCAGGCTTACATGTGTCTCCCTGAGGATTAAACCCCTTCTGGATGGAGATGAGAAGTGAAGTGCTTCAAATATTTCCATAGCTTCCAGAAAATATCTCTGCATTTAGAAAGAAAAAAAAGGGAAAGACCGGAAAACTCATTTATTAAAATAAAAATGCAGAGAGTGAAATTGAAATGATGAGCCTCACGATAATTCCTGTCCTTTTGGTCCGTTCCTTGCTTGTTTCCCAGAGTCTCAGGCTCCTGCCAGCCAGTGCTCCCTGCCTGCTCTTCCTTACCTGCTGCCTTGCAGGGGGAACGATTTTGCTAAATCCTACCAGGAGGAACATGGGTACAGCAGACCCAGGTCTGAGCTAGGTGAGTGCAAACTCCATCAGCCTCATCTCCTGCAATCCAGGAAGCCACCACAAGCACTGCTGGGGATCTCTCCATGAGTTTTCCTGGCACATCCCATTAGCTCAGCAGACCTGCTGAGTGCCATGCTGTTATTTTATGTTGCTGTTGTGAGCTGCAGCATTGGCCTCCGGTAGTATTGGGTTCTCTGAATTAGAAAAGCTCAAAGTAATAGCACTGTATGGCCAAAGCTGGGGCTCCAAGGAAGCTCTGGGTAAAAGCTGTGGGTCATGCAGCCATGAAATTCAAATATTTGGCCATGGGGGATGCAAAGGACAGCCAAAGAAGGCATGCTGTTAATCACCAGTCATATCGTTATCTGGAATATCATTTAAATGGAGATTCTAGAAGACCAAAATACATTCCAGAGAGGCTGCTTTCTGAATCATGCTTGAGCCAATCAGTGGAGGAAAAAAACCCCCAAACCAACAAAAAACCTGAAACCCAACCAAAAGAAGCATAAAGAGCAAGAATTATGACTATTTCTCACAAATTTTTATCTCTAAAGGTTTTCATTTATCTGGCATATTATACACACTCAGTCCAATACTGGGAGGCACCAAGTAGATAACCATGGAGGAACCCTTTCTGCAAAGTGTTTTCTCAGAGCATCAGAGGCCTCCCAGTCATCAGATGCCCATTAGGATCACCAGA
This sequence comes from Oreocharis arfaki, assembly GCA_013398015.1. Lineage (NCBI taxonomy): Eukaryota > Metazoa > Chordata > Aves > Passeriformes > Paramythiidae > Oreocharis > Oreocharis arfaki. Next base: position 201,394 of record VZRR01001184.1, on the reverse strand, counting down.
CCTCTTGATGACACAGGCCTGGCTTTAAGTTTCTCTGTGGAAACCAGCCCAGCACATTTCTGAGCAGACCCTGTCCAGCTCCCGAGGGCCTGCACCCGGCCATTACAGCTCCTGTATGGCACTCTGCTGCCCCTAAGGTAATCTGAAACCCCCAAGAAGTCAGGGAGGCTGAATGCCAGCTGCTGTACAGCATGGAAATGTGATAAGGACATTGTGATTGATTGTGAAAAAGCCAGGGGTAAATCAAGCCCAGGCAGGGCTGACAGCAAACTCCGATATTTGTCTGTCAGTGTAAGATTCTTACACACACTGTGCATTGAGAAAACGTTTTGTGAAGAATAGCGTAGACATAAAGCTACTCTTGTGAACATGCTTTATTATTCCTAGAGGGAAAAAAAAGAAGATAAATAGAATTAGGAGATGTCAAGAAACGATAGACTTGGGGGAAAATAGTGGAAGATATTTGCAGTTTCAAAGGTTAGGTTTCTCTGACCAATCCGTGCTGGTTGTGCCTCCCAGGACTGGAATTTCTGATGGTCGGGTGATCTCAGTTCATGCCATTTTCACTGACGCTTAGATGTGGTGAATAGGTGCCCTAACTGCTTTTTTGTGCTCCAGCTAAATAAAATAAGGAGATAGAATTTGAATTCAAAGTGGGAGTGGGCTTTTAAAGCACACCTGGTCATCACCATCACTTCTTGCACTTTTGGTTTTCACTGTTGAGCAATCCTGGAGCTCCCAAACTGGAATCCTTATGAACAAAATTAAACTACGAGACTCACTGTAAGTGCTAGCAGGCAGGCAGGCCAGAGTTTTAATCTATCTAAAGTAACCTCATCTCTCTTCCTGAAACACTCGTGGTGAGGTTTCCACGTCCTTAACAACTTCTGTTGCACAGATCCTCTCTGGCTACTCCAGCTTTTGGGAATACAGAACTTCCCAGTCCTTGGTGAGCATTATGGAGTCATCATGGTTGGAAAAGATCTCAAACACCACTCAGGCCACCAACCTAGTCTGGGATTCAGATGTCTCTAAACCACGAGTCCAGCAGACAACTCGAAGGAGGTTGAAAGGCAGGTTTAATGCCTTTGCTGGCTGCAATCTGTCAGGTACCAGCATTCCTAAATAATTACGTTATAACACGCTCTATACAGCTGAAGGAAGTGTGTCCTGCACCTCTAAATCTTGAGCCTGCACTACAAGCTCAGAAGTAGTTGCCATTTTAAGGCTCTGTTCAGACCCAGATTTCCATAGACAGTTATGTTCCCAACCCCTCCAGCTGCAGCACATGGTGCTTGAAAACCATCATTTCAACCCAAACCAAGCTTGGGCTCCTCTGGCTCTGAACTCTGTGTGAAGACAGAGACCATCTTGTTCTTTCCTTTGGAGCAGCAGTTCCCAAACCAGAAATCATGCTTCTGGAAGTGTGATTGCGAGTGGTGTAATGAATCCAGCCACAAAGATAACATGAAAACTTCTATCCCAAGAATCCTGTTTGCATGCAATGTGAAAAATGTGAATTATTACTAGGGTGGTTCTAAAACCCTCAAAGACAGGCTTCTTACTGTGGAGGAAATATGCTGAAGCAAAGGCACAGTTTCCCATTTTGTGTAGCCAGTGGATACAAAAGAAGACAATCAACTGCCTGGGTACAAGGCTCTCCATTTGTCTCCTCTTTCTTTTTTTTGGCAGTGTTTGGGTTTTTTAAAAAAGGGAGTGAAAGTTGCTCTGCAGTCTGAAATTAAAACAATATTAACTACCAACTCCCCAAACTGCTGTGGTTTGCATAGAAAGGGAAAATATTAGATTTTCATGTCATGTGCTCTCTGGTGCACCTCCTTCCCTCAAAACCACACTTGTAGAGAAGCTTGGAGTGCTTTGTGAAGTTGTCAGCCCCTCACTGTGCAGGTGGTGTCATTAGGAGTTCAGAATTGAGGCAAATTATCAAAGCTAATAAAGTCCTAGGGAATATTCTGCTGTAGCTCTCTCGGTGGAAGCTGATGGAGCTGCCATGCAAAGAAGAGAGGACCTCCTCTCTTGTCTTTGTATTTTGGTCACTGCCTCCATTGAAAACTTATGAAATGTACTTTACGGAGTTTTGGGGGTTTTTGCCCCAATAATATCTTTAAAATACACTAGAATAGACTTTCTTTACATATTACAGGCTCTCTAGTTACATACAGATTTTGGCCATGCCTCAGAAAGAATTCAGGCATATTTTTTGATCCATTTCTCTTCAAGAAATGGAATATAAGAACCTGAGCAAAGGCAAAAACTTGGGTAAGTTTTATAAGAAGAATTAGGTAAACTCAAAACCTGAACTGAGCAGAAGTGTCCCTTCACACAGCGATGAGTCCATCAGGAAAGTCAGCTCTCCTTCTGTTTTACTGTCCCCTCTTCCCTCAGAGAAAAGGTGTAGACAAAGCTGCCCCTCAGCAATGTTGGTGGTGCCTCTGTGAAAACACCATTAAGAAAAGGAAAAAACTCTGGACAGGCAGAAGAATGAGGGAAAAGATTATGAGAGACAGCCCAGCAGACACTGAGGTCAGTGGAGAAGGAGGGAGAGGAGCTGTTCCAGGTGACTGAGATGAGAAGACAACAGTGCAGCAGGGAAAGTGTGAGGGGGAAGGAGCAGCAGAAAGGAGCTATTAGGGACTGAACACAACCCCCAATGTGGTCACAGCACCCCCCTGTGCTGCTCAGCAATGGGGGAGGAGGTAGAGGGGCTGGGAACGATGGAGTGAGGTCCAGCATGGGAAAAAGCAGGAGGAGAAGGTGCTGTTTTGATTTTCTGTCTTTCTTTCTGATTTGTCAACTCTATTTTTAACCGGCAGTAAATTAAGTTCATTTTTCCCAAGATGAGTATGCTTGGCCCATGAGAGTAACTCATAAGTGGTCTCCCCATCCTTATCTCAACCCATCCAGCTTTTTGATCTGATTTTATCTGCCTGCCCTGTTGAGGGGATGTCCCTTCTGAGGGGCAGTATTGATGCAGCTCTGATCACTGCTCTCTGTGACAGGGACAGGACCCAGGGAATGGCTGGAGCTGGGCCAGGGGAGGGTTAAGTTGGAGATCAGGAAGAGGTTTTTCTTCCAGACTTTGTTGGGGCACTGCCCAGGCTCCCCAGCAAATGGGCACGGCCCCAAGGCTGCCAGAGCTCCAGGAGAGTTTGGACAATGCTCCCAGAGATGCACAGGGTGAGATTGTTGGGGGCTTTATGCAGGGCCAGGGCTTGGACTGGATGATCCTGGCTGGTCCCTTCCCACTTAGGCTATTCTGTGATTCCATGAGTGGAAGTGGCAGGGTGAACATCTGGCAGTTGGCCAAAGTCAACTCACCAGGAGTATGAATTATTTCTGTGACAGGAGGCACACGGAGCGATTTCTGTGTGGTCTGTGTGTAATTACTACCAGCTGCAGTGCTGAGGGGTCAGGACGTTGTGAATGTAGGCACAGATCTTACCTTTATGATGATGGATTACCAGAAGATGTTTGAAAGAAATCTTTCTCAAGCTACTTACAGATTAAGTTTGATATTTGCTGAGAAGAGGGAGAGCTTGTCTCCAGGAAAAGTCGTCTGTGACCAAATAAAGCTGTGTTTAATGCTGGCCAGAGACACCGGTCATTAGAGTGATGTGTTTTGGGAGAGGAATCTTTAAATAACAGTGGACAATATCTGAGTAGGATGAGAAGAATTTTAGATGTAGAAGCAGATTTTCATGGAGAGGCTAGTGGGATCAATCTGCATGTCCTTTAAGCAACTTGAATGAAAAATCCTGTAGAGAACTTATCAGGATAATGATTTTCATCTTCCAGCACTGCAAGACGTTGCAGGTGATGATGCAGTAATCACTGTGCAACAAGCACGTTCAGAAACAGCACAACTTCAAATTACTTCCTTGTTCCAATTGCTGATTTGCAAATGCAAAATGCTCCCGGTACTGTTATAAACAGCAGACTCACTGGCAGACTATGCAGAAGAGTTCTTCTTTGACACTTGCCAACTTTACAGCCCTACAGGAAGAGAAATTGACTAATCCTCTGTAAAGTGCACCACAATCACCTGTGACAAGCATAAAACATTACTTTACTTATTAGTGCTGTGGTTTAACCTCAGCCAGCAACTAAGAATCACTCAGCTGCTCACTCAATCCTCAACCCCTCCAGTGGGACAGGGAGAAGAATTGGAGAAAGGTAAAACCCATGGGTTGAGATAAGAGCAGTTTAATAACTGAAATAAATAAAATAATAATGTAAGGAAAAGTCCTTGACTTAGGGTAAAAGTTGCTGAGCAACAACCAAACATTGTTCTCGTTCTGAAGACAAAACACAGACCTGTACCAGCTACTAAGAAGAAAATGAACTCTATCCCAGCTGAAACCAGGACAATTATACACTTTTTTATTAGCTGTTGCATGCAGTACCTTGCAGAATAAGACCATCTACATGCAAACATGAACTGAATGAAATGCAAAAAAGTGTCTGAAAGACGTTTATCTTGTATTTCTATAGAGATAGATAACATTTTAAAATCCCCTAATGTCTGGTGGCCATCAGTCCATATTGCTAAGCTCATTTCTTCACAGGCTTCTAAAAATGAAGGGGACTTTTTATTTTAGGATTTCTGCAGTGTGGAAGAAGTGGAAGATTTGAGTAGTCTTGATAGTGTTGTTTTTATTTTATTTTTTCAGTTTAATGGCAGGTTTATGTTAAGTACAGTTAAAATGAAATCCTTGAATGTATCTACAGTTGAAGTTGTGAATTGTATTTACAGTTGAAGTTTTGAATTGTATTTACAGTTGAGGTTTTGAATTGTATTTACAGTTGAAGTCAACTGATTGCAGCTGAATGATTTCAAGTTGGCAGGGAAATGCCTGGTAATATCTGTTGGTAATTGACCAATAGAACATGAAAAGAAGGAATTTTTCTCTGATCTAGAATTAAACTTTTGGTTATCAGGCTTAATTCAGGTAGCCAGCAACCTGCAAGACTGGGCTCAGAGGATCTGATTCAGCAACAAGTGTCTGTCTACCCAACGTGGTTCTAAAAAGGAAATACTCAGAAACCCAAATACTCATTGACAACTGAGACTGTTAGCTAATGTTCTGAATAAAAATGTGCATGTGATAAATGCTGTTACCCATCTCCTGCAGCTGCTCTGCCCACCCCTCCCCAGTTCACTGGCCCCACACAGAGTTCTTGGCAAAACTGCAGCAGATGAGGACAGCTGAGGCTCCCTGTTCCTGTGAAAGGCTGATTTTTGTGTGTGTTCAGCCACAGGCAGAGTAGCAGGAGATGTGCAAACTGTGCTCAGTTACCAAGGAAAGAAATGACCAAAGGAAAGGGCAGACACAAACAGGCTGAACTCACCAAGCAGAGGAACATGGTGGGGATTGGCACCAAGAGAATGAAACCACCACTACTCAGCTACTCAGAGAATGCAGCAAAGCTCAGCTTAATAATACCAGTACTTTTCATGTGAGAATGTACTCCCACCTTCTTGAGGGTTTGTTCTTATTTTCTAATGTGTTTTACTACATTTATTAGGAACACAGAAAACCATCCATTTAACAGACTTTGAGATCAGTGAAAGAGGAAGGCTTCGTGGAGCTGCAGTATTTGGCAGGCACGACCATTCTGTGCCAAAAACGCCACAGGTGCTAAGGCAGAACGACTTCTCCATCTCCAAACCTGGTCCTGGGGCCCGTGGAGAGCTAACTAACTCAGTTAGCAGCTCACCCAGCTGCTCCTTCACTCCTCCTCACCTCCCTCCCCACCCCAAAGCAGGATGGGACAAGAGAACAGGAAAGGCAAAAGTGGAAAAAAACTCGTGGATTGAGACAAAAAAGAGTTTAATGACTGTAAAAAAACTACCCCAAAACAACAACAACAGAACTAAACCAAAATCCCCAGCTGATGCCAAGGCAATCCCTGACCACCTCCCACTATCAGACTGATGCCAAGCCAGGCTATGAGCAATGGCTGCTCTGGAAAATTGGTGATGTCTGCTTTTTTTTAGGAGTGATTTGTTTTGAAGGTGTGGCAGTAGAGGGTTTTTTTAATACTCCACTGATATTTTTTCTCCTTTCATGAAAGGAAAATTCATTTCTGAGAATCCTTTTAATATTTTTGTCATAAAACAAGATAAATATCCTTGCATTTGGCTTTCTTATTTTAATTATACAGAAAAAAATAGGTTTTTTTCATTAATTCAGAAATTAGGGAAACTGTAAATGTTTTCTTCATTTACTTGTAACAGCGATTTTTTTTTTTCTGTTTATGCAAGTCTTTGCATTAAAAACACGATAGCGCTGACTGTTGAATTTGGAAAAAGAATCATGCTAAGGTTATTTCTTAAGAGTGGAAAATGACTGGAGCACTAATGGTAAGGTACAGTTGTAGGGCATAGACTGGTTAAACCACACCAACCACATTTGGGTTAATACACGTACCATCTTCTAGCTCCAAAGTCAATTCAGATTCTAATGGTGCCCACCTGTCCAAAAAAAGCAATTGCTAATACATATGCTCACAATAAAATATATGCATGATGCCAATTATATACTGACAATTAATTGCCCAGTAACTTCCAGGTTGAGAAGACCTTCAATTTCCGCTAGACAGTCCAAACAGTGCTCAGTGAGAATGTTTCCTCAAGGTTGGTTTGTTGTTATCCTGAAGGTTTTTTTTTTAAAACTCAGCCATTTAAAGTGCACAACTAATGGGAACATTGAGATTATCCCATGTTAGTACATTTTGTCAGAGTTACTTTTCATGTCTTTATCTGAAAAAAAAAAAAAAAAGCACCAAGCAAGAGAACAGATGTCTGGTTTCTTAACGTCCAAATAGGAGCAAGACAGTGTTCTGCTGTGTCAGAGTTATGCCAAAAATAATGTTATTTCTAGGGCTGGGGAGAATCAAGACAGCTATCTCGAAATGGAATGTATGTCTGTCTTGAACCAGGTTCTGAGATTTCATTTACTTTCTCTCCAATCTCATTTAAAGAAATGTGACCGAAAGGTGGCTCTCTGGTAAAGGCATTTTGCAGCTCTATAAAAGCATAAATTCCTGCTGGAATGTGATTCAGAAAAACACATGCTGAAGACGTGAAACCATCCTTGTCTGCTGGAGTTTTAAACGTGTGCTTACAGGCCAGCCCGTTCCAGAGTGCTTCACAAAATCCACGCGGGCTCTGTGCTCCACTGCTTTGACAAATGGAGACTGTAATCAAATAAATGATGGAAGAGGCATTTTTTTGGCTGCCTCCTTTCCTTTGTGACCGAGAAGAGAAGCTGACATCTGCCTGCTCTCAGCCCCCAGCAGCTGGGAGGCATTAGGAATGCCAAAAGGGTGATGGCTTCTGCTGACATACCTGATGGCTTCTGCTGACATACCATACCTGTTGTGTGCCACAGTGACTCAACCCAGACTGCTGCAACACAAGAGATGTGAAGAGCAAAAAAAAAAACCAAAAAAACAACACAGTTTTATACATACACTGCTTGTTTTTCATATTGTTATGTTTGAGCTGGAAATTAAGTAAGTGGAGTTCATCCGTACAAATTCTTTGTGCTTTTTCTATCTCATTAACTCCACAGCCTGGGCAAATGACAAATGCTCGTAAAATTCCTGTATTTTAAATGCAGGCTAGAGACTGGGAATGCATGGAACAGAATGTGCAAGAAACTGTATTGTTCTTGTTCATTGTCATTAATGGCCATGTAGTTTCATTCTTATGAGTTAATGACACATAATAACAAAGGTTATTTTCAAACTTTACTACAGATCTTTTGCTCAGCTCGTTTCTGTGGGAGATAACCAGATTTATTGAGATAATGCAGCAGATGTTATTCAGGGAATGACTATCAAATGGAGCCAATATCTGTAAAATAATATATTTTCTAAATGCAAATGGCATTCTCCAGAAGTTTTTCTTCGCAGCACAGTCACTTTGTAAAACTCTACCTTTATATTGAGCAATTCCTTGACACTGCAAAGCATCAACCGAACTTCACTTGACTCCATCATCCTCCCAAAACCCCGTTTTTTCTGAATGTGTTTCTTGTTCTTTTACATGTGCCACAGAAAATTCATTGAGGGGGTCTTCTATTCATTTCAACTCTTCTCCTGTCCTACACCATTAATTCAAATGCATTTCAGATCCAAACTCTCTAGGAAGAGACTTTTTGTGTTGATGCCTTGCCTAGTCTGGAAGGGACTCCTTTCTGACTGCATAGAAGTAACACAGCACCACCTGGCAGGATTTTTTCTGTGTGCCAACACCAAGGCCAGGTGGGGCTAAAACCCAGCAGAGGATGCGTGGCTTCTTTATCTAAACACAGCACGCTAAAATCACACCTTGATTCCTCTACAAATCTGCTGAGATTTGTGCTTCTCACACTGCTTGTAAATTCAGGACTTGTGGGAGAGAGGCCTGCATTCTTTGTCCATCATATCAGCCACTGGAAGCCCAGATAGCGCTACTTTCACAGGGCAGGGCTTCTCCTACTGGGCTACTGCAGTCACTGAATGAATTTTTCTTCAGAAAAGCAGGCATTTGATGCACAGGAATCCCCACCACAACACTTCAGCATGATTTAAAATGCATCTCCTCCGTTGCCTTCTCCTCCACAAATATTTCTTGAAATTTACAGAGACTTCTGTGATTTTCTGAAGTGCAGTCAGCAGGAAGAAATACCTGAATACATTGGAGGATATTTCTAAAATGGCAAACCCATATTTTTGCCTGCATGGTTTCGTCATTGAAACATTGCCAAGATAGGCCTGACATGAAAAAAATAGTAATAGAGTCAATGAACGTAGTGCAGCATGTTGCTATTGTCATTGTCCCATGGATTTGAAGACAATTCATTCTCTGTTCACCTTTTCAATTTTAACGTCACGGTTGGGATCACTCGAAAGTCACCTGATTTTACCTCTCACACTGTGTGATGGCAGTCATCACTTGCCTTATGTGCTAAGAATGAACAACTATTAACAAAGCCCATCACAGGACAGCCATGAAATCCCTCCTTCCTTTCTTAGCCACAGTTATTTCTTCAGGCTGCTGCGTGTATTTGCAGTGCAAGGAGAGAACCTCGCAGCACCCTACCTGGCACAGATGACAGCAGCTGTGAGGATTCAACAGTATAGCCTTAAATCTTTCAAGGAGAGGGGTCAGTAAGTTGGCAGCCCCTGGAGAAGTTCGTGCCTCCACATCTCAGGTGCTGTTGTATCCCTCCTAGATGTACGTGCCTGGCTGTGTCTGCTGAGTTCACGTCAGCTTACAGGTCTTGCAATTAATACCTTCTGGAAGCAGTAGAGAAATACCACCTCTTCAAAGAGGTTATTCTGTCTCACAAAACTGGTGCTTCAATGACAACAACAGCCTGGGAAAAACCCCAGCCTTTAAGTTTGTCCTCTGCAGCCAAAGGACAGGGCAAATGAATAAGCAAACATGGTTTATTTCTTTGATATTTGGGAAGAAGAAATAAATAAATTCTACAGCACTAGATCATTTTCTGTAAGTGAAATGCTGGGAGGACATAAAAATGGTCTCCTCTGCAAGTGAGGAAAAACTCAGTGGGTGTAACTTTATTCAAGTGGATCATATCTCTGTTAAAGCAAAAATGTGTATGTTGAAGTGGACAACAAGCTGGCCGTGGGTCAGGTGCATCTCGCTGGCAGCAACCGCAAATCAGGCCTGGGCAGGAGGGACCATCCCATCGTGCTCTTGATGCTGCACCCACGTTCACAGAGTGGCTTGGGGTGGAAGGGACCTTAAAGGCCATCTGCTGCCAACTCCCCTGCCATGGGTAGGGACCATCCACTAGAGCCTGTGGAAGAAACTTGGAGTTCTGTGTCCAGTTGTGGTCCCCACAATTTGAGAAAGAAGGAGAAAGACAGGAGAGAGACCAAAGGAAGGCCATGAGGATGATCAGAGGGCTGGGGAACCTGCTCTGTGAGGGAACACTGGAGGATTTAGGTCTTTCCTTGAAGAAGAGAAGGCTTGGGTGGACCTTATCACAGCCACTGAAGCGAGTAGGTCTAGCGGCACCACAGCTCCAGTGCAGAGCACAGCTTGGGGAGTGTCCTCGGCTGGGGGACCTTGGAACTCTGTGAGGAGGCTGAGCAGTGTCAGGCAGCGTGAGAGAGAGCAACTGCTGGAATCACTCCCCACCTTCCCACGGTATGACTCAGAGCATTCCTGGTCCTCTCCCTGCCTGTCTGAATACAGAGACTTGAGGGACTGGGGCAATGGTGATAAGCTCCTGCCCAGCTGTGGTGATTTGACCTTGGCTGGACACTGGCTGCCCACCAAGCTGCTCTACCCCCTCCCCCTTCCAGCTGGACAGCAGAGAGAAAATGAGATGGAAAACAACTCATTTAGTTGAGAGAAGGTGGTTTACTAAAGCAAAAGTGGAAGGTTGTGTGCTCTCAAGCAAAGAGAAACCCCAAAGATTTTATTCTCTGCTTCCCATCAGCTATCAAGGTCTGGCCTCCTCCTGGGAAGCAGGACTCCAGCACATGGAGCTGTTGCTCTGGAAGGTAAATGTTGTAAATAACACATCCTCCTCTCCCACTCAGCTTTTATCTCTGAGCTGATGCCATCCTGCCTGGCATATCCCTTTGGTCAGCTTGGGTCAGCTGGCCTAGCTGTGCCCCCTCCCAGGATCTTGCCTATTCCCATTCCCAGATGGCAGGGAGTGCTGAGAGACAGCGCTGAGGCTGTGCCAGCCCTGCCCAGCAGGAGCCAAAATCGGTGTGTTTTCTGCACTTCTCCAGGTCCCAGTGCAAAGCACAGCTCTGACGAGCTGCTCTGGGAACACGAACTCCAGCTCAGCCAGACCCACTACACCAGTGGAGTAGAAGCACTTCCTCTGTGACCGGGTGTCTCTGGTAGGATTATAAAGCCAAATTCTAAATATGGCCTATTTGTTTCTATAATGAGCAAATACAGGGCTTGTTTAGATATGCAGGTCGATTTATGGGTGCAAACAGTAGCTAGAAACGAAACTCATGAATATGTGAAACATTGTTTTCCAAGCAAAATATGAACTCTGGACACAGGCAATTAAGCATTCCCTGTGTTTTCTGGATAAATATGCAAATTTGACATTCAACTCGGACTTCTAAAAAAAATTCCACCCAAGTTAAAACACTAAGAACATAAGCAGTCCAAGGCTTAAAGTCTTTTTGCTCTAACTTTAATTACTTGCCATAATTTCAGTTAAGGGCAAGGCACTTTAGTAGGTTATCATTTTGCTCCTCCCAGCTGTTTCAAAAGTCAAGTACAGTCTCCCCTGACAAATCACACAGCGGATGGAATTTTTAGATGGAGAATTTACAGCAGAGTAGCATGCAGGGAATTCATTATGGCTGGGAGAAGGAAGTCACTGCAAGAAGGTGTCAGTATTGTTTGCCTAATAGGCCTGCCTGTTGCAAACTAAGGCTAACTACTGAGCTTCCTTAATAAATTACATACACTTTTCAGTAGCTAAAGAGAAGCACTTAGAAGGTTCTGGAAGAAAGAGGACCAAGAGGCTGATCACATGAAGTAGAAAAAAAACCTGTTCTGGGATAAGCTGTTAAAATGTGTTTACCAACAGAGGTACACACTGCTGTTAAATGCAGATTTACAGGATAAAGGACTCTAACGACCTGTAATTCAGGGCCACGAGGCTTTTGGGAAGTGAGAGTTTGATGTGCCACTCCCCCCTCACACGATGCTGCTGCAGACAGGGTCCCAATCCGGATTTAGCATTTTTGGTGGTGATGGAAGTTTCTGCCTCGTTCAAGTACAGTTTGTTCCATTGTTTGTGGCCTCAGTATTCTGCCCTAAGATGAGGTTTTATAATATCCTATTTTGAGGTCGTAGATTATTAACACCACTGAACAAAAGGCATCATAGTCCTCTACAACCCTTTAACTCTGCTTCAGAATGATTTTAAGGGCTCAAATCAAACTGTGGCAGCAATTAGGTCTTGGAGTTGACCACAGGGAAAGATCTCTGTTGTAATTCCAAAGTAACTTTTTTAACCTTCAGGTAATGGACATAATCTTTTCTGAGCAGCCTGTTCTAGTGGAATGTATCCCCCCCCTGTGGCAAGGGGCTGGAATTTAGATCATTTTTAAGGTCTCTTCCCACCTGAACTATCCCATAATTCTATGATTCTATGAAGTGGATAATATCATAATATTCTTATTAAATTTAAAGTGGAAAAGAACCAGAAGAGTTGATACTAGCTGAGAAAACCAAGTTGTTCTGCTCTGTAGGTAAAAGAAGGAGGGAAAGGAGCACAATGAAATAAAGACCAGGCTATGTCCACAGCACCTCTGGATGCTATGAAATGGAAACTCCACCTTATTGTGAAGTGTCTGAGCCAAAGACTAACAAAGTCAATCTCTTTTGTTGGGAGGGCGAGGCTGGTCAGACTCAAAATCCTCCTTGGCTGATTTAAGGAACCTTTGGTGCGCAGGAGCTGCAAAGAGCGTTCGGCCTAGGACATCACGAGAGAGAAGAAGAAAGCTGAAGGGAAGAGCAGAAGGGCATCAGCATGACAGCAAATCTCTTTTCATACCTTTTGAGAGGAATGCAGAACTTGTCTTTACAAACAAGCCGTGGGCCTGCGGGTAGACAAGGCTAGCACTATGAGATAAGAAAGGCAGTGGTGAAGGATTCCACTGATTGATGAATTAAAGAGATATGTATCTTCAAACATACCAAAGGTCTGCTGACAAGGGTGGGGGGGGTTCTACATTAGAAGGGAATTTTTAGATATTAGGCATTCCGGGAAGTCTGTACCTCTCGAGTACCTCAGCCAATGGGGAAAGAGAGGGGGAAATGCAGCCAGGAAAATAGGATAAAAATTAGGCTGTGACCTTTAAAAATTTGAGAGACTCCAGGGGAATGCCCCAGGGCCTCTCCCTTTATCTGAATAAAGCAACAGGGCTCTTCTCTCTCCGTTTTGGACATAAACCTCTGGTGTTTGCTGATTAATTTTCCTGACACTTTTTTGTGTGTCTCTCGCACACGTGTAATATGAAGGTCCGATGGACGCTGCAGTACCAAGCCCTGCCACGAAGGTGCTGCTGCCCATGTGCACCCTGGCGCTGCTGATCTACCCCAGCCACGCACGACGTCTGTCCTTCGTTTTCTCTGGCATTCTATCAGCCTTGGAAAATGGACAGTACCCCTATTGAATGCCTTGAATCCCGAGTCTATTTGACAGTCATTGCAGGCTTGACGCGCAGCAGCCTTTGTTAAGAAACACAATCTTCACATAAACAGGCTGACCTTTTTAACCCGCGTTTTGTCAGGAGGAGCCGAAGGGGAGGAGATAAGGGAAGAGAAGGGGGCAGAGGAGCCTTTGCTACCTGTTGCTGGAAGAGAAATCATATCCTGAGGCAAAGAGACCTTTTGTTTTTGTACCCGCATGAAGAATCGTGCATATCTCTACGTATTTTACAGCGACTACACTTGAAATGTACACAGCATTTTTTCCCTTTTCTAGCATCCTTCCTTCGCTCCTTTTCTGGTTAAAGAAAAAGTCAATAAAGCCCTAAGCAGGGTAAATCATTGCTAAGATCAGCTCGCTCCACAATACTCTAGCATGAAAATGATTAAGTACGCTGACAGGAACAAACCAGTGTGATGCCAGAAGAACCTTGGGTTTCTGCGGCTTCCGACTTTTTCCCAGCAGATTCTGGAAATGTAAAACTGCCAGGCTGGCAAACAGACATGAATGCTTCACGCTGGTGCTTACAGAGATAACTGAAAGAAGACAAAAAGCTTCCTAATCCAAAACCAGAAATCACCATCTCTTTTAGAGACCAGATAGAGCACAGCAGACAAGTGCCGGTGCAATACCGGTGATCACTCCATGTTGCCTAACACATACATCCCATAATCTGTGTTGTTACTGTGCTCATCGATCCTGGTAAGCGGGAGGAGAGCACAGCCGTGCTACAAGGCAGGGATGCCGAAGCTCCGTGCTGGTCTGCACGCTGCTCCCTGACACGGACCGGCTTCCAGCTCACTCGCGCTGAGCTCTCAGCCCCGCTACGCCCAGGGAAAAGCATTTTTATTAGCCGTGAACGCGCTTACAGCACGGGTGCAGAAGAGGGACCAGGAGAGGGGGGGAGACATACATCAAGCTCCATAAATGCTGGCGCTGCCTCCCTCTCCCCCACACACCTTCAAATTCCGCACACATTCCGGAGCCACTATGCGAGGAAAAAGGTGGTTTTCCCACCGATCCAGGTGGTTATTTCCACACTGAGAGCCTGGAGGCATCGAGGAGCGGGGGAAATGGAGGGGAGATGCTCCGCTTACCCGGGGCAGGAGACGGACGAGGGTGATGAGCAGGGGCATTTCCGCCCATCCTCTCTCCCCTCTGCTTCCCAGGCGTTCCTCGCTGCTGTGTCGCGTCCCCGCGCAGCTCCCGCCAGCCGGTTCCCCGCTCAAGGATCTCTGCAGCCCTTCCGTGCAGGGCTCGGAGGGAGAGGGAGGATGCAGGGCCCCGGTGGAGAGCAGGGCTGCAGAACACATAAAATAAAAAGATGTGGAACAAAGGGCTGGCCGAGGGTGGGGAATCCGGTGCGTCCTTACCCGCTCGGTATCGGCGCCGTGGCTC
>VZRR01001184.1:114466-185513 GCA_013398015.1 Oreocharis arfaki | reverse complement strand
GCCCCGGAACCTCCCCCCGCCCCTGCCTCTCTCCCCCCCTCCCCCCCGGTCTCGGCTGCCCGCGCCCCCTCCGCCGCTCGCTCCCGCCCCGAGGGAGGTCGCGGAGCCGGGCAAAGCCGGCGTCACTCCCCGGCCTCGGCCGCGGCTGCCGGGATGAGCCCCCGGCGCTCTCCGGCCCTCCCGGCTCGCTCCGGCCTCCCGCTCCTCGATGCGGTCCTGTCTGTGTTCCACCTGCTTGGGCAAAGCCCTTCTCCTCCTGCCTGCGGCTGAGATCCCACAATTTGTTATTCTTTCCTCGAGAATCCCTTCCATCACCACCAAAAAAACCCACCACATCCACCCCAGCGAATCCCATCCCTCTTCGCAACTCCTCTTGCTATTCGGGTTTGCTTCTCTCTCTCCTCCTCCTTCTCCCCTCCCTCTTTCCCCCCTTTTGGGTTTGGAGCCTCTCTCTGCCCTGCACACACACACACAGACAGGCACGCACGGTGTAAATGGGTGTCACACACACAGAACCGCTGCTGGTTCCCAAAGTCCCCCCACCCTGCCCAGCCTTCCTCTAGCTTGAAGCCGCAGATCATGGACTATATGCTTGGAGCCGGGATGCGTTTTATTCACAGCCGCTTCGCCTCCTGCAATTTCACCCGGTGAGTAGGTTTGATTCCGCGTTCAGGTGGCTTGTTTCCAACAGGAAGGACGCTAAAAACAACAGGGAAAAATAAAAAAATAAAAAAAAAAGAGGAAAAATAAATTTTTGAAAGTATTGCCTCCCCTTGTTCCCGAACGGGCTGGCTCCACTTTCTAAACTCGAAGGAATTAGGAAACACCAGCTCTCTGCCCACATTCATTCCCAGTCACCGCGCTCGGCGCTGATTGCAGCGCGCAGCGCAGCATCGCTTCCAGAGCCTTCACCGTCCCACTGCTTATTCATCACATTTTATTCATGTTTCCATCAGGCATGGCACCTGCTCCATTCCCTGGTTTAACCCTTGGGACGAAGCCGCCGGCGTGGGCGCTGCAAGGGCTCGGCGCTTCTCCCCGCGTCGGGGAAAGGACAGGGCTGCTGGTGGCTGAGGGATGTCTGGGAATCTGCGGGGGGAGACCAAGAGGAAAAGTTCATTGCTCTTCCCCATCCTCTGAAGAACTTGGACGGGATTGGGGGTGGGGAAGGATTCTCCAGGAGGGATAGGAAAGGATTTCCAGACCTGATGTGCCGGGAGGTGGCAGTGGCCAGGCAGCACGGGTGGGGGCAGCGGGGGGCGCGGGGGAGCAGCGGGGTCTGATGCCGGGGCTTCTGTCCTGCTCCTGCCGGGGCTTCCATCCAGCCGCTGCCGCCGCATTCCCGCGCCCTTTCCTCATTTCTCAATCCCACGGCGCCTGATTTTATGTATTACTATTTTCGGGCGTACCTGTGTTTTTGGCTGGCCAAAAATTGGCTCCTGAGGAGCGCAGGGTAGGAGAGAGGCGTCTTCTCCACAGAACGTGAAGCGTACGCCCACCTGTACTTGTACCTGATGTAGAGGTAGATGCTAGAGGTAGGTCTCTTGGATCAAGTAGGGGCTTCTTTGAAAGAAAAAAGAGGGAAGAACGAAGGGAAATAAACACATTATGTTTAAAAAAAGGACAAGCGCCTTCAGAGTGCTATTTGTGGGTGATACTTCCAGGGTTTCTGTGCCTCTAATTAGCGGCAGAGATCCACCCACCGTCAATAGCAGAAGGTAGGGAGGAAACAAGCTATCTCTCGTGGGGAGGTTTTGACTGGGCTCCGTGTGACTCTGGCGTTTGGGTGCAGGATGTGTGTGTGTGTGTGTCTGTGCGTGTGCGGTCATGTCTCCAGAGCAGCACATGCAGACATCACAAGCGAGGTGCCAGAGGCTTGCGAGCAGGTAGAGATGCCAGCGAGACACAACAAGATCCGAGTTTATTGCCTGGTGGCAAGCAGAAGACGGGAAAGACCAATGCGATGCCAGAGTGTGCTCTCGCCCTGCTCTTCCCTCCCCCCTCCNCCAAAATCCACCCTTCCTCCAGCTCCTCTCTTCTCCCACCAGCTGGAAGCCCCCATGCCCTCTTATCTCCTTCCTGCTAAGCGTCCTTCTCCCGGAGTCTCTACTCCAGCAGGTTTTGCCATTCCCGCTGACTTATCCCTCTGCCTGCACCTCCTCCTGCTCCGGCAATTCCACGAGACTCAGGTGATTAACCAAACCGCAGACATTTCTCCTGAATTACCCGCCTCTGGCGCTGCTGCTGCTGCCGGGATCCTCCCGCACCAGGCTGCTCAGGAAAGTTTCCTTGCAGTCATACCCCCCTCCCTTCCCTAGGCAGGGAGGGGGTTTCAAAACCTCTACCTGATTTTTAATCTCTTTTTTTGCCCCCTTAAACCTTTAGGAAAGAAGAAAAAAAAACACCCAAAACCAAACCACACAGCCCCAAAACAAACCAGCAAGTCCCGAGGGATTTATGTAGGCGTGGGAATAGCTCAGCCAGGGAGCATCGCCTTGCCGTGCTGCTTAAACGCTACCGCTCTGCAGGAGAGATTTATGTGCCCATCAGCAGAGTATTTCCCGAGTTTAAGAGCACTCGATATTCCCTCTGCTGACGGGGATGGGAGATGGTAGGACACAGGATGAGGGCAGCGGAGTTGTTTAGCTCGCAGGCACTGTGACGGATGGCAGTAAAACGCTGTCTGGGCAGCGAAAGTGACACAGGTTGGACCGGGTGGCATTTCTATACCCAGTGGAAGGCGAGGGGACACGCATCAAACCCTCTGCATACAACACCAAATAAATCAGTGCGAGTAAGGTGGGTTTAATGGGCGATTGCAACAAGCGAGAGTCAGGCATGGCAAATAGAGAAGATTCCCACTACCCTTGATTTCCAGCATTCCGCACTCCCAGCCTGGGGATACCTTCTGCTCACACGGGGCTGGATGACTCAGAAAAAAACAGAGGAATACCGGCCAGCAGCCAGGAGGTTTTTGCTTTGCCATAGTTGGTTCTTTTGCTTTTTGTACAATAGATTGGCGGTGTGGAAATACCTCCCGAGCCCCGCGGCCCACCCCTGAGAGAATGCTCTCAAACATCTCTCTTCCCTGTGTGTTTAAATGTCCAGGCTCCCTGCTTGCCAGTGTCTGGCTTCACCGCCGAGGATCACCTCCATCTCCCCTGAAGCCGTGTAGCTTTGGGACTCCCTTTTGGCCGGGAGTTAATTTCCTAATTTCCCACACCGGCGGTGGCAGACGGACATCCAGGGAGGTGCCTCTGGCACAGGGAACACTNCGCCGCCCTCCCCAGCAGCAGGAGGGGCTGCTCCGGCTCCGGGCGGCAGCGCCGGTCCCGGCTGCGGGACCCCCCCGCTCTCCCCTTGCCGCCCCTCTCCAGCCTCTCCCCATCCGCGGCAGCCGAGGGCAGCTCGTTTTGAAGGGGAAGAAGAAAACACCCCCCACGCCCCCTCCCCGCCCCCAGGGAGCGGTGCGTGCCCCGCAGCCGCCAGTCCGTGCGGGCTCGGCGGGGCCGCCCGCAGAGGGAGCAGAGGCATCACCGCAAAGAGTTAACGCAGGGCTGCAGGGTGCTCCAGGCAGGAGTCCTGTGTGCGCCTCCGAGATGCACCAGCCAATCCTAGAGACAGCAGCGTGAACTAGATGCAGCGTGCTGTAAGGAGGGAGGTGAAGAAAATAGGGTGTAAACTGTCGCCGCACATCGCGAGGCAGAGCTGCTTTGGGGGCTACGATTTCTGTGCCACTTAGAGACCACCATGCATTTGAAAAGGTAAGGGCTTTGTTACCAGCGGTCTGTGCCGTGATTCACTGCCGGATTCAAGTGCATTTTCTGCGTAGATTTCATTGAGTGCTAAATTGTGTAGCGCGGAGTGGGACGAAAGTGGAATGTGGCATGATTTACTGTTCGGGAGTCGTTTCGAAAGACTACGTCAGCTTCGAGTGGTAATGATTTCATGTAGGGGATTAAGCAAGTGAATGCATGCGAAGTAAAGTGAGTTCATGACTGGCAGAAAAATGTAGTGTATGTGGTAAGAGAAAGATGTTCTGTTGTAGCACCGAAATCAGTTATGGATCCATACGAAACAAAGGCTAGTGTGAGATAGACCTGATTTTGAAAAAATGTAGAGAGTAATTCAGAGGCATTGTATCTAACAAGCAAGCCTGACAGAAAAAAAAACCCCAAAAATAACTTCTTTCCTAGGAAAAAAACCCATGTCTAACTTTATTTAAATACAACACCACAAAAGAATGCTATAAAAAGAAGCGAAGTCAGAACCTTACAGGGTCTGTATGTTCAGAGAGGAGTGACTCTGACACATGAAGTGTGCAGAGATAAAGCTAGAGCGGCCCTGCTCACATCTACAAGATATAAGGAATAACTTCAGAGGAGCAATCTGTTTAGATATCAGGCTTTACAGACTGCTGTCGTTGCTCAACTCCATCCCTGCGAGGAGTTACTCACTTTAAATAGGTGCTCCATCAGCTTTACCATGAGACCAGCTTTGGGAGCAGAAACATCCGACTGGATCTCTCCCTTTCTGTGTCTGAGCATAGCAACAGACCCTCGGTCTCAGATGCTGTTGCAGTGCTGATCAGCAGAGTTCCATCAAGAAACTGCCCACCAATTCTTGCCTCCAACCATTTTTCTCTCTGAGACGTGTACATGATTTAAGCAGGGGAGGCATAAAAAAAAGATCTGTGATATTTTCTGTAAGCTGATCCACCTCCAGTGAGAGCAAACCTCCCCAACAGACGCTGAGTTCACCGGAGTCGTGTTTGGGGTGCTTGCTCACGAAATGCTGAAACCCTGTGAGTGAAAACGTTAACTGAGAAACATGAAAACAAGCAGCTGAGTGTTTTTACAGAGCTCAGGGCAGGAGGCAGCATTTGTACAACAAGCCAACAAAACAACTTGAGAATCTTCAAGTGATGTAATCATCCCCTCTTATCCTTTCCTATTTTATTTCTGAATGCCTTGGTGAAGAATTAATTACAGAAGTCAATTCATTGTTTACACCAACGTGTCCATAAATTTACTTTTTAGTCACAAAGATAGCAGTGGCTTTTCACTCCTCACAGTCCCAGACAATGATTTATGTCACTAAAGTGTTTTTACTTCATTTGTATTAACTAAAAATTGAGCAATCGTATCTGACTGCGATCAGTCTAAATCATTTCTTGCTTGAATGCAACAGCCATTGAAAAGAAAAGGAAGGTCTTTTCACCAGCAAGCCTGCTTCTTCAGCAGTTTTTGAAAATCTAAATGGAAAACTGGATGATCAAACTACTTACCTAAGGTTTCTTTAGAAGAAAAAGAGTGGTGGGAAGTTTTAGGTGATAGTTTCTGGAAACATTATTTTCTAGCTCTCGGGCATACCTAGTGCAACCCTTTCTTAACCCTCCCAAAGCTTCACCTCTCCTCAGAACCAGAAGTAGACATTTTTTTTTTACTCTCCTGAAACACTCGTAATCTCATGTGGGAGGGAGGAAAATCACCAGAAACACACTTTGATAAACAGAGCCCAAGTGCTCTTCGAGAAAGGTTGCACTGACACCACTGTCCTGTTAGAGCTGCAGGTAGTAGATTACAGCCAGCCATGTCAGGGGGAAGTTATCTAACTTCTTCTCGATCTCATCCCACACCATCATAAGAGAACATTTTTAAAAAACAAATTTGCAACCACATTCTCTCCGTAGCATTGTTTTCCTTTTGCTCAATATGTGTGTGGTCAGCGAGGGCCTGATCTTGGACAATTGAAGGAGATCAGAACCTCCCTGCTAACTTCAATAAAAGCGAGATCAGTTTCCAAACCGATATTTTGGAACCAAAACGAACTTCGGATTTAGAAGGAAATAAAGTGAGCATCATGAAGTTACATGCTGCATACTGAGCAGTGGGAGGCTTTGCACTTCTAGAGTCAAGTAGTATTAAAATACGAAAGAACTGAAGAATGTGTAACCTGGTCTTACATCGGCCTAGGCCTCAGTACTTTTTCACCATTGATAAATCAACATTTTTCTGTATGAAGCTGAGGAACATTGAGAGATCCCCACTGAGCTGCAGGTAATCAGCACCTTGTGACTCAGGTCACCACCCTGCTGAAAACTGTAATGTGAACAATTCGGTCTTCCAGCTTTGGAGTTAATAATTTATGTGTACCACAGGTTGTGTGCGTACACAAATAGAGTTTATATATATATGCATTCATAGATATAAATATGCATGATATGCACTACACATCCCTCCACACCCACGCTCTGTGCCATCACTTTTTTGCCCTGGCTCGCACCATGGGAATGATTATCTTGCCCAGCCTGCTTCCCATCTCCCACCGAAAGTCTTCACCTGCTCTGTGTGCCCCAAAATTACGCGCTGACGAGAGGGAAGAAGAACACTCTGCCGCACCAGTTTCAGCTTTAACTAATGAGCCTCTCACAAAGGCCACAGATTTTGTCCCACCTTCAGAAGGAGATTGACCAAGCGATATATTTTGTTAGCTAAATTAAGACTGTTAAACTGTAGTGGCTCCTCTCATAATGAGGTGAGGTCGTAAGGCTCGTGTGTCAGACACCTTTATTGTAAGTTACATTAATGGGGGAAAACTCTGCTCATTTGCAGTAACACCTTCACTGCCACATCCAGCAGCACTTGATTAATGAGAAAAGTGGTTTGCAAGGCATTTATTATACACTGGCAAGTAAAGGATGTAGATCTGGGGAATCAGAGCTCTGCTGTATGCCCTTAATCCCATATTATTCGTGACTACTGAGAATTCTGTAGAGCTGATTTAGCTCCTTCAGTACTTACAAATCTACTGGAAATAACAAAACCACCTGCTTAGCTGAACATGGATGACCACTCTGAAGTCAAACGAGATTATTAAAATCCATTATAAACGTTACTTCTTGATATTTCCTTTTTTTTCCTTTTTTTCCTTTACTCGAAATCTGTTTCTAAGGAGGCTTACCATTGCTGGTGAAAGACAGTGTTAAATGCCAAATGCTAAATCATGGATGGAGGTGGCAACCCAAGTGTATATTTTTATTTCACTGTTTTTCACCTAAAACATTATGATCACTGTTCATTAACAATTTTCTGGACAGAGAGAACACAGACACGTTACAACAATTTTAATATTGAATGATTCTGTATGGATTGTGCTTAATGTGCTGCCCTAAAGGTTAAAATTGATGTATTTCAGGGCAGAGATGATACTCACCTCTTCTTTTCCACAATGTGTAGCTGCTCAGCATTTCTTGGATTAATCCCTTTATTCCTTTAGGTCTGTACCAACATTTCTAAGGAAGATGCTTGTTTAGGTAAAGCAGCAATGTTTATGCAGGTCAAGGCTCGTCCTGCTGCCAGTCTCTGGAGACTGTGGATTTATTTCACAGAGAGCCGTTAGCTGGTGATGTTCTCTTTTTTAAGTCATTGCTCCTATGGGATGTGAATCTGACTCATTGGCTTAAAAAATAAAAGCTTTAGTAACTACCTAAGTACCCTTTAAGCTCTCTGTTAGCTTGAGTTTATTAGATTGATTCACAATAGTTGAAGAGATCGTAGTGGCTTTTTTTTGGTTTTTGTTTTGAAAAGTACTCTTGTTTATAAACCAGCTTAACTTCTTCATACTCTCTTGTCTTGGCCAGGCAAAGTCTAGAATATTTTCTTGCTCTTTCTGGGAAAAAAGAGGTTATAGTAAAGGAAACTGATGATCCTCATGCTCAGAGAGACTGCAGTGACCTGTAATTCCTCATAAACATAAATGTGTGTCTCTCAT
The DNA here is from genome assembly GCA_013398015.1 of Oreocharis arfaki. Classification (NCBI taxonomy): domain Eukaryota; kingdom Metazoa; phylum Chordata; class Aves; order Passeriformes; family Paramythiidae; genus Oreocharis; species Oreocharis arfaki. Next base: position 177,740 of record VZRR01001184.1, on the reverse strand, counting down.
TCAGCTCTGTGAAAATATTACTGAAAGTTTAAAGCTCCTGGACATTACATCAGCTGAGCAAACCTCTGCTAAATAAGAATGTGCTTTTCTACGAGCTACGACAAGAAATAGTGATAATTTTGTACTAAGCTGGTTTTAGACTGGCTCCTATCTAAATTGAAACAGTAGAGATTGCCATTCCTGATGCAAACTCAGACTTCCACTCCTTGAAGCACGATGTTCATAAGAAAGACATCTTTTAGCAGACAGACTTTTTTTTTCTCTCTGATTTTGCAATTCCTTCTAATCTTATCAGAAATGGAGTCTTGCAACGCAGCCCTGGTGCTAGATTTATGTGAGATAGCAGGCTGCCCAGTACACATCACATAATTATTACTTGTACAATCAAGCTTTATTCATCCTGAGCTGCAATTAGACCCGGACTGGCTTGTTGGAGCTTGAATCTTTGCTCAGTCAGCCATAAAGTCTCTACTCTGGCTATAAAAAATTAATAGCTGCAACATGAACGTTTAAGAGGATCTGGCTACTGCCCATGCAGTGGCTACAGGCTTGGAATGCTGCAGCAAAGGGACTGTGGAAAAACCGTGCAACAGTTTTGAGCAGGATCAGCTCTAGAACAATGGTCTCCTGAAGCTGCTACGAGTCCTGCCTCGGGAGCTGGCACAACAGGTGGTGTGAATTTGTTGTTTTTTCCTGCTAGAATAAATAGGTTGAAGATGAGGAACCTGAAAGGAGTCTTAACCATCCATTTATATCAGCTGAAAACCATCTACGCCATCTATGAAATCAGCTGTAAAATATGCTGTGAGATCTGGAGCATTTTTCTCTAAAAGGCATAATAGAAGGGCAAAATAAAAACATTACCATTCTATTGGATATCATTGTTAAGAAATAAAATATAGAAAATAATCCATTCTTCTTGCAATGCATTCAGAAAAGTGCATTGGAAGAAAAATTTCATGCCATTAGATCTTTATGGATGCTATTCTTAACTACAGGTCTAAGTTGTAACCACTAATTTTCACACGGAAAATAAAATCAAGAAGAGTCTAAATCCTCAATCAGATACAGCCTTAGCTAAAATTGAAGGGCTACGTCCCATGCCTGAGCCAGAGCCTCCAAACTGAGAAATTCATTCTTAGGAATAAAAGAATCCCCAGCCACATTATTTGTGGGTTAGGTCAGGTGATATCTGAGGGGATGGAAGTACATGAAACTAGGCTGGATTTCATAAATGTGTCCCCATTGCAGTCAGTACAGTTCATTGCTATTTCGGCCTTCCTCTTAAGTCCAGAGAACAACTACACACCCTCATTTTTGCCCTTCATTATTGTACAAACAATATTAGCACTCCAACAGCTTCAAAGAAACTTCTATTTTTGCCTGAGACTGACAATTCCTTTCCTCTCCATCCTTTTTCTGAGCATTTGTTGCAAAATCTCCAGGAACAGAAATTTTAAGCAGCAACAAAAATAGTCAGCCTCTCTGTTCGTGGAATGATCAACTTCCTTTTTATTTTATAACACTTTTGCCATCCAACAATTTGAAAGCATTCTATGAGCATTGACTGTTCAGGCTTCACAATAGGAACTGCCATTACAGAAGGCTGAGGGACTTGGCAAGGCTCATACAGTAAAATCAAAGTTGTACTTTAAGGTACCTCAGCTCCAAGCACTCTCCTTCCTCTCTGCAACCTGAATCTTCTTCAGCTCAACAATCTGTTGGTGAGCAGTTTCCTCCCACTCCATCCCGTTTTAGCCCTTCTGCACTAATCAGTTTTATTTGGATTTGTCCTCAGGCTCGAAAGCCTCTAGAACCAAAGCTTTGGTGTGCAGTGTGTAAATAGCTGCTTCCTCCTGCTCTGGATGGCAGCAGCTGTGAGAGCCCTGGGTTTAAAAACCAGTGCAAGGATGAATTAAAAGAGGAAAGGGCTGTTTGTTACTCTGGAATGGTTTACTGGGTACAGCTAATTTACATGTGTCTTAGTCTCTTCGTGTCCTGCTGATATTTAGCTGTCAAATCGGGCCAGAAAACTTGTCTGGGGAATAGGAGTTAGGAGTGAAAAGGAGATATGCTGCTGGAACTAGTGTGTCACGGCTGTTCAATGGTCATTTATTACTTAATTTTAGGGCGTAGTCTTTACAAGTCCTGAGAACCAACTCGGTTGCCGTTAAAACACACCCAACGAGATTCTCAGAGCAGAGAATGCTGGATGATTAGAAGTTAATTATTCAGTTAAAAAAAAAAAATCCAGTAAACTGGAATGAAAGCTCCTAAATATGTGTCTCCTGTTGGGATTTTCTTCAAACTTGAATGCTCCAGTATGAAAAAAATTGTATGTCACAGCAATACATGTCAGTCTGTGCCTGAGGAAATGCTGGACCAGAACCTCTCCCAGAGCTGTTATTTTTCTCTAGAGTCACTCCCAAACTTATTCTGAGAGAGCTTGTTCTGTTTCCCTTCTAACACTTTTCACACCATCAGATGCTTTAGCTGAAAATTTTTGGACAATTTGGGAGGCTGTTTAGCATAACTTGTGTACTGGAAGAGTGACTTTAAGACTGAAATGTTGTGCAGAGTTTTCATGTGAAGAGTTTTTGTCCATGTGCTCCTGTGGACTTGCAAAGATGAAGGTTTCATCCCCTGCGGACTTTTGTGATTGGAAAAGTGCAGTCATCCAGCCTGGAGCAGACTTGAAGCTCTCGAAGCAGAAGGTTTTCTGTGTCTTTGTGGCATCCTGGGTGTTGGTCAGTCGAAACCCAGGGCTCAGCCAGGGTCCTGCTCATCCATTCCAGAAATCAGCTTCATCTGAGCTCCTTGTGTGACTGATACCCGTTGTTCACCAAGAATTTTGGTGCTGGACCCTATTTAAAGATGAGGAACTGAGACACGATGAGGACTTGGGTGGATTTTACAAGATCATGTAGTGAAAGGAAAATGGGGAATGGCTTTAAACTGAAAGAGAGTCAGTTTAGAGATTTAGGTTTAACATTGAGAAGAAATTCCTCCCTGTGAGGGTGAGGAGGCCCTGGCACAGGGTGCCCAGAGAAGCTGTGGCTGCCCCTGGATCCCTGGCAGTGTCCAAGGCCAGGTTGGACAGGGCTTGGAGCAACCTGAGCTAGTGGAAGGTGCCCCTGCCCATGGCAGGGGGTGGCACTGGGTGATTGTTGAGGTCCCTTCCAACCCAAATCATTCTATGGCTCAATGACTTCTCCTTTTCAGTTATTCACCTGCACATTCCCACCAGCACCACACAAGCTGGGGCTGAAGGTCCTGGAGCCCCTGGTCAGCCCCCAGAGGTGGGGGAAGGACCCAGATAAGGCTGGTCAAGGCTATCGAGGCCTTTTTGTTCTCTCAGAGCCTTGACAGGTAATATCTTCCCCTCAGTGGGCTCCTTGCAGAAACAGATTCCCTCATTAAGGCAGAAAGGCTGCAATGGCAATTTGGGGATGCTGCTTTACATCATCAGCTAAAACACACGAGGATCCATTTGCACAGGAGGATGAACTCAGATTAACAGATCTAAAAAGTGCCTGAGGGAATTTATACACCATGATTTGGGCAGCAAAGGGAAAAATGAGTTCTTTTACAAATATCAGACATTGAAACAATTACCTCGGTGCACCTGGCAGCCAGCACATACTTCATGGGCTGAGGAGGCTGGCACTGGCTGCGCTGGGAAGCAGCAGAAAGCACATGGGGATATCAGCTCAAGGCTCACAGGCACTTGCAGGAGTGAAATTCTGCAGGGACAGAGCAAACACCAAGGCACGCCCTGTGGGCAAGGGCTGTAACTCTCAGCAGCCAGCCCTCACGTTCCACACAGACCCGATGGCGGCTGCAGAGGTCCGGCTGACACACATTCTCTTTCTGTGAATGCATTTTAAGTTTCCTCCTCTTCTCTGACGACAGGGATGAGGAAAAAAATACCAGGATTTTTTTAAAAAAAACATTAAAAATGAGACATCTCATTTCTTCTTTATTTCAGCTGTTGAGGACATAGTCACAGGGGTCTTGTCCTTGTCTTCAAGAGGGGAGAAGAAAGCTGAATGCTGGCAGTGGGTGAAGCTCTGTTTGAATAAAGGAAAGATGCTGATTTAGGGTGCATGTAGTCATAACTGCTACCAAGACCTGATATGAAGACCCCACTTATTCTTAAGCCTGGAATATAAAGCTCTCCTAAGCCTGTTAGACATAGAATTAATTTCTCCTTTCAGATTTTTTTTCGGATTATTGTAGCTCAGAATGAATACCAGAGAACAAGCTGATTCAATCCCCCTCCAGAAAATCATGTTGACAAACACAGCTTGTCTATCCAGGAGCCTTCTCATTTTTCCTCAGTGTCACACGCTGTCCTCTGCAGCTCACGTGTGCCGGATCTGATGGCAGGGAGAGCTCACCATCCCCTGCCCTGGTCCTTCTGAGCAACCTGGGCCAGCTGGCAGTGGAAGGAGCCGAGCTTTAAGATCCCTTCCAACCCAACCCATTGTGAGTCTCTGATTCAGAGATTCCAGTGCCTGCTCTGTTTCTTTGTTCCTCCAAAGCTGCCTGTTGGGTCTCCTGTTCCTGCACCAGGCATCTGGTGGCACTTCAAACTGGCAGCTGACTGTGAGCACAGGACAGAGCAGCCCACCTCAGTTCACAGGTCCTTTTGCTGTCCTCCAGGAAGTTCAGCCTGGGAGCCGTTTTTTGCTGTGGATTTGAGTATCTTCCTTTGAAGAACAGAGCCTACGTGGCAGCTCAGCCCAGAGCAGAGCACGACTGAGATACTTTTTACCCTCTGCTCTACCCTCCTCCTCTGTAGCTGATGCTGATTGCAGCACTTTCTGCCCTTTTCTTCCACAGCACACCATCAGCTCCACGGCTGCTTCATTTACACTGGGCTGGGTGAGAATTCCACGGCTCCTTGGGTCGCAGTCATTTAAAATTGTTAGCATGAGGAAGATTGCTTCTCGAAAAAAGAATGAGAAGCGCTGATGATAACGCAGTAGGTCCCGTGATGCCCTGCAAAGGTGGGCAATACGATCATCACACTCCAGGTGGGGGGCTGAAAGCAGAGCCACACCAAGTGATAAACCCAGGGGCTTACAGCAGATAAGAGCCATCTCCGAGACACAGACTATTGCTTTACTCTTTATGCAAAACGTCTTTCCAATTCTCAGAGCCAAAATACCCCTGAAAAAAACGGTCTGGGCTTATCTTGCCTTCTCTGAGCTTCACTGTTTCCCATCCAGCTGCAGTGAATAGCATGCTGCTTCTTGCCATTGATGCAAAGTTGCAGCATTCCTGGGAATTTTGTGTAACAGCTGGGAAACAAAGGGTTTGCTCCTTTCCTGTTTCCCGTGATGTGCAATCTGAAAGAAGTATGAAGAGTGCTCTGCTACACCATGAATTGTACTTGATCAAAAGTAGTAAGTTTGAAATCCCTAAGGCTCGTAAGAAATGGAGGGATGGAGTACCAAAACCCTCATAAATGGTAAAATTATGACCTGACTGAAATCCAACTGCCAACAAACAGAATTGGATGTATTCCCCTCCATCTGCTACCAGATTTTTTCTTTTTTTTTTTTTTTTGTTTATTTTTAAAGGATATATAAGTAATATTTAATATTTTGACTAGTTCAAAGAAAGCCAAGCTTTGTGTTTTGCATAAAAAAGCACCATCTTAGATATGTTAATTTTCTAAATTAAATGTTATAGAAAGTTATTTATTACTTTCCTTTGATTGGACATATCTGAGAATAACAGTCTTAAATTTTTCTTTCATCATTATGGGAAGTTGCAGCCAGGAGAATCCCACTTCAGCAGAGAGGATTCTCAATTTTCCACTGAGATCTGGGGTGTACCAGCATTTTCTTGGAATTCAAATGAACATAAAAACCAAAGGACTTCAGAGAGACCCTGGTCTTCTGCTTTTCCACTGACAGAAGGGGGTCTCTGTGGGCCTCAGATACATCTCTCATATTTCAGGGTAGAGAGAAATATTGAAAAAAAACCCCCAACCTGATCTTATTAAAAATGTCCCTACATTTGTACTTTTATTTTATTTTGATTCTTGAGAACTGCAGGTAGATGTGGCCCAAAAAAGTTCCTGGTGATGCCTAACAACAACTTTATTGACCCTTACATAAAAAGTTGCTCCACTAGTGAACCAGTAATGCCCAATTTAGAAGCTATATCTCTACTGTATATTAACACATCTGTGTTATACTTGACTCTCCCCTCCTGGGAAATAAAAAGTTTCATGCACTGAGGTAACAATTGATTCCTTTTTCTTTTTTTTTTTTTTTCCCAGAGAAATTTTTCCTCAATTTCCATTTTAGAAAGGATCTAAACTTACTGATTTTTTTTTTTTTCTTGAGCATTGCTGTGCACACATCTGGGCTGGCTCTCCATTATTCTGTGCATCTTAGGATTTTTAATTAATGTTCTGCAAGCAAGAGAGCTCAACCTGCAAATCAAGCAGACATTTCAATCTGCACTATTTTAGCTTAGTACCTTAGTGAGTTCATAAACTGCCATATGTAATTATATACAATTTTAATCTTTTTTAAAAAAAATTACCTACAAAAGAAAGACTGAGTTTGGTGGGGCTTGCCCTACAATACGATGACAACAAAAAGACCACAGGTGCCCTGGTCTCTTGTTCACAGCTGAAGCTTGATGAAGTCACATTGCAGCCACAATGTTTGCATTGCTCTTTCCAGCTCTCCATTCTCACATGCCATAAATACACGGATTTTGCCAATCTCCAGCACCTTTGCATGTTCATGAGAGGCAGAAATGAGCTGTGGTATTCCCAGAAGATGCTGAGTCAAATTCCTGCTGCACTAATGCCACTGAAGAGACAGTAGATTCCTAGCAAAGAAGAATTCAGCCCATTATGCTTCTCGAAGCCACTTTAACGTCAGAATTTAGATGAAGGAGCAACAACATTTACGAGTGGTAGCTGGGTGAACCCATGGGGATAACAGAAAATAATTGTGCAGAGCATCTGCACCTGAGAATTGTCCTTTCAGCCAGCACCTCAAAAGGACAGCTGTAAACATGACAATTTTTACCACAGAGTAAATATTGAATTATTTCCTCTCTTTATAATGTCTTCTCTACTTGAAAATCCACCAGCTCTGTTACTTAACAAGCATTTTGGTTGCCATGCTCCACCCTTTATCTACCACAAATTTAATACAGATTGCTCTTCCCTGGAGTCCTGTGATGGCTTTGCAACTGCAAACTTTGTATGTTCCATGTGCCTGTAACAGTCTTTAGAGAATGTTTTCAAATTCATCAGAGAATCTGAATATTCAATATTTTAATGTATTTCTGATACTGTAAGCTTTGCAAGAATCCTTTGGCTAGAATTTTCTAAATTCTCTTTTGGTAGGAAAGACACATTTAGATCCCTCTAACAGCTTGACCCCTCCCTTAGGTCTTTTCAGGCTTCTGCCCCTGGTTTGTTCCTCTCAGGGGTGTTATGAGAATTAATGCAATGCAGAATGATTTTACAGTGACTGGACAACAGAGACAAGCGGATGAGTACCAGTTACGAATACACACATGATTTTTCTCTCCTTACTTCTCTCCAGTGTATTTATGCTCTTTTGGAAAATAACTCTGTAGATCTTTAAAACAAGGAGATCTTTAAAAGAAGATTATTTTCTTCTGTACCCTCAGAGGTTCTCTGCAGGTGTTTTGCCAGGGGTTAATTTATGACACGCTATGAGGTGCAGCACTAAACCAAAAATAAACTCCTGGCTCTTCACTCTTCCTTTCCAAGCACTCGTTTAGTCCAGTTTTAGGAGGATGCTGCATATACACAGTGATAAATTTTCCAATCCTAGTGTTATCATTTTGAATTCAAAAGGGGCTCAATTAATCATCATCACAGTTTAACGGCCTGAAACATTTAGTGTTAATAAGTACCTGGAAAAGCAAACTCCTATCTCTTCTCATCCAATCAATTATGTGAAATTTGCAATAGAAAACTTAGGAATTTTATAACAGCAGCAGGTACGAAAATTAAAATTCTCATTACACTCACTTTCTCTAGCTTCACATAATGTCAGGAAATTAAGCCCAGGATCTACCCTGCCTGTGCTAGGGATGATGGAAGGGAATGAATATGCTGTGAGATATATTTTTCCCTGATCAATGATAAGAAGAGACAAAAGCATTTGTGGATTTTCGCTCTGTTGTGATGCAAAGGCTGGTCTGGCCTCTCTGGAAGTGCCTGGAATGTTTTCTTCATTTACACTGAGCTGTTTTTCAACAGGAAATAGCAACCAAATTATCATTATGGCTTTTATGGGCCAGTAGAGCAATCTATTGCATTTCAGTTTTGCTTCAGATCTGTGCAGACTTTCTCACACAGTGGGAAGAAGGTTAAGCAGTGGTGTAACCTCAAATACATGAATTTCAACCTGTGAAGGGAAAAAAAACCCGCTAGTCTAGGAAGACGATACTCAGACTTCATACAGTAAACACAAATATGCAGACTCTTTTTGCATGGCAGCAATGGCTCAGGAGTATAAATAAAAGTTTGAGAGGTCTCTGTTGCAGACTCCTGGAATCTCATTTCAAAAGGATTTATGAAATTAATGCAATCTGTGTTTTATGGTCAGAAGCTTCTGCATGGCTGTGACTGTTTGTGGTTACAACTCAGTGTCTTGGTACATGCTCAGCATGAAATACGAGCAGGGTCTTTCTTTATGCATTTATTGTTTGCAGAATCATGTCCAAATCATGTTACAAGCAATTACACCTCAAAAAGCTTGAGTATTTATCTGGTTGTATAGAGAGATTATTATACTCTTAGACTGTAAATTCCTGTTGGTTCAGAGGAACCTCTGTGCTCTTCTGGAGGCAGCCAGCTTCCTGCAGACCCCAGAGAATATTAATGTCTCACATACATGCACAGAGCACATTTATTCAGTGGCACAATTTTCATTTTAATGGACGGGGGTGCTGAGTGGGAAGTTGCAGGACTGCTCTGTTGGAAGTGTCCTCCTCTTAGGGTGCACTGGCAGACCAAATTACTGATGGGAAGGAGAAATTTCCCACCAAGTTCCAAAAAGCATAGCAAAGGGCACGGTAAAAATGTCACGGTGAGTGCTGGTTTGAGTGAATGTGGATCCAACATTTTGTTCCCTCATCAGCCAGAAAAATTAAAGCTTTCACATTCATATATTTTAATTCATTCTGTGCTGTTTCACCTCAGTCTGAAAACTGGAACTGATTGCTTCTATATCTTCAGGAGCCTACGTGACCTTTGTCATCTCTGAGAACCTCATGATCTTGCAAAGATGTTTTAATGAAATCTCTGCAGGATATTAGAAATATTAACCCATTCCACAGGTCTGAGGTACAGAGGGAATCTGTGGCTTGTCTTCGCTGAGTTCCTACATGCTGCAATCAATGCTTGATTTGTGATTGGGCATACAAAAAAAGTTGTTTAGGCAGCATTTGAAAAGAGTTTCAAGACTGATCCATTGAGTTGGAGTGATTTGGACTGAAAGTAAAATGCTGCTGTCAGGGATACAAAAAATTTCAGCATCTGGAGCTGGAGTAACCCACTGGAACTCATCACTGTGGGCAGCCCCAGAGCTCTTGATCAGGGCAGTCGCTCTGTCCAGCCATGCTGGTTTGGACAGAAAAACGTGGGTGTGTTAACTATACTTTGCAGTGAAGACAAACCACAATGTAATTTTTCCAAGGACATTAAAAGAGAAAGCAGCCTGGGTCTTCTGAATATCACCTGTTTTCTGTCCAATGTGTGAACTGTGAGCTTATGTACAGACATTGCTGAACGATTTTGTACTGCTGCTAACAGACGAGAATCTGATGTTGCCTATTTTTCATTAATGACTAGCATGAATGGGGAAAAAAAAAACCAACCCAACAATCCCTCCCCTGATGATTTGTGAAGATTTCCCTTCAACAGTAAATATTATCGCTGATGATGTTAATGAAGACATTAGTTTCACAGCATTTGAAGTACTGAAACACTCCACTGTTAACTAGCCTAGTGGGGTTTATGCTAATGTAAAATATAATAAAGTAGAGGCCACTATCTCTTTAAGCTGAAAGAAAGGAAACTTGTTTCTACTTCCAAGGGATGCCTAGTGTGTGCTTATCTAATTGACTGTGTATTTTGTCTAGGTGTTGAGGGAAAGCTAAGAGAATNGCTGGTTTGAGTGAATGTGGATCCAACATTTTGTTCCCTCATCAGCCAGAAAAATTAAAGCTTTCACATTCATATATTTTAATTCATTCTGTGCTGTTTCACCTCAGTCTGAAAACTGGAACTGATTGCTTCTATATCTTCAGTAACCTACATGACCTTTGTCATCTCTGAGAACCTCATGATCTTGCAAAGATGTTTTAATGAAATCTCTGCAGGATATTAGAAATATTAACCCATTCCACAGGTCTGAGGTACAGAGGGAATCTGTGGCTTGTCTTCGCTGAGTTCCTACATGCTGCAATCAATGCTTGATTTGTGATTGGGCATACAAAAAAAGTTGTTTAGGCAGCATTTGAAAAGAGTTTCAAGACTGATCCATTGAGTTGGAGTGATTTGGACTGAAAGTAAAATGCTGCTGTCAGGGATACAAAAAATTTCAGCATCTGGAGCTGGAGTAACCCACTTGAACTCATCACTGTGGGCAGCCCCAGAGCTCTTGATCAGGGCAGTCGCTCTGTCCAGCCATGCTGGTTTGGACAGAAAAACGTGGGTGTGTTAACTATACTTTGCAGTGAAGACAAACCACAATGTAATTTTTCCAAGGACATTAAAAGAGAAAGCAGCCTGGGTCTTCTGAATATCACCTGTTTTCTGTCCAATGTGTGAACTGTGAGCTTATGTACAGACATTGCTGAACGATTTTGTACTGCTGCTAACAGATGAGAATCTGATGTTGCCTATTTTTCATTAATGACTAGCATGAATGGGGAAAAAAAAAACCAACCCAACAATCCCTCCCCTGATGATTTGTGAAGATTTCCCTTCAACAGTAAATATTATCGCTGATGATGTTAATGAAGACATTAGTTTCACAGCATTTGAAGTACTGAAACACTCCACTGTTAACTAGCCTAGTGGGGTTTATGCTAATGTAAAATATAATAAAGTAGAGGCCACTATCTCTTTAAGCTGAAAGAAAGGAAACTTGTTTCTACTTCCAAGGGATGCCTAGTGTGTGCTTATCTAATTGACTGTGTATTTTGTCTAGGTGTTGAGGGAAAGCTAAGAGAATGAAGGCTCTAAGTCCCCAGTGGAAGCATGATATGGCGCTGCAGTGCTGGTGCTGAATTGTTCTCTCTGATGGCTCTATGGGAGTGGATAGCACTGAGTCTTCATTGCTGGGTTTTAGCGGTTGCTGCTGTCTCGGATCAGCATGCCACAAGCCCCTTCGACTGGCTCCTCTCTGATAAGGGACCCTTCCATCGCTCACAGGAATACACAGATTTTGTGGACAGAAGTCGACAGGGATTTAGCACAAGATACAAGATTTACAGGTATGAAGCAAAGGGAAAGCAATTACAGCTATGACATCCTTAGAAGTTGTAAAATTATCAATGAGGGTTTCTCTAAGGGAAAGGTTCAGTTGTGGGAACAAATCCACAGACACCGAATTCATTGCTGAAATGTATGCAAGGCCGTTTGCAAGGCCACTGTGTATTATGGAAATGCTGCTTGTGTTGTTTCTGTTTTGTTTGAAGAACTTCTGATTTTGTTTGAAGAACTTTTGATGATTGATTATGTTGCTCTGAAAAACTTTGTTGCTTACTACCCACCTCTACTCTGTCCTAGCGGTGTAGCCAAAAATGTGCTAGGGATTCAAACACCACCTCTGGCTGCAGAGGGATCTCCTTTGATCGTGCATCAGATTCTGTTGCTTTCCACGTGGCTCATCGAGACCTAAGCTGAGGCTTTAAGAATGAAATTGTGGTTCTGCATATGCTGCTGGCAGAACAGACCTCACAGTATAAAGGAGGGCATTTCAAAAGTGACTCCAAAATGTTTAATGTGAGTTTATGCCAATGCTTTGAAAAGGGGCGCTCTCTTCCCTGGGGGATTGAGTGACAAGAGCCACTGTGAATTTTAACAGAGGTTGTGGGTGTTTGGTCCATCACAAATCTCAGCAATTAGGCTGGCCCAATTCAGGCCAAGAAAAGAAAAAAAATGGGGGATTACTTCAAAAGTATGGGTCTGCTTGAGAATTTGGGCTTTGCTGTGGAATTGCTTCAATGATATGTTTGCAACCTGTGAGTCTCTACTCTTTTGAGTTGGTGAAATATCTGCTCGATTGTTTGCAATGGTTGTAACTCAGCAGCATGCAATATTATCGAGGACAAGGGAAGGAAAACGGGAGTTCAGTCTAATATGAGTGACCTAATGGCAAATAGACCGAAGGGGACAGATGAGAGACCAGGGGAGATGAAAGACTGAGAAAATAAATCTATTAGCAGAGATACTTTCCGCTTCAAACTGTGCCAGATCCCTCCCAACAGCCAAAAGAAAGTAGGGCAGCAGGGCAGTGCAGGGCAGATTTTCAGCTCCTCTGATAACTGCCCACCCTACGAACACAGACATATTGGTGTGGGTAGACACACACTGAAAACCACAGAAGAGTTTGTGCAAATGTCACACCTACTTCAGGCTATTATTCCCTAGTGGTATCCAGTCCTTTAGAAGAAGGTGAGAGTGATCTATGCCTACATGTACATTATGTTTTGTTCAGTGGCCAGTGGCCTGTGACAAAAGTGCTGGCCTCAGCGTGGAAAGATTTTATTTTAAAGGAGTTTGCTTCATTTTCCTTTCCCGAATACATGCAGTAGAGGGCACTCTGTTGCAGGTCAATTTTGCAGCGGGCTGCTTTGCCATATACAGAGAAATTAAACACATTTTGAAAATAGTGTGATTTGGAAATATGCTTGATGAAGTGGCTTGTCTTAACAGAACAGCATTGCCCAATATTTACTGCATTTTAAAAGCCAGCTGTCAGGACCAATAATGTAAAGCCAATAATGCAGAGACTGAGGCAGCATATTTTATTCCCATTATTCTGTATTAGTCAAAACTGAACCGAAATTATCTTGCTAAAACATGAAAGATGAAATTGTATTTCATTTGAGCTCTTATAGTCAGGTCCTTGAGAATTTTCCTCCTCTCAGCCCATCATTACAGCAACATTGTTAAGTTTCACAGATCTGCAATCACATTGCTAATATTTATTTGGGCTTGTGCATAGGTTTCAATTGACTTTAATTTGCATGACCCCACGGAAAATGTTTCTCCTGTTTAGTTCCATTCTCTGCCTATTCCCTTCAAGTAACGAGCCAGGAAGTCAGAAGAGGCACAAGCTGTACTTTTTTGATTTAGCCCTCCAAAAACAAACCTCGTTGCAAAGTTTCCTTGTAAAATATGGTCCCGTTAGTGAGTGGTGCAGAACACCGTGACCTTGTTACAAGCCACACTCTGTAAATATAATCCCTGTTGCTTTCCTGAGAGCGTTCCCAGGCTATAGGACTTGGAGCCTAACTGTCTGTTCATTCCCTCACCTGTCTTTTCCCTAATGGGAACAATCCCTCGGGAACAGGTCCCTGTTTGAAGGGAGAGGTGAGGAAGAGGAAAGCACCTGCCTGCGTGGACTCAGCCGTATCAACAAGGGAGAAAGGTGCTAAGAGAGCCCCTCCAGACCCTGAGATCTTCACTTCAGCCCTTGAACCACACACCTGAGACCTGATATTTGAAGTTTAAGCATGAAGGGAGGTATTCTTCCTTCATTTTAGATCCATGCCAGGTCAAAATCCGTGGGTCTGAGGATGAGTGAGATGTGTAGAGTGAGTGACTCCAGGGGATTTTGTCCCATTTGAGCCCTTCCTGGCAGTGTTGCCTTTTCTTGGTCTTAAAATTAAGAACCAAACACAGTTAAATTAAAAAAAAAATTCACTTTGGTATTTATTTTATTTATTTATTTGGTTTTACTTTGGTATTTATTCAAGGATCCTTGTTGCAGCACTTTGTCCCGGTGGAATGCACTGAAATGCACCCCCAAAATGCACACACCCCCACATCAGGAAAGCACACACAATAATAGGCCTTACAAATTAGCATATCAATCAAAGATTCCCCAGTGAGAGGCTCAAGTCAACCCCCTGTCTCGAGGAACTTTCCACCTTCATGGGCCTATCTCCATTTACAGAATATGTTCTGAAGAGGACCTTGGTGTCTGGGGCTTTTTGACTCCTTACTACGAGGCTTCCAGGATGTTTGGGCTCCTGGTTTCACAAAATAGTGGGTCTCAGCTGGGTTATCTAACTTAAGGAATTACAAGTATGTGGGCTAAAAGCACTAAGAGTATGTAAAAGCTGTATAAAAGGGTATATAAAAGGGGTATAAAAGAAAAGGCAAAAAATCATCATGGCATCAGCAGGATGCTGGTAGCACAGTGGGGCCAGGCAGGAAACGACTGAAGACCCTTTATTTTAATGGCACAATTGTGGCATGTAGGCTACCTAAAGGTAGGCCTCTCTTCTGGGGAAGGGGCTGGCTCTAGAACTGATGGGGCTTGGAGCAGCAGCAGCTCTCCTCCCGTGCCTCCAGACCGACAGCATCCGAGAGATGGCCGGTTGTATCTCTCTGCCAAAACCCATCAAGTCCTGCTGCCCATGGGAACCAAGGCAGGATGACCAACCTCACACTGGGCCTGTCTGTCTACAACTAGCAGGAATGAAAGGGCCTTAATGAAAATAACATGAACCCAGCAGTGAGCTGCACATATTCCGTGTCGTGGTTTCAGGTGTGTAGCAGGAGATTTCAGCATGAGGCTGCTCTCTGATTTTTTGCTTTCCAGCAACAGAACAGTTATTCAGTGACTAGAATGATATTTTGATTTCCCTTCCATTTGCAGTCTCAGGAGAGGCAGTAATGATGCAGAAAAAAACTCCCGACTCAATGGAATCTGTAATACCCCAAAGACTTTATTTAATTCCCTCATTAATAGCATTCTCCATTTTAATCAAAAACATATTAAAAAGCAGAGAATACATGTTATTCTGCTTTTGGTTATATCAGGTAATGCATTTCTCTGTAAATTCCAGAGTTACAGGTACAAAGGCCTTTGTCTTGTACCACTGTTTGACACTGGTTTGAATGGGATCAAGGTCACTCACTGCAGGCCCATGAAAGATAGGGAATGATTAAAATCAAATACGACAGAGAACTGGAAAAGCACTCAGCAAAGAGAATAACAAAGAGTATTAAAATGGAGCTTACTTGAAGGAAACACTGTCATTATTTCTCAGCTGTTGAGTAAAACGATGCTGTGCTAATTCTTTTATTTCTGTCACTTGCGTGGCAGGAGACAGACTGATTTTAAAGTTTAATTTCATATATGGCAATTGTTTTTAATAATACTCAGTAGGCCTACTCTTTTCAGCTCTTATTTTACATAACCCGTTTCCATTTAAAATAGATGTAGTCAAACTTTTAGCCTAAAACAAGAAAATTGATCACTCCATGGTGATCTAGCATTTCTATTTTCATGGAATCACTGGCTGGTTTGTGTTGGAAAGGACCTCAAAGATCACCCAGTTCCCATGGGAGGGACAGCTTCCATTACCTCAGGGTGCTCCAAGCCCCCTCCAGCCTGGCCTTGGACACTTCCAGGGATCCAGGGGCAGCCACAGCTTCTCTGGGCACCCTGTGCCAGGGCTCCCCAGCCTCACAGGGAAAAACATCCAATCTAAATTTACCCTTTTTCAGCTCGAAGCAAGCTCCCTGTTCATATGTCAATGAAGCAAAAAGCAACTGCTTTGTATCCACACCCTCTGGTCACTGTAAACAAATGTTCATCTGACCATGAACCTGTTACAAATTGTTGGGATGAAGCCAAAGATTTGCACCAAGGACCACGCTGATTAACTGAGCCCGATTTCTAATAAGAGGTCTTAACTTCAGCGTATTTTTTTAAGCATTAAAGTTACCCTTTTTCTTACCTGCATGTCTGGCTTTTGTAGCACAAAACAATCATGTGGTAAAACCAACAGGTGCATCAATTGTGGGAATGCACCAGTAGGAAAATCATCTGCTGCCCATATTTTATTCTATCCAATAAAGTTCAGTTTTGTTCATGGGCAAAGGAGCTGACTCTCCTCGAGGCCAGGAGTTTTCAGTGTTACAGCACAGAGCTGAAAGAGACAAATGTACATGAAATCATGTTTTAATCTGGTATTGCAGAACACTAAATAATTACAGATGGTGTCATCAACATTGTTATAAGCTGGAAACGGTGGCCTGGTTGTGTTGATCATGTGGCAGTGTTCTACTCCCTCTAATGCTTCAAAGGGAATGCCCTCCTGCAGGAAATTTAATAATTGCCACAGTTTTGGGTGATATTCATTGCCACTGATCTATGAAGAAAAACACCAAGAAAGCACCTAGATGGCTGCTGAAAACCTCTAGATTCATGGGAGTGCTATGTCAATATTTTGTGGAAGGTGGCTCCTGTGGTTAGCATCAAAAAGTGTTTTGGCAAGGAAAAGCAAGTTTATAATTTGTTATTTAATACACAAAGGGAGTGCTGTGCCTCTTATGTAAATCAGCTACCCAGACAAAGGAATTTAAATCCAAACAGAATGAGATGAGAGGTTACCAGCATGGAAAGAGTGATTGTGAAATTATGCAAAGAACCTACATTGTATCCGAAGAGGCAATTTCTACAGAGATAGGGAAGTATTCATGCTATCAAATAAGGTCTTGAGGAAATCTCCTCAGGGATACTGTGGAGTTTTGTTGAAGCAAAATGATTTAAAACCTGAAACAGATGTGAAAATCAGGGGAAGAAAGAGCCTCACTCTTTCTTTTAAGGTGGAAATACTTGGCGATACTTAGAGGGGAAAAAAAGAGAGCTGAAAGAGGATATAATTCCTGTCAACAGAACACACACTATGAAGTGAGATGAGCTATCTAAACCAGAAGCCATCACTGTCTTAAAGCCAAATTGGTATAAACTGGTTGTGAATAAATTTTGAGTTGGTTCTTTGGAAAAGGTTCCTAATCATTAAAGAAATTCTGGGACATACGAAGATACAGAACCTTCCCAATCCTATGACTTGGGGGAAAGGGTGATAAGATATGATGCAGACGAAATTGGATGAAGTTTTAGTGACCACTGACATCCCTTTGGGGCAGCTACACCTAACAGGTGTCCAATACTACTCTGCAAGAGAGAAAAAAAGGAATCTTCTGAGGAAGTGAGTAGCTCTTGGCAGCATGGTGTTCATGTGGCTTAAGAAGATTTATTTAGAAGTTGTTTTAAAAGGGATTGTGCTCATGAACAGGTACAAAAATAGAGGCATTGGAAAATAATGCTATCAGGTTAAAGATAAGAACATATTGGGTTCATATCCTGAATCCTCTGGTGCCTGAACCCATTGGGCAAAGTGAGCAAGACTCCAGACTGTAACAGAACACTCACTAATACATTTCAGCTCCTGTCTGTGAACTAATGTAGGGACAACATTAACTGGTTTTGCCATTTTTTTCATTCCCCATCAAAATATTTTAGCCCACAGTTCTCACTAGACTTCCTGACACTCGTGATAGACTGTCTCAGTAAAACCCTAGGGGGTTCAGTTGTGCAGGTACACTACATGCCCTGAATTATAATTTTCACTCCAGTGCACAGTCTGGAATAACATTTCCTTGTGCTCTTCCTGAGGTAGATTTGAACAGATTAATTTGGAATTTCAAAGCGTGGAGAGGAGCTAATAAAGGCCTTCCAACAAAGGTTTTCAATACAAGTGTTTTGTGGAGATGTCTGACATCACACCTTCCCAATGTCTAAGGGGGTGACTTCTTGGTGCTGCTGTTTCCCAGACATTTTGACCACACTCTAGAAATCAGCATCACTGACATTTTTTTTTTTTCCAAAGGGCCCATTTGGTACTGATCAAGTATCAGAGCTGGCTTTTTTTTTCTAGTAAAACTGTTTCTTTGGGAATTAAAATAGGAGCTCATTGCTCAGCCATCGCTCAGGAGTTGTTTCCTTGGCAGAAAGCATCTCTCACAAAACCCATAAGAGGTGAGGGAGATGGAAGGCGACACATCAGGGAAAGGAGTGAGGTGGATTGGTAGTGCAGGAGCTGAGGGAAGAAATGGGCTGCAGTCATCAAGCTCTAATGAGTGACAGTGGGGTGGCTTCCAAGAGGTGCCTCAGGTCAACCATTGCCTCCAGCTCTGCAGGCCCTTTGTGTGCACAGTGTCACTGCTGGGCCATGGAGAAACAGGGTCACACACGCACCAAAGAGCAACAGGTGTGTCTTCCACACCTGCCACACTGATCAGGAATAAATAGCAGGAATGGCTCTCCCTGCCTCTTCCAGAAATTCACTCCATCGGTCAATTGCTTCTGGTGTGTGCTGTAACTGCTCAGCTTCCTTCAGGGGATATTCTGCTCAGCTTGGTGGATAAAATGCACAGAAATTGGATGAATCAGCGTTCCCAGAGTGTTTGCAAAAGGCTACACTGGGGAATGCACTAAGTCATCTTTTTAAATCCAGGGACTCACAGGCCGGTAACAGGGAAGAGCAGCCCAAAGAGAGTTATTGAGATTGCTAAGCTGATAAATTTCCATTAGAAAAATAATATTTGTGGCCTAGTACATGCTTAAGAATGCCTGGATCTGAAAAACATCGATGAGTTTTATTTTGGATTGTGACACACTTTAACAGCCTCTCTTATTCTAGTTAGCTGGGCATAAAAAGACATGACAGCAGTTAAATAACTAGGTTTGGTGAAACTGCTTGAATAAGGACATACCTGAGCAACATTAAAGCTTTAGATGACCACATTTCCAGGTCTAGCAATACCTGGATGATGCCCTCCAAAATCATTGGATTTCCATCTCTTCGTTCCAAATGCAAATCCCCTTCATAGGGAAGCATTTCTGTTTTAATTTTAGAGCCTGAACACAGAGCAGGTCACGATGCTTTACAATTAGCGATTCCTATTATCAATATTATATTAGTTTCTTGGTCTCTATCCAGGGGATTCTCTGTGGTATATGTGCTTGTGAAAAGGAAAGAGAAAATTTAAACTGAGGAGCCATGCATACAAAGCAGAAAACTTAAGAATGTGTTTTCAGGTTAATTACAATCAGAGCCTAGTTTAGTTTAACCAGAATGTTAAGGGATTGACAAGTCCCTAGACTGGAGGTTCACAAAGTTGAAGGAGGGTTTGGCTCTCTCCAACAGCACTGGGAGAACCAGGGGGCTCCTCAGATGGATACCAGAGGCATGAGAGGTGCAGAAGATAAAGACTGGACACTTGTTTAGGTCTGTGCTCACAATCCCAGTCGTGTAAGGGGTCTGCCCCAGATGGGAACACCTCCATATGCGTGGATAAATGGTATCTCCATGGGCAATAATGAAAGAGTCTGAGCTCTTGTGGGTACTTGTGGCCCAGAAAAAAGGGCAGACAGAAATGGGGGCTCAGAGGTGGACAGGAAGATAGGTAGGCAGTTCTGATTCCCAAAATGACCCTGTCTTTCCAGCTCTCTTACATCTGTGAGCTAGCATGGCAGAGAAGTCATCAGCTCTGGGTGAAGGAAAGCACTTCTTACTCAAGAGCAAAGGAGAAATCAAGTTCGTTTTTGAGAATGATGCGCAGTATCAGCCCTCTGTCCACCTTTGAATATCTTGGAAAAAAGGCACCAAGTGTCCAAGGCCAGGTTGGATGGGGCTTGATGCAACCTTGGCTAGGGGGAGGTGTCCCTGCCCACGGCAGGGGACGGAACAAGACAGGCTTTAAGGTCCCCTCCAACCCAACCCATTTTGTGAGTCTATGAAAAGCATGACAGCCCCTGAAGAAACAGTGTATTTTTAAGTGATTCTGGCTTCCTACAGAATCTCGCAGAATATTCAGAATTTATGTGGTTTATCAGAGAGCCCAACTCTACAGAACTCAAAGGCCTCTAAGGTGTTTTGCCAGCGACCAGACCCAGACCTACCCCAAATCCCCTCACTGCACTTGGCTGGCTCAGCATCAGCCCCCTGGGTTTCAAAGCAAGGGTGGAGTTTCTCTTGGGCAGGGAGCTGGGGAACGGTGCTGGCTGTGCCAGCAGAATTAGGAGCTTGACAAGAACACAGGCGTGTTTCAGCTTGGCAACAAAGGAGAATATTGATGCCAAGATTGCCTTCTGTATATTTTTTTTTCATAATACACTGCAGGAGTCTGTGTTTTGACAATCTCTCTTTGTATTTCTCCTTATTTGCTCGGTGTGTTTCATCAAAGATCCTAAAGAAACTCAAATGGCAAGGAGAAGAGCAAATCTTATTTTCTGTAAACATTATTATGATCTATTTCTAGAACATACCCTCTTTCAAAATCTAATATTTTAAGGATAATTATTAGATCAAACCTCCTACTGATACGTTTCCCAAGAACAAAGAACATTTATTTAGAGAATATGATGTGTCATCATTTCAGTTAGTGAGTTCATGAATCATTTAAGTTGCCCTAAAAAAATTAGTATAATAGAGGCTGTAACTTAATGGTTTCATGCAATCACTGAAGTAGTGTAAAAGCTGTTTAACACTAATAACAGATACATTCTTCAGTCAGCAGGGTAGTCTGTCAGGATTTTGCGCATGAAATCGGGTCATTTTCATTAATTCTTTGAAGATTTTTCGTTAGTTTGGTCTTTGTTCTTTCATTTGCCCTTCCTTTTCATTTTTGTTTCAGTATCCCTGCTGGTACTATCAGTGATGTTCAAGATGTACAGGATATCAAACGCTGACGACTTTCATAAAGGAGAAAACAATTACCAAGACTTCTTTTAGTTACCGTAGAAAAAAGAGAAAGAGGGGGTTTTTTTAATTACTTGAATCAAATTGTCTCTGTGGGATTTTTTTAACCCCCATGTTGTTGTTTTCTCTTACTGCTGCTCGGGCAGTAGCTGTCTCCCAGCAGAATGGCTTTCAGGTTTTTCTCTTGGACCATATGTTAAGTCTATACGGGTGGCGTGTTATACCTCACACAGAGAAAAATGACTGAGTGGCACAGAAAGCTTCTCTGTATAAAAAGCCAGTGGTATTGATTGGAATGTGTGCTTCTTTGTACAGAAGGGCGTTTGTGCCTTTTCCACGCAGAAAAAGAACAGCTGACACCGAATGTGCTCACTCAAGAATTCTTGTCGTTTTCATCTACTGCCGTTAAGTTAAGGTCGTGGTCAATATCTCTGAATCCAAATTTTAGTTGTTCTCTGGCTTGGATTGATTGATTCTACAGGTTTTCACAGTCATTGTGCTGGTGGTGAATTTTTTTTTTTTTTTTTTTTNNNNGTGATTTTTTTTTTTTTTTTTTTTAATATAGCTACAGATTCATTCCAGCAGAGACCCTTGTGAAGAAAAGCAATACTTCAAAATAATGTCTTGTTGCTCGATTCTGCCTAGAATCCCAATATGATTGTTATGGATAACAGTGTTCTTAAGGTCATTAACGGCTCCGTATCTCAATTCATCTTCTGATACTCTCAATTTTTACTTTATTTATGCAGCTTGAGAAGAGAAGATATTGTTACTGACCAGACAATTTGATATATACAGAGCTCTATAAAAAGGCACATGCAGAGCCCACCAGCAATTTAGAAGTTGTGCATGCGGGTCTCGAGTGCATCCAAGAGATAGAATCTGGCTTTGAGGAGTGAATGCTAATTTCTCAAGGGAAAAGCACACATAGAGGTTTTGACTTATATGAATAACACAATTTAAAACTGAAACAGAAGAGACACTCTGCCAAACATTCAGAAAGACAGCAGAATCTGAGACCTGAGGAAATGTAATTGATTAATCTAAAACAAATATTTGTGTTTCAGCTAATTCTGAACTATATTCTTACAGTTCTTGAACTATAACTAAGGTTTTTTACCTGTATCCTGACTGCGGGCAGTAGGATTGGATGCTTTGCTAGGAGCTCAAATACAATATCATCTTTCCTTCTTGATAAATATGCTCTGATAATAGAAAGCAAACAAAGACATGATTATCAAGTCACATCTAATTGTATTTTATTTAAACTACGTCTTTAGCCATTTACATAAAATACTAGCTACAGATTAGAATAATAATACTGAAGGCTAAACCTCACACAGCATAAACAATCTGGTAACCTGCATTAACAAACAGAATGTAGCCTTTTGTCTAAATTTCATGTATTTAACCACGCAAAATAAATTTTAAAAATAATTAATAAGTTCAAGTGATTAAAAATGAAGGACTTTTAGTGAGGTCTCTTGTTACGAAGAGCTGTTCATTTCCATTTTTCTTTTGTAAAACAATCGCTCAGCTGGTGATGCTCAAGCAGCTGTGACTGAAGGGAAAACAAGGTGAGATTGAGCTGTATGTTCCTGAGTTCAGGAACCCATCCAGAAGCCCTGAGCCTCGTCACACTCCAGAAGCCCTTGGGAGCTGTTTGACTCCCTCGAAGGCAGGATGCCACTGCAGAAAGTCCTCAACAGATTAGAGAGATGGGCAATCACGGACTGTATGGAGTTGAGCAAGGGAAAGGGCCGGATTCTGCACCTGGGACAGGGCAGCCCTGGCTGTGTGTGTGGACTGGGGAGCAAGAGGCTGGAGAGCAGCTGTGGGAAGAGTCCTGGGAGTCCTGGTCCATGGCCAGCTGGATCTGAGCCAGCAGTGCCCTGGCAGCCCGGAGGGACATCCCTGTCCTGGGGGCACCAGGCCCAGCACCGTGAGTCAGGCCAGGGAGGGGATTGTCCCTCTCTGCTCTGGGCTGGGGCGGCCTCACCTCGAGTGCTGGGGGCAGTTTTGGGTGCCGTGACATAAGAAAGATACTGAACTATTAGAGAGTGTCACAACTTCCTTGTGACAGTCACAACTTCCTTGTGAGGGGAAGAGGAGAGACAGACACTGGTCTCTTGTCTCCCACGACCAGGGACAGGACTCATGGGAATGACCTGAAGTTGTGCCGGGGGAGGTTTAAGCTGGATATTATGAAATTAGTCTTCTCCCAGAGGGTGCTGGAGCACTGACCAGGCTCCCCAAGGAATGGACACGGCCTTGAGGCTGCCAGAGCTCCAGGAGCGTTTGGACAACACTCTCAGGACGGGATTGCTGGGGTGTCCTGTGCAGGGCCCAGAGCTGGACTCAATAATCCTTGTGGGTCCCTTCCAAACTGGCAGATTCTGTGATTCTGTGATGCTTTTTGTAGCAAATCACAAGGCTTGATAAACTAGAATAAGTGGAAAACGTGTAGACTGTGGTGCTTGTTAATTTACAGATGTCTAGAACCCAAATATCAGTGATTACTGTGGGAATGAATCGGTGTGAATATGAATTCATGTGTTTATATATATTCATTAATATATATCTCTGTACATATATATGTATGTTTGTGCACATCTGTGTATGTAGAGATATGTGCATGTATACATACATAAATAAAAAGATAGATATTTAAATTAAATATCTAATTAGTTTAATGATTCAACTTTTTTGCAGTGAGAAGAGTACTGTTCATTAGGAAGAAAAGTTTATATCCTCTACAGTCTGGTGTCTGAATAGGAGCCTTTGGCCAAGACATTAATGGAGCTTGCTATGGACACTTGCTCATGAATCAGACATCCAGAAAATCTTTGTAACCCTGGCAATGCCAAAAGATCTTTCCTGATTAGATCCTTGTATTAAAATGCCTATGGCAGAAACATTCTGTCAGATCTTGCTGCATTTTCTCATGCTTTTGGTCAGCTCTAGATTATGCCTGTAACTTATCCATTAAATTTTAGCTGTGGCTGCAATAGGAGACTTCTGAGAATCTGTAACTGAAACACATCGGCATAAAACTTCGTTTTCATACAGGGGCCACTACGACTTTGCTCCATTTTTTTCCTCTCTCTTTCCATCTGATTCAGGATATAGTTAATGAAATTAGCCTTCACAACACAGAAAAAAAATAGATATGTACATGGCTACAGAAGCTCTTCATTTAAATCTCAGCTTTCCGTAATGATGATATGATAATGTCATGGGAAATTCATGTGCTGTAGATTTTCCACCTGTATCTTCATTCCTGGATCCAGTGTGTGCTCATGTGCTGACAGTGCTAAGAGCTGTCAATATATGTTTGATAAATATGACAAGTGGTGCACAGCTCCAATCTTCCAAAGAATCTGAAAGGAGTTGGTGCTGAGTTCAGTGCCTAGGCTGGGTGGCCAAGTTACGACTAACAGCACGTGAGTTCAACTCAAAACCTGAATCCTGACCCATCCTTTCACAGGCCTCTCCAGAGGCTCCCGAGCCTCTGTTTCATGAGCAATTCCCACAAAATTCCCTCAAGGACTGCTTTGTTCCTTAGACACCTCTGCCTTTTCTCTTCTTTTTCTTGTTGTGGTTGCCTTTGAAATTTGATTTTCCTTTTAGTAGAACCATTTCTCATGCAGCTGACTTCAAAGGTGCATCTGTTTATTTAGGGTTTTGCCTGATGAAGCAATGGTTATGTGTATTTTTACTGCTGACTCCTTGCCCTGGATGAGCACAAATGTGTGCTTGTTTACTGGTTCTGATGTAGCAGTTCTGTGTGACTTGGGTATGTGTTTCCTTGGCACCCAAACCATGAGGGAGGGTTAGAAATCAGTATAATACATCAAACTCCCTGACACTTATTCTTTCAGAGAGACAAAAACAATCAAAAAACCAAAATAAACAATCAAAGAGTTCAAAAAAAAATTTTTTACAGTGATGGTCATTATCCCATTTTATGAGATTGGTAGAATAGGAATAACTTAAAAAAGGAATTTTAACCATAGTCATTCATTGGAATTTAGAGGTAATTAACAAAAACATTTAAACTTAAAATGTTGTGGAGTAGGACATTAAAATGAAAGAAAAATAATTGTACTTCTACTTCAAAAAAATGTCTTCATGTATCAATTCTGTACTTATGGGGAGACAAAATTAGATGTACAACGTATAAGTCACACTTTCTTCACTCTATTTCTCTTGTCTCCACAGTTAAACCATCAGAATTCCAAACCATGAGTGCGTTTGCAAGATGTTATATGGCTGTTGACAGCAATAAAACAGCCTTCATGTAGTATTCATGCTAAAACAAAGTGGGACTTGGCAAGTTTCTGCACCGCAAAAACTGAGGTCACGGGACTCCTGTCTCTAATTCAGCTTAAATCTTTGGAAATGCCTGTGTAAGGCTGATATGCATGAGTTAACATTCCCCTCTCCCTCAGAAGAATTCGTTCTGTCATAGTAACTGCGATGAAACAGGAGGGAAAGATCAATTTTAATTAAGTAAAGGTGGTAATATCGCAGACTTTAGCCAGGGAACAGAACTTTTGAGACCGGGTAGGGTGGAACAGAGAAAGGTCCACCCACACATTATCAAATGAGTCTGTGGCTGATAGCTCTGTCTGAGCAGCGTTGTACCTGAGATGAGGTGGTTTCACCCTTGTGAAATATGCATTTCCCACCTGTGAAAAAAGGCTTGTGCTTTGCTGTTGGGGAAGATAGAATAGGAAAACCTTACAAACATGATTACGTGGCAAAAGATGCTGAGATTGAGATGAAAACAAGCTTTGAGTTACCCAACTCCAGTCACTGAACAACTAGAAAACGATATATACCGGCTATAGGTAATCCCCCTTTGATTAAACAATGCCCTCTACGTGTAGACAGGTCCAAAGATCAAGGAAGACCCTGCAAACTCATCAAAGAGTCCGAAGATCAACTTTTAGAGTTTAAAATATAGTGCCATAGGTTAATGTAATGATTCTTATAGGCTGTAGGCAAATGTTGTAGGATTTGTAGCTTATTCTAGATTGGTTCATGGAAATTAGAATATTCAACACGGAAGATGATTTAATGTATTGTAATCACCCTTGAGAGCATTCTGTTCTGCTCTGCTCTCCTCTTCTCTCACTCTGTCACACTCTGACACTCTCCCCTCTCGCCTGCTCTCCAACTTCTCCGACCTGCCTGGAGCTGCAAGTGGCAGCTCCTGGCAGGGCTCTTTTCCCACACCTTCTGCAATAAACATCATGATCTAAAACCTGAGAATAGAAATCTCCCTCACTGTCTGTCCTGACCGTCCACGACTGAACCAAGAATTCGGCAGAGAGAGAAATCCGCACTTTGCCTCTCTGTGGTGATGTGAGACCATCCTGAAACATGCCAACAAATCAGTAATTTCAGAAGGAGCTAGCCTGGCAAGAAACGTCCCTTAAAGCCAGAAAACAAAGGAAGATGATGGTAACAATCCCACGAGTGGAAAGGCTGCTGGAGGGATTTCCAGAGAGAGGAAAGTGGCTCCAGCTTAACACCCACAGGGCAAACCCAGGGAGCCAGCTATTCTTCGAGTGCCAGAACGAATAGAGATGGCTTTTCCACACCTTCCCGTCCCCTGCTTGATGGCTGGGTCTGGCTGCAGCTTATCTTGCAGTCAAGGCTTTTTTAAGAGGGTTATGTTTTGGCACTCACATTAAACTCTGCATGGATACTTTTGGGTGTGTCTTTTGTGACATTATTTTGCCCACTATAACGTGTGGTCATCAAATGTCAAAGTTGGTTTAAAGTGATTTGTGGCTTAATGTGTCTAGAAATGGGTGAAACTCCTCAGAGGATGTACAGAGTAAGTTCAGAAATAGATGTCTGTAACACCACCCTGTATCTGTAACACCTACTACCAAAACGCTGATCCATGAGCACCACCTTTTAAGAAACCAGGTTAAATCAAATCTAGAGTCAGACTAAATGAGAAAGATGGCATTCTTGACTGGTGAGGACCACTTATGCCACTGACTTGAAAAAGCATCACAGAATAATANTCTGGCTGCAGCTTATCTTGCAGTCAAGGCTTTTTTAAGAGGGTTATGTTTTGGCACTCACATTAAACTCTGCATGGACACTTTTGGGTGTGCCTTTTGTGACAACATTATTTTGCCCACTATAACGTGTGGTCATCAAATGTCAAAGTGGGTTTAAAGTGATTTGTGGCTTAATGTGTCTAGAAATGGGTGAAACTCCTCAGAGGATGTACAGAGTAAGTTCAGAAATAGATGTCTGTAACACCACCCTGTATCTGTAACACCTACTACCAAAACGCTGATCCATGAGCACCACCTTTTAAGAAACCAGGTTAAATCAAATCTAGAGTCAGACTAAATGAGAAAGATGGCATTCTTGACTGGTGAGGACCACTAATGCCACTGACTTGAAAAAGCATGACAGAATAATAAAAATCAAAGAATAGTTTGGGTTGGAAAAATCTTGAAGTCTGTCCCATTCCACCCCCTGCCATGGGCAGGGACACCTTCCACTAGCCCAGGCTGCTCCAAGCCCCATCCTTGGACACTTCCACGGATCCAGGGGCAGCCACAGCTTCTCTGGGCACCCTGTGCCAGGGCCTCCCCACCCTCACAAGGAAGAATTTCCTTTCAATGTCTAATCTAAACCTACTCTCTCTCAGGAGCTGGGACATTTGTGGGACATTCGTATTCTTGACAAGTAATGTCACAGCTGCATAGACTGAACTTTTTTTTTACATATACAGCTCTAAATCTTCCCCCCTGCCCCCCTAAAAAAAGACAGGTTTATTTCTGTTTAGAGAAGTGAAACACAAATTTAGTGATATCTCTTCATTTTTGCTCTCGGGATTGTCTGATGGCCTATGGTGCATGGACTCTTCTAGCAGCACTACAAACAGCTCACAGGAGTAGACTGCAAAGTACACAGGGCTTTATGTTCGGTAAAAATATTTCTATTAAATTTTGGGGTATTGGATAGTGTATCCAAAATTCATATCATATTTTACTATTTTCTTGTGGAAGAACATCACTATTACACCCTGTGTTGCTGTTAAATTCATTGAATCCTTTGCTCTCGCCAATTCAAAGCAACAAGGTCTTTTCTCCCTCTAGTCTTTTCTCATGAGACCCCAGCTGGCACTGCACTCTGGGCTCCTCAGCATGAGAAAGACATGGACCTGCTAGAGCTGGTCCAGAGGAGGCCACGGAGACGCTCCAGAGGCTGGAGCCCCTCTGCTCTGGAGCCAGGCTGGGAGAACTGGAGATGTTCACGTGGAGAAGAGAAGGCTCTGGGGAGACCTCAGAGCCCCTTCCAGGGCTTAAAGGGGATCCAGGAGAGGGATCTTTGTAGTGACAGGACAAGGGGGAATGGCTTCCCACTGCCAGAGGGCAGGGTTAGATGGGATACAGGGGAGAAATTGTTTCCTGTAAGGCCCCGGCACAGGGTGCCCAGAGAAGCTGTGGCTGCCCCTGGATCCCTGGAAGTGTCCAAGGCCAGGCTGGATGGGGCTTGGAGTAACTTGGGCTAGGGGAAGGCATCCCTGCCCATGGCAAGAGGTTGCAACTGGATGAGCTTTAAAGGTTTTCCAACCCAAAATATTCTTTGATTTCTATGATTCTTGGAAAGAATGCAAGAAACTGGGGTGGCTTTCATTATTCAGGCAATCAGACAATATCAGCAGTTTTCCTATGCACATTTACCACTAATCAATAGAATTCTGCACAGTTTATCATTTCATGAGATATACCACTGAATATCTCACCTGTTTTGTCTTAGCCAAATGTCCTGTGGAAGGAGGCCTACAACATGTAACTCAGAATCAAAACAGTGCCTGTGTTTTCTGCTTGCTGAGTTAAATTATTCTCCTGCCACAAGGTTTGGTAATACCTTTTAGTCAATGCTGAAAAAGTTAGGAAGGAGCTAAATGGATGACTTCACATTACAAATGCCTCAGGCAAAGACACTCACGTTATTTACCCTTTGGCTGTTACCAGGTCTCGAAAATCAGGAGTCATTCTATCTCTGTAACAACATTATGCAAAAATGACATGACCTGTGAATTAGTCTTGTGGGGTATTAAAGTATCTCAGATGAAGTAATCCATTTCTAGTTAAAGCAGAGGGCTGAACTGACAAACTACAGAAATTTCTGGGTCTAGACTAGCATGAAATGGAATGTTGATCTTCATTGTAAATTGACAGGCATACACAGAGGGAAATATATAAAAGTATAAATGTGTCCACTGTGGGCTTGATGCTGAGACTAATCCAGCAAAAGGATTAGGATTTGGGATTTATTTAACTCCTTTCTAACACAAAGAGTGATGATGTTTTTGTCACTGATAGCAAATGGTGGAATTTGGAACAGCAGTATGGAGATTTAATTCCCGTGCTGTGAAATGAGGAACAGTCATGCCCCTCACAGGCAGAAGCAGAAGGTGAAGGCAGAAGCCTTCACAAGCAGTGTGTTCAAGGACTATACATTTACTTTTTATGAGATCAACTACTGCTGAGTGAAGTAGAAAAATGCTGAGGTGCTGGAGGGCTGAAGGCCCTGCAGAGGGACCCAAACAGGCTGGATGGATGGGCCAACACCAGTTGTGTGAGGTCAAGTGCCAAATCCCCACACTTTATCCACAAGAACCCCTGCAGCTCCAGGCTGGGGCANAAAGGAGGCTCAGGGGGGACCTTGTGGCTCTGCACAACTCCCTGACAGGAGGGGGCAGCCGGGGGGTGTCGGGCTCTGCTGCCAGGGAACAGGGACAGGAGGAGAGGGAAAAGCCTCAGGTTGCACCAGGGGAGGTTCAGGTTGGATATTAGGGAAAGTTTCTTTATTGAAAGGGTGGTCAGGCCCTGGCACAGGCTGCTCAAGGCAGCAGTGGAGCCCCCATCCCTGGAGGTGCTCACAAGGCATGTAGGTGTGCCACTTGAGGACAGGGTTTAGAGGTGAACGTGGTGCTGAGTTGATGATTGGACCTGACAGCCTGAGAAGCCTTTTCCACCATTAGCAATTTTATGATTACATGATTTCTCTAAGGTATTACCAGGTTGGTTGAACACCTTTTTCATACCAAACAAAATTTTAAAGTATCATTTTCACTGAAGTCAGTTATATAGTTAACTGTTAACGAAAAAGAAATAAAACTTTAAGAATATGTGTGAATACACGTGTGCAGATTTTGGAACCAATCTTGAGGCAGAGACGATGTTAGACACACATACTGTGCTCCCTCTGAAGTAGTTTGTAGTCATATCTGTTTTCAGCCATTTTTAGAATACTGATAAGCTTAAATGAGCAGTTTCACCCTCCTTTTTGTCATTTTTTTCTAATATGCTCGTGTCATGCCGTGTAAGTTTTGTCAGGGTGGTGGTATTTGTGAAAGGATTAGGTTTATCCTGTATCTCTTTCTGCTCTGGTGCCAGGTGTATTTGATGGCACAAGATGATTTTTTTAAATTTCAAATCTGGCAGAGCACAGAGTAACACATTCCTTGCTATCTGATAATACCCTGAAAAGCAAGCTGAGTTCACCTTTGCTCTTTTACTGCAGTGCTTGTTCCTACTTTTTTTTTTTTTAAATTATGTTTTATTTTAATTTTCCCCCGTGCTATGGCCATCCCATCCCACAGTTGCAGTTTGCAATGGGGAAAGTGATTGAATATTACAGGATGGAAACAGTCCAGTTCTGCTTTTGCTAAACTGGAGAAGTCAGTCAGATGTGTCGGATGAATAGCATAGATTCTGATTTTCCAGTTATGCATTTAACTGGTTTTATAGGATGGGTGCTACTCAAGTGTGAAATATTCTTGTATCTGACTGCTAAAGCACATGGCATTTTATGTTTTCACATGCTTTGATTTCATGATAAAGTATTGATAAAGGTAGGATAACAAAGCTGGCTATGGTTTTTGCATCAGTCACTAATAGAAAGTGGCCCAAGTAATTTCTCCTCTATGCTTTGGCACCTCTTGCTGTCAATATAGACACAATTCACCAATCAGCAGCAATAAAAGCTCTTTAATTGCATATTTTTGTTGCAAATATTTCTAAGTAAGCATGTCCAAAGTATAAAAAGCACAATTAAAATCTATAATTCAACTATCCAGGTCCATTGGTAGAAATACAGACACATTTTAAATGAGCTTTAACAGTTTAATAGCTCCGTGCTTCAAAGAAAAGTAGATTAATACAAATAGCCTGCAAGGAAAGATAAAGGTTCAGATCTCAGCAATCTGTAAAACTTTGCATTTCTGTAGAATCCAATTTCAGGCTGCACAAATAAAGTTAAGAGGATGAGTAAACTTACTGCACAGAATATTTTGTTATCCTAACTATTGTTGCTCATTGAATTAAATTTGATCATTCTGCTGAAGCTCCATTTTTGCTTCCTATTCCTCATGACACAGATATGTTCTGCCTTTGATATTCTCTAAATGTCATTGAGGCTAATGCCATATCAATTAAATATGCTGCTTAAGTACTATTTTTTTTTTCACTGGTCAATCACTGACATTTTCTATACAGCTTAGCACTAGCACTCAGAAACAGATTTTCAAAAGAACCTCATATTTTCGAAAGATTTCAGTCCTTGGTGCCACATTTGTTTATTTAGGTACCTAAGGAGAGTGGTTGCTGTGCTGAAGAAGATGGCTTACCAGTCTTGTGTTAACTAGAGTGGTTCCACTCTCATCAGCGGAAAATTGTGTGAATAGTTGATGTGTTTAACAAGATTATCCCTCCTGGCTTGGTTTAGTAGGTTCAGATCCTGATTGCAAAAACTTTGGGACAGAGAACGAAAGAGGAATAAGGTAAATAATGATGTGAGGCTATAAAAAATGTAAGCAAAAAGCTCAGTCTGACTGGAGGAAACCTCGAGGATTTTGTGAATTAGAGGAGTTTATTACATAGGACTGAATTACTTACAGGACGTGGCAAAGTACTGTGGATTTGATGATAAGGGAGCAGGAAAGGAGCTTGCAGAACAGCAGCACTGATACAGGGCAGGGAAATTCCAAGGTTCTTAGACAGAAGTGAGGGAAAATTTACAGGTGATAAGTTCAGATAACAGATCTATAATAGAATTCAAAAGGTTTCTTGCTCTATATTTTTTTGCATAACATGAAATGTGTTGGTTCATCTTAATTTTATGTAGTTTATGCCATCCCACCTTAAGGTAATTTTGCCACCTGGTTGTGGCACTGGATGATATTACATCTCTCACCTAAACCCAAACAATATTCTTTTATAAGTTGCTAAAATGTTACTCTCTGTGTTACCATTAACCAACTTTGGCTATAGAATTAGGAGATAACATTCCCTTCCACCTTTCCTAGGCCTCTGAACTCTTGGTGTTGGCTTCTGATGGTGGCAGTGACAGTGATGCACCTGGCTTACTTACAAAGAGATTTCTTGACCCAATGTCAGGTGTGGAAGAAAGCAGAACTCCTATTCATTCTGCTTTCTAATGGCATACCCTACATTTGAGCAGCTGGAATTTCAAATTAACTGCTCTTCAAAGATATGAACTCATAGTTATTGTAGATTTTGTTGTTGTATTACATATTACCTGTTATAGGTGTTGTAGTTTGTACTTATTTGGTTTTAAAAACCCCAATCCCACAACAAAAGCACTTCAGTTGTGTGGTGATGTGTTTGTTTCCTTACTTTGTTTTGGGGACTGTTTTTTTTCTCAAACATTACGGACAAGTCAAGAAATATTTTGGAGAGGAGGGAAAATTTTTGGCTGAAAATCTACTGTTATCTTCTTATCAAACCTGTGCTTCCCTTACTTCCATGATATAAATGGATGTCNAATCTACTGTTATCTTCTTATCAAGAAGATAACAGTATCTTCTGTTCTGTGCTCTGCTTCCCTTCCTTCCATGATATAAATGGATCTCAGGAAAAATTTCTTCACTGAAAGGGTTGTAAAGCATTGGCACAGGCTGCCCAGGGAAGTGGTGGAGTCACCATCCCTGGAAGTGTTCAAAAAACATTAGATGTGGCACTTAAAAACGTGGTTTAGTGGTGGGCCTGTCAGTGTTATCTTAATGGTTGGACTCAACGATTTTAGAGGGCTTTTCCAACCTAAATTGTTCCATGGTTCCATGATTCCGAATTTTAGGGTCTGTGCTCTCTAACACATCCTGTGCTAAGGGGGTTGGGAGCATCCTGCGTTGACAGTGCAGGAGGACAAAGGCAGGAGAAAGTCAGGCACCTATTGCTCTACTCTTTAGAAGAAACTGCCACGTGGAAAAGAGGGATTAAAAACCCCCAAGAGTAACGACAGCTAAAAGACAGTGCAACAATCTTTTCTATATATGTCAGTGAATATGTGCTCTGATGGGTATAGTTTATGCTTTGAATTTTTGTGCAGATGGGTTCTAGAGCTGGAGTCAGCTGTGTTAGCTGTAGAGGGGACTGTGGACAGCCTGATTGGAGATCTCACAGCAAAATTTCCTCATGTGGTGTATTTTTCTTCTTCTGATTGGGTGTAATTGTCGCTAAAAAGTCGATCTCTGTTCTCATACTGAGTGAAAGTGAATTGGCCTATTCCTTACATGGATACTCACTTGTAAATTAGGTTAGAGGTGAATTCATAGTGCAGCTAAATGGCTGGGTGCATGCATGGCAGATTTGTGGGTTGCCTGACACTGGAGCACGAGCAGATCCAAGGAAACCTGTCCTCCTCTGCACAGGATGTGTCTCGTAAGGCCAGTGTGGGCCATGAAGAAAAGTGCTCTGCCAACATGCTACACCTCATTAACTGAGACCAATCTTAAAAGATTTATCTTGAGCTTTCTTAAACTGAATTTTGCAGGTCAGATCTTTTGGGAAGAGCAGAAGTGAGGTGTCCCAGACTTTTGCTGAGATGATGTGAGGACAAACAGTGGGTTTGTTTGATCTGTGTGAGATCGGTGCTGTGCAGGGGACTAACCAGGTCAAACAGAAGTGTTGGTCAATTCAATCAAGCTTTAGAGGTGTAACTTTACTTTTTCAAGACAGTGTTTTTTCACCGTTTATTGACAGGGTTTCATGGTTTTCCCCATGAGAAGCACACTGACAGCTTCCTAGTCACAATATTTTATAATGTACTTGTTCTGAAATTCATTTGCTAGTTTGAATGTATCCGTGGGTATGTATCTGCATACAAACACATACAATTTTCCAACATCTTCCCCTCACAGGATGCTTTAGGTGGGCTTTGAGAGCATCCTGCCTTCATATTTACTGTTACAGCGTCCTTGGGTAAAGAAAGTTCTGGACTTCTCTGAAATTAGCCAAATACCCGAAATATTCCTGCACTGCCCTTTGTAGCAAGCATGTATGCAAGTATTCACATCACGTTTGTGTGGCAGAGGGGTATAAAGGGAAGCAATTCTGAGGCATGTTTTACATGAATGTAGACTAATGGCATCATGCAATCACTGTGATAACATCAACAGCCTGCTAAACACAACCAGATGAAATGCGAGCTTGCTTTGGGGTGTTACTGCTCTGGAAACATCTCAGAAAACAGCATTGATTCACATCTGTTTCATCTGTTTGCTTTAAAAAAGACGTGGAATGGAAATATATGGTGTCATATCAGAGGCTGAAGCTTAGATGTTCCCCTTATCTGAAGAGTGAATGGTCAACCTGTGGAATTTCGCATGTTCATCTGTTCTCAGTCTCCAAAACTGATTTGAAAATCATAGCGGGTCATTAGCCAAAGTAAAGATCTCTTCAACATTAATTCATAAATATCCTCAGGTACTCTAATGCATTTCCTCCAAAAAACTGAAGTCAAACAAGTCAGCAACAATGTCACAGCTTTGTTGGACTGCTTTAGGTACTGTCAGGACTGACATTTCCTTTGGAAATCTGGAAAACATAATCAGCTCCCTGACTGCCATCTCTTGCTTTATGGAACAGGCTAAAATGCTGGGAATGATCTAATTCAGAATGTCAAACATTCAATGCTGATAATTCCAACAGTTACAGAGCTTTCCTCCAGTGTCTTTCTGCCATTTAAAAGTAAAGTTATACTGACAAAATGCTGAAATAAATGTATTAACATTTCTATTTACTTTGTTAGGCTAACTTCAAGTGAGAGGTTGAGACTGATAACACACAGACAGAAAATCCCAAAGAAACCAAGCTTATTAAGATTTTCTTTCTTCCAAATAGCCAAGCTGATGAATGCCAAACACTGCATTATGCAATGGTTTTAGCTCTACCCGAAAGGAAAGGGAATATCACTATATAGCCACAACTTCAGAAGTGATGCTGCTGTAACCTGTTATCCTCCCCCAAATCCTCAGATATAGATTCTTCTCTGTAACCATCTGGATGCAGCTTCCTGGAGGGTTTTCTAAAACACACTTTCACCTAACAGTTGAATTTAAATATAGCCTCTCTGTTGCAGGCTTGCGGGTTAAGTGTCATTTCAGTGTAACAGTCAGCATATGGTGCCTGGCGCAGGGAGAAAGAAAATTGAAGTCGAAGCCAAGCTGTCAGGAAGCTGCTGCATGTCTCCAAGATAAACTGCAGCGTTTCTGCAGTGCTTCTGGGCTCCTTTCTGATATTTAAATCTATATTTGGCGCTTTTGGAGTGGTCATAAGGTGTCCTTGGAGGGGAAAGAAAAAATTACTGAAAAATTCAGGTGTGCTGGCACACCAAATTAAAAAGTGGTTGAGACTATTACTGCAATTAGTGAGCAGCTCTTTTAAACCGCAAACTTGGATGGAGAGAGGGTGTTCTGAGCAGAGGGACCCCTCTAAGCAGGGCTCATAGGTGTGCTTGCCCATCTGGCCTCCAGATTTCACGAACGTCTTAGCAACAACAGGTGAAAGGCCAGATTTGACCCAAGACAGGCTTTTGGTTTTCATCTGTCTTCTCTTCTAAGGCAATCTTTTTTCCCTATCTGCTTCTTAGCACTTTGGTTTACTTAAAAAAAACTGGCTTTTAGCAGAGAGAGTAAATCCAACAGAAGTGATACTGCTCTTGCAAGGGGAAGAGCATTGGCAGGCTTTACTAAACCATTACAGCACCCCTACAACTTGTCTCTTGTGTGGACTGGATGGAAGAGGTTGCCCAGAAATGCTGTGGCTGCCCCATCCCTGGAAGTGTCCAAGGCCAGGTTGGATGGGGCTTGGAGAAACTGGGTCTAGTGGAAGGGGCAAGGGGTGGAACTGGATGAGCTTTGAGATGCCTTCCAATCCAAACCATTCTCTTCACAAGATTTTATTCTGAAACCACATGAAAATTTTCTCAAAATTATTTCATTTGGGCAATAATTTCAAACATTGACTTGTTGAGAGCTAAATATTTCTGTATGAACTACACATAACTCTTTCCTAAATATTTTTCCATTGCTCTTTCTGGTAGTTTTGAGAATTATCTAATTCACTATAAAAACATCAAAAAGTGTGAACTTAATGTGGTGTAATGACTAGCAAAAGCAAATGTGTATATGAAAGATGTTTTGAGATTCTGTAGAGGTTTAGGTTTTGAGAAGTAGTCACAATTCTGATCGAAAAGTAATTAAAATCCTAATTTCAGCTACCCTCCAGAGAGACCAGTATTCCGCCTGCTTGTGTTAGTTCAGATTTTCATTTTGTAAAACTCCTATAGTATGATTTATTTAAGAATTAAAAAAATCACATCAACCAAATAATCTCTTATATTAAAATCTAGAGAGAAAACAAAAAAATAACATTCAAGCTCTTCCTTTTTTTTTCTAAAGATATATATTAATGAAATACATAACTTTAGAAATGAATAAAGAATAATGAACTGAACTCTTACATGCTGAAAATGTCCTTAATTTTAAGGAAGCATTTTGCTAGTAATTCTTTGTATTGTTGAGATATTAACGTGCTTCTTCTGACTGTTATTGCACGAGTCAGTAATCGGCTCTACTCAGTGCTGTATTCATGCCTGTTGTTCCTGGGAATGAGGGAATTATGGTGATACTTGGGAATAAAAAAGGTGATTGTCATACGTCACTTCTGACTGAACTGCTCTGCTCTAATCTGGTCGAATGAATTTGCTAAACAGACTCCTTTCCCTTTCCCTTTCCCTTTCCCTTTCCCTTTCCCTTTCCCTTTCNTTCTCCTTCTCCTTCTTCTCCTTCTCCTCTCAATTTTTCCTTTCCCTTTCCCTTTCCCTTTCCCTCTCCCTTTCCCTTTCCATAACTTCCCTTCCCTTTCCTAACTAATCAGGAGGTGCTGTGGGGCAGTGTGAGAATTTGTGGCTTTGAAGGCCATGAAGCGGAGATATTCAGGTTCTGGAGGGGNATTTGCTAAACAGACTCTTTTCCCTTTCCCTTTCCCTAACTTCCCTTCCGTTTCCTAACTAATCAAGACATGCTGTGTGGCAGTGTGAGAATTTGTGGCTTTGAAGGCCATGAAGCGGAGATATTCAGGTTCTGGAGGGGAATGAGAAAAGAGAATAGCTGAGTACAGACCTTGGGCTTTAGAAGAAGAGACTTTGGGTTATTCAGGGAACTGTAAAGCTTGTTGGAAGATGAAGGAGCTCTGGAAAGCTGGCAAGGCTGAGAGAAGATCATCCTCTAGGCACAGTCAGGAAGATGAGTGGAGGTATCAGGGGACCAGCTTGGGCAAGCAGAGCCATGGCAGAGCTTTAAAGCAAACGGGCACTGCACAGGAGGTGGGAACAGGGACAAGCTGCCAGTGAGAAACTTAAAAACTTCCTTGAACGTGCAACAACAGTGTCAGGAAAATGGAAGATTAGGTGGAATATAGCCTTGCAAGGGACAACAAAAGCAACAGAAAGAGCTCATCCAGTTATGTGAGCAACAAAATGCTGCACAAGGTGAATTTGGACTCATTGCTTTATGGGACAAGCGATTTAAAAACAGAGGCGTAGTAAGGCAGAGATATCCAGTTTGCACCTGTTGTTACCAACCAGCTTTTCTCTGCCCCTAACCTGAGTGAAGAGGTACAAGGCAGAGAAGGGCTACCAAGAGAGAATGAGGGCTGAGTCAGGAATTACATGAGAAAAACTGGATGATGCAAGCCCGTGGGACCTGGCATGCATCCAAGGGTGCTGAAAGGGCTGGGTGGTGTCCTTGTAAGGCCCCTTTCTGCTGCTCTGGAAAGATGATGGAGACTGAGGAAGTCCCATAACAACAGGAGAAGTAAAAGTTGAACTCATCTTCTAAAATGGCCGAAATAATTGCATAGGAAACTGATCACCTTGGTTGTGATCAGTGGGAAAATCATGGAGTGAGACCTCTAGGAGCACCTTTCTGGGGACACAACGGCCACATAAAGTGGCTGGGAACAACACGGATTGACCAAGGTTAAATCATGCCTGACCCACCTGACTACCCCGCAGGGAAGTGACTGGATTAGTGAATGACTGCCCTTTACCTCTGCTGTAGTGAGGCTTTGGTCAGTCAGCTTTTGATATTGCAGCCCAGATGGGAGGACAATCACATGGACAACAAACACAGCTTGACTGCTTTCAGAAGGTCAAGGATGAGGGGCCTCATCCTGTTACAGGCTGCTCATTAATGGGCTCACGGTATTACTCCACCATTAATAACCAGACTATAACAGGGCTCTACCGTGGAGCCTGCCCTGTTTAACATCTTATCAATGACATGGAGGGTGAGGTGAGAGTACAAGAGACAACAGCTAGAAATTGAAACAAGAGTGGTTCAGATTATATGTGGGGAGAAACTTCTCCATGAGGACAGTTAAGAGGTTGCCCAAAGAGATTGTGCAGTCTCCCCCTCTGTCTGATTTCAGCAGGAGATTGGAGCAGTGACCTTCTGAGGTCCCTTGTGGCCCTTAAGCCTGTGATTCTATGACTCTTATAACATTGCTGAGCCAGTGAGATGGCACTGACTGCCGTCACAAGTGTTCAGAGAATACTTTTCTGTCAAATGTCAGCTTTTCAGCGAGACTGAAAACCTCAGCTCTTCCTTGTGTGGCTTCCCCTCCAGACCTTTCACCATCTCCATGTCCCTCCATTGGGCGCTCTCTAAGAGCTCAAGATCGTCCTCACAGTGTTTGATGATTAGGTCAGTACAGTGCCGTGGTGGGGAGAGGTGAGGTATTCATCACCAGAGGACATTGAGTGTGAGGCGAGCACACCGAATCCTTCAGCGAGACACATGACACTGTTTTCAATAGAAAGCGCTTTCAGTTCTGGGTAAACACAGAGGAACTTCTCCCCTAACCCCTCCCAAAACACAGCAAACACCACTCCTGTCTTTACAAAAACACAGCTTTTCCCGAAAGAAGGAAAAATGAAACTCTGAGAGGAAGGCACATGTTCTGTCTATGCTTCTAACTCATGAAAAGTGTTCTCCTATTGAAAAGAGTTTAAAAGCAGAAAAGCCCTTGTCCAGCTTCGTTGTTCAGTTCTTGCAGAGAAAGGATACTCTGCTGTATTATCTTCAGGATATTCCATTGTGTTTTCTTTATGTATGGCTCAAACATATCTGCTCTACACGATGGAAAAACAGGCAGTGGTAGGTGTATGTATTCTGGGAGATTTAGCCCTGTGGGTTTAAAAGTGTAGGCTCAGATCTTTCTGCATTCAGTTCTAGAAAAATGCTGATTTATACAGCTCATTAAGGGACTTGGAACTAAATGCTAACTGAGAAAATATGGGTGACTAAGCTTCTATACCTTTGTTTGACATAAATTCACAGTCCAGGGCTTAGAGTGCTTTTTGCAACTGAGAAAACTTATGCCCAAATCCCTTTTTCCTTATAGATTCATTGTGTGACCATGCACAAATCCTTTAGCCTGCTTTTCCACAGATAAAACCAATTTCCTGCCTCACAGGGATCTGTCAGAAGGAATACATGTAAATGTGCCCAGGTACTATGGCAAGGGTAGGGGGTGTGGAAATTAACTGAGCACCACTTTTGCTCAATCTGAACTTGCTTGACCTTTCCCATTTAAAATTTAACTTTTATATAGGTGCAAGGGGATTGTTTCCCGCATGTGTGCGTTTGTATCTTCTCATCTGAATCCACTGGAAATGAAAAACATAGTAGGAGGCAGTAATAGTGATTATAAATTGAGTTTATGATGAACAAGTTTCACTTCTGCTAGCACAGAGGGAGGAATTCCACTTTTTCAAAACCATTACAAACCTTTCATGGTTTAGTCCTTGGTTTTACAGCACTGTTGGGATTTTCAGTGTTACTATAGTGTCTTCTGTGTGTTGTAGGTGTGATTTCTGCTCAAGGTGTTCTTTGCCCTTTGTTAGAAGGAAAAGGAAAGAGATGGATGAAAGATTTAAGGAAAAATTGTCCAATCCTTTCAGCCACCAAGAAGCAGGATCTGGTTTCCACGAGATGGCTTTGTGAGACGTGAGCGGCAGATGTGTTTCTAAAACACAGCTCCACACAGATCCTTCGATGAAGCTCTTGCAGCAGATGATGGTGGAGTACAGGGTCAGAAGACAAACACAAGTATCAGAAAAATCTGCCTAAAATTTTCCCTGGACTAAGAAGGAGAAGAAGGAAGGTTTATACCAAAAACTGGAAGCTTAAAGGATCAAAGGATTACTGTGGATTATCCAATAAATATTAGCTTCCAACATAACCTGGCCACAGAAGAATTTATAGGCATTTATTGGACTCCATCACTATATTCAATGTCTTTTAGCTGCAAGAATTAGATGCAGAGTGATTGTTGGACATACTTAAGAGAGAGCCTGCTATGCAGCCATGGCTCCTGGGAAAGCATCATTCACTCACAGGGGAAGGAGGAATCTTTAAGGACAAATTATGAGGCACCACTCACCGCCCTACACTGCATTAGGTAGGATCAGAGGAATTCCACGGTCCCTCTTGACCTTAAACCCTATGGATGTGAGAATCTCTGAAGGAGTGATGCTTCTTGCCCACAGATCATCACCATGTCTCTAAAAATGAGGGGACAGTCTGTGCAGTGACAGCAGCTGCTGCCCCTTCCGTATCTTATAGAGCATGTTGCACTTACCTTCCCTCCACTGCTTACACTGCATTCGTCACTGGAAGCACCACACAGGGGTTCTCTGATTCTCACTTTTCCCCTATGAATCATTTGAGACACTTCGAGACAACTGGGGGCTGCCATCATGTGTTTTTATTTCGGTGTGTTAAAACAGGGGAGTCAACAAACATGTGTAAAGCACTAGAGGCAAGACAAATTTTAACAATTCACATCCAGTTCTTTCAGTGTGTTCACCTTTTGAATACCTGCTTGTTAGACCCAGCCAAGGTGATGACAACTGTAATAAAATCACTCCAGGAAAGTTTCTCTCATTGATCTACTTGGGCAACAAGGACCAAGATTTTGCAGCGCAAGCTCTTAGCAATTTTGGAGACAGTCAGTGAAAGGGAAAAAATGTGAATAAGAGGTAAGATACGAATGTAGTTCTTCAGGAAGGTGGACAAGATTGGCATGTGGCTCTTGTAATTGCCATCAAAATTTGACTATTTCTTCAGTAAACATGGTAGACGTGCAGAAATGGAGCTGGGTAAGAAAATATTCTCCCGTGTTAAAAATAGATTTAAAATACTGGAGTGATCAGTTTAAATATGAAAGTGTTTGTGAATGAACAATCCATCGAGGAATTATTCAGTTCAGCTGAAGGTCTTCCTTGCATTTTTAAAATGTTGAATTTTGACTTTTTCACCTCATTACTCACACCGTTTTCCAGACAATTTAGGAATATGCTGAACAAGAGACATCCATGTGGGATGCAATAATCTTCTCCCTTGTGCACAATCCATCATTTTTTTCCCCTCTGTTTGTTTCCTATCTTCTATCAATCCACTAATCCCCTAGAGGATTGTCTCTCTTGTCCCATTGCACCACGGCTTCTTTAGGAGATTTTGGCTAGGAAACTTTTCTAATGCCTTTGGAAAGCTGAGTGCCCTGAGATGAAAGCGAA
Source organism: Oreocharis arfaki (assembly GCA_013398015.1). NCBI lineage: Eukaryota > Metazoa > Chordata > Aves > Passeriformes > Paramythiidae > Oreocharis > Oreocharis arfaki. The sequence continues at coordinate 135,992 of VZRR01001184.1, read as the reverse complement.
GCTGTTTCTGTTTGGGTAGAGGAAAGAACACCCTCCCCCCGGCAATCCCCTCCAGAAGAGCTGTAATGGGACCAAGCACAGCCAGTGTCATTACTACAGTAAAATCATCAAAGCCTGCCCATTATTCTCTCCATGCTGCAGTGGTATCCTGGGACAAATCCTGGCAGAGCAACTATTTGTGCCTCACCAGAGACATTTTGCCTGGTCCCTGCTGCTGCTGATCAGACCCTGTCCTTACTTTCCCCATGCCTTTCATCACAGCTCCCATCCTAAGCAGTAATAAACCTTTACCAGCTGAACCCACACAATCCGAGTTCCTGGATTTAAATCCTGAACCAAACCGAGGAGCTGGAGCTAGGTGAGCACGCATCCCCACAGCCCCCTCTGATCACATCTGCCTCATTTAATTTGTGGCTGTATAAGATTTAAGCTGTAAATGAAAAGTGAAAATTGAATTTCTGGTGTTGCTCAGTAGGCAGGCCAGGTTGCCTGTGGGCTTGGTAGCAGATGTGCAGTAAAGCAGGCCTCAGCACCTTTCCAGAGACATTTGTGGTGCACATAAATCCACGTGGCCCTTGGAATACCAGCAGTGGTACCTGTGAACCAGAGAAAGAAATCAGAAAAGCTTACATGGAAGGTGGGGTGTCTTTCTTCTCCAGGAAATTTCCTGCTATTAGTCTCAGATAATACAAAGAAGCTACACTGAACCACTGCAAGAAGCTCCAGTGGAAAACACCTAAATGTTTTCATGTGCCTTTTGATCCTGGTTAAAAGCTGGTATATGGGTTTTCCACGATATTGTGAAAAAATTGCCTTATGACAGTTTGTACAGACTGTTTATAAAGGCTGAATTATTCTCATCTTTTTATGTGATAGATTTTGAAGCATCTTTTAAAAATGAGTCAACTAAACCCCAATTTTGATGCCAAATTTATCCTTGGGAGATCATGCATTTTTTCCAAAGCAAAACATTTGCTTGTGTTATATCAAAATGTCAGCTGGTTTTTATTTTGCATGTTATCCTCAGTCAGAATATTATTCATGTGGCACACAATGATCTCACTGCATAGAGATGTATTCCATCCCCTGGATTTGTAAATGAAAGCTTTAGTTTGGCACGGGCTGTGCCAAAACTCGTGTTGTTGCTGTGCCTTTTGCTGCCTCCAAGGGGGTAATTGTGGCATTAAGTTAATCATGTATTTAAGATGTCATAGAGGCAGGAGAGAAGACAAGGGTGAGGAAAGGTTAAGAAAATGGGACCCAGCGATTTCTTGGGAAATTAATATTTCATCTGAAAAGCAGCAGTGCTCTCCCAAGTTGAAGAAGGTGATGTCTGGCCTTTTGATGTTGTCTGTTGTCTGTTAGCTTGCCAAAACGGGTTAAATTATTCTTAAAGTGCTCAAGGTCGTGTTGGACTGGACCCCAAGCAAGATGGTCTAGTGGAAGGTGTCCCTACCCATGGCAGGGGGTGGAACTGGATGGTCTTTGAGGTGTCTTCTGCCCCCAAACAACGTGTGCTGAGATTCCACATTATGATTCTGTACAATGAGATGTTTGCACAGCTCTGAGGCACAGAATCAGTGACCAAAATTATAAGAAAGACAAGGAACACTCCTGGATGGTTTGTTGAGCATGGAAAATGCTGCATGAACTTCCCAGTCACATCAAGGTGCATCTCCATCTGTCTGTCAGCCTTCTGCCCTTCTTGCTTTGATGAGGAAGCACTGCCAGGTTCGTTGGATGACTCCACGTGCTTCTGGTGTAAGTCACAGCATTGTACTGTAGAATCATGGCATGGTTTGGGTTGGAAGGGACTTTAAAGCCCATCCTGTTCCAACCCCCTGCCATGGGCAGGGACACCTCCCACCAGACCGGGGTGCTCTAAGCCCCATCCTTGTACATTTCCAGGATTCCAAGTCCTTCACTGAAAAGGGAAGGCAGGATTTTTAGAAGTGCAGAAGATAACACACAGCTAGATCTGTGGAATATGCTGTCACACGACAGTAGGAGGAGAAATAACTGTGTGAATATTTCTATGAGTAACCATGACCTCTGTATGTTTTCTAACACAAACTTGACAAGGCTGAGAGTGTTCATGTTTCGATTTTTAAACTGGTAACCAACTGGGCAATGAAGAAATTTGCTTCCATGGTAAAGCATTGCACAATTAAGCCTTCTCGGTTGAGTGCTGAATGCCTTCAGCTTCCAGGGAAGCTGAATACCTCACAGGCTTGCATTCCCTGCCAGATGCTTTGTAGATGTTAATCCACCCATCTGTGAACCATCCACTCTGCCCCAGCTGGAGGTGGGATGCAGAAAACACTGGGAAAATAGCCTGTGAAGCCACAGTCATTTCCTATACTTGCACTGAAATGTGTGGCAGGACAGAGCAAGGAAATATGTTTAAGACAGTAACACTTGTACGTGATTTCTATTTTTTTCTCATAATATTAATATTATAAATTTGCTGTCTATTTACTGATTTTATTTAGTTCATTTAGAACTTTTGAAAGTGACAGACTACTTAAAAAATCATTCTAAATCATCAAAAGAGCAAGCTTGGCAACACATACAGGCTCCCTCCTCTGGATCCAGTTGCAGTGTTTCAAGGGCACTGCCGAGAGAGGTGCTTTGGGGAACGAGAGAAGAGAGTACCAGGGAAGAGTACAAAGTCATCCTCAATTCCCAAAAAGCTTTCTGTCCCGGTAAGAATCCCAGCCAGAGGTAATCCAGGGCTCTTACTGAAAAACTTTGAGAGTCAGAAATAACAAATTATTTTACTTCTTAGCCAACCCGTGTTGGGTTTCAAGCTGCAGCCTGGGTGGGGTTCGTTTCACCTCACAGCTTTAGCTCCAGCAGGAGAAAAGCAAATCAAGGCTCTGTCAGCTGTCAGTTCTCAGTAGAATATTTCACTGGTAAAATATTTTGATTTTGAATCATCATCAGCTTCCAACCTTTCACAAGTATTGAACTTCACTGAGACTGCCTCATGACGTGTCAGCAGGTGAGTTAGAGGAGCCCTTGACCTCAGAGGAATTAATACATCACTAAAGCATAAGTCTTCCACTGTTGAACTGGTAATATTTATACTTTCTGCAGAAACCAGCTTTTAAGATATTTTTCATCTTTCCTTTCACTCTCTTTTTCTCTGAAGCTTTAGAATTTGATATCTGTCCTCCTCTAGCTGAACTTAATATTTTATTTGGGTGTTGAGATGAAAATATACAGATTTTAAATGAGAAGAAAAGCTGTTTACAGGCTTTAGATTTCCCTTGGTTTCCAATCTGTGCCGCAAAAAGCAGTGAAGCTTACTCAAAATATAAAACCATTTGCCTTGGACATCTCACCTCCATTTAAAGTAGCTTTGCACCTGTCAGTGTGGTCGTGATTAAAAGCATATTCAAATTGCCTTTTACAGAGTGCTGTCACAGCTCACTACTAATTCTCCCCAGTCAAGCAAGGAAGTTCATATGATGTTTTCCTTTTTTTTTTATTTCAGTAGAAATTGAGAAATGGTGTAATAGGTTATACACTTTAATGTCTGTAAGTCTTGCAGCTCATCGCCACTGTAAATAACTTCATTGTTTTTCCATTATTTTCCCATTCCATTTATTACCCCTTTTGAGATCTATGCAATGCACATGTGCCTCTAGGACTTTGTTGAATGCTTATCAGATATCAGGTAAAGTTGCTGCTCTACCCTTTCTGGCTGAGAGCTCTGATGCAGGCTTTTTGGAAGACTGTAGAAGGAAAACATTCCTGTGATGTTTACATGTGGGGCATGGTAAAGAGGAAGAGGAGCCTTAGCACTGAGCAGAGCCATGGCTCAACAGTCTCATTCCTTTGGTTTCCTTCCAAGTAATGTTGGACTAAAAGAAAGGTCTCTCATCTTGCAGAGCTGACCCCATGGTGGGAAGGGAAGAAAAGTGGTGTGTCACCTTACTGTGTAAAAAACTGGTGTCATTAGTGAAAACAAGAGGCTGTGTGTTTTTGATAGGCTGGAGAGCCTTTGGGCAATTATCAGTAAGTTTCCATGAAAAATGCAAATAAACAAACTGATGAATAAGGAAGTTTGCAGTAGAGGAATTTGAATTTCAATTCAGGCTTTCAATTTCTTATCTTCATGGCAGATGATTTCTTTTCTTTGCCCTAAACATGCATACTCTTTATTTTTTATCTGACCAGCTCTTTTTCCTTTTTCCAGCCCCTGGTAAACACAATTGTGAGCCTATAAAATCCCTCTCTCTTTATCTTTTATGGGGATGCAGCAGTAGTTTGCAGCAGCTCCACACATTTTCAAGTCAGTAAAAGTGACACTTGTTCTAATGTAATAAGCTTAGAAGCTGCATTTATTTGAGCAGTTAATGGCTCTTGCTACAGTAAGTTTTCGTTAGCTTGTTTTTTATTTTCATTCTGTTTTCAAGTCCCCTCCGTTGTGCAAGGAATAATGAAGCTCGGTACCATGGCAGAGGCTTTTGATTTGCTTGCAAGCAGCAGCAGCTCTTCAGATGGCCTCAAGTTGCACCAGGAGAGGTTTAGATTAGCTGTTAGGAAAAAAAATTCAAAGAAGGTGTTGCAAGGCGTTGGAATAGGCTGCCCAAGGAGACAGAGGAGTCACCGTCACTGTAAGTGGTCAAAAAAGCACGTGGATACGGGCCCTGAGGAATGGCTGGTGGTAAACATGGGTTTACAGTGCTGGGCTGGTGGTTGCACTCCAACTTAGAGGTTTTTCCCAACCTTGGTGTTTCCTTTCCTCTCTGATTCCATGAACGTCCAATTCTCTGAATCTTCTGCACCACACTGCCTTTTCCAAAATCCCGTGCGTGTGTCTGAGGTCAGCCAGGCACAGCCAACACTAAGAACCCCTTGTATTCATGTCAAGGCACCTGTTTTGCAGCTCCTTGGGAGATGGTGTCAGTCTGCAACATTCAAGGACTTTGCCCATTGAAGCATAACCCTTCCTCATCCAAAAGTTATTTCAATGCAAATAAACTGGGGATTTTTTTGCTCTTTGTTACTCGAATTGCTTTATCTGGGGTACTTACAAGTGCCTCGAGTGTCTTATGCAAAGGCTATTTTCGTGACCCTCCTTTCCAGTCACCTCCTTAGACCTGGCAGTGGCAGGTCCTGGCAGGGAGGCCTCACACCTTCCCCACTGACAGCTCCTCATGACCTCGGTGCCTCTGGTTTGAAGGCTTGCTCATCACCAATAAGTCAAGCAAGGAAATGAAATCCTGGAAGTATATAAATAGAGAGACGTGTAACCACGGTAATAATTTGTATGAGATGTAGAATTCAGCTGACTGTAACTCAGCCACCTCTAAATCAGCCTCCCATTCCCTGGAAGAAGATTTAACCAGCCTTTTCCTACATACAATGCTGAAAAGTCTTAGCAATTATGTAATGATTTCACTTCCTAGGCAGGTGGAGATTTAGTTGCTGCTTTTCTATATAAAACCTCATATGCTTCAGGACATCCCGACAGCTCAAAGCAGGGCGTTCCTCATTAAATGCTCTCTACTTTGGAAGTGTCCTCCCAGCCACTTGGGTTTTGTGTGTCTCAGAAGTATTTATGCACTTCACTGTGCCTTTGAGGGATTAGATTGCAGGATAGAACTATGTCCCATCAGATTTTTAAAAGCTTTTCTTTAGCTTTCAGGTGTCAAAGTAGATATTTGTTTAGGAAATAGGTAATGAACGGTGGACATAATAAGGAGTCAAAAGCCTGTTTCCGGCAAGTATAGCTAAGAACCACATAAATACTGTCAGAAAACACAATGTGAGCTGCACTGCAAGGTCTCACTTTCAGTTTTAGCCATACTGTGTTTCCTCATCAAAACAAGGAGCAAGAAGTAGGTTGTGAATCAGCGACAGCGTTTCCTAAATCGACCTCGCCTTTGGTGCCAGTAATAGAACTGTGTCTTTATTAAACCACTGAGTGCTCATGCCTCTTAACGTGCCCAGCTGGGCCATGTCCTTTTAGGCACTTATGCTATTTGCATCACAGTGGCAGGACACATGAAAGATGTCCTGGGGCCGTGCAGCTGCCATTTCTTTAAACTACCACCACTCCAGCAATGTTTAAGGCTTCAAACAAAATGTGTTTTAATAGGTTCCCTCTGTGCTCAGACCAAAAAGTATAAGCTGACACACTGGACTTGAGTGCAAAAGGCTCCAGTGTTCCTGCTGGGATGGAAGAATCTGGAATGTAAGAGATGGAGGAAACATTTGACCACCTGGGCAGGCCCAGCTGCCGCTCCTGGGCAGAGCGAGCAGCGTGGACAACCCACTTGTTCCTTGTGCCAGCGGGGAGGAACATCTCCCGGGAATGCAGAGGAAGGACACGCTGTTTTTCTTGGTGAGAAAATGCCATTCTCCAGTGGGCTAGAGGCTCTGAAGAGAACTGATATCTGGGACACCAGGAATTGATGCCAATTCAGCAGGTCACTCAACGTGGCTTTAGGAATAAAGCTACCAATGAGCCAAATTGCAGAAGATGGGGCAAAAATCGGTAGCATCGAACTATTGCTGTAAGAGTTGTCAACACTGCAGTTATTTCTTATTATAGAGAGAGAAAAAAGTCTTTATATAGTTGGAAAAGATCATCTATAGAAATAATCACCCATGACTGGAAGATACCTGACCAGTACTCTGTCTGAATGTCTCGGCCAAAGAGTTCCTTTAACGCTGCTTGACCCAAAAGGCACAGAAATGTTAAAGGGAAGGGGTAGGAGCCCCAAAGCCTGGCTCCCTTTCCCTTCATGAAGTTTGTTTTCCCTTCAGCTCTACGCTGAGAGGCTGTTCTTTGGTTCTTTTCCTGTGCCTGGCTGTGCTGCCATGAGCTGAAACACTTCTCCTGTTTCACGTCAGCAGCAGTTTCACTCCAGCAGTGGGTGAAGTGGTTCAGCCCTGGGGCCTACAGACACCCTAAAGTTCTTCTAAGACCTTAATGCTATTTTGTATTTTAAAAGCCATGACACAAATGAACATTGTTTTTCCATATTAATCAAAGTCAAATTATTTGCTTGCTTTAGTGGCTTTATTCTCCATTGAGAAAACACCAGCAGTGAAAACTTTAAAGAGAGTCCTTCCTGACCCGAAAACCTGATGTTTCTATCAAGATGTTCTATTTTTTTGGTTGGCTCTTTTCTTCACATTTCAAGGTACCATCCCATAATAACATCATAGCTGTCTGTGTTATTAAATTAGCTTGAGCCAAGACCAGGCAATCAGTAAGGGATGGTTCCCTCTGCCTCTAGTAACTACAAAATTAGGAAAAAACATGATGCTTATGTTAAGAAGTAATGAAAATTAGTTTACTTTACGGTATAAATTAACTGAAAAAATAATACACAAGAAGGTTATAAGATTAAATTGTACCTAGTACAGAAAGGGAAAAGAATTCTCTTGATATTTCTTATTAACAGAGGAGAAAAAGGCTTGGTTTTCCTATTCCTTTTGATATCAACACAGATATTAAAGTGCATAGATACAAGAAGTACATAGAAATATGAAGTATCTTGGGTGTTACCAGAGTATTTCTGGTGTATCTTGCAGCACGTGCAGCACATCTCACAATTCAGGTTGAAGAGGGCCACAGAAAGCAAGAAATGCATGTGTGGCAGCCAGGAGCCTGCTCTGGAAAGTGAGCTGTGCCTGCGAGAGTATTTTGGACCAGCTGGGTTTCAGTCACCTCCCTGAGGGGATCAGAATTAATTTTTTGGGATCCTAAAACATTTCAGCTAACTTGGGATTTATCTTTGGGCAAACAAGTAAAATTTTGGCTCATTGCCTAAAATTATTTTGATGAGACTGAATGAATTGAAACACTGAAGAAATGTGCACAGCAGTGTCCTTTATTTTAATAAGGCTGGGCATAGGTTTTGTAAGTTCAGTCTTGCAATGTTGTTTTATTTTAAGAAGACAAGGCCTCTATCTGTGCATGTGGGTTTTATTCTAAAACTGATTTTTATTTACTTGCATTAAAAAAAAAAAAGGAGGAAATACATATTTTTCCTCTTTACAGTTCCAGTAAAATAGCCAGACATTATATTGGACATTGTAAATGGCATTGTTTTCTGCTGTAGGACAAGTTATAGCTGTGACAAAACCATATGATTGCAGGGACAGCCCTCTATAATGGAAAATTCTTTAGGTATGAGAAGGTTACAGAAAAGTTACAATATGCAGCAGTAATATACCATGCAAAGTGTGCTCCAGGTAGTATAAAACAAAGAGAAGAAATTACTGAGGAGTGGATGACAGGGATGGAAAATGCAAAGCCTGGAAGGATTGTTTCATGGGTTTTTTTTTTTTAGTTTAATTGCATTTTGTCTTTAATTTCTTCATCCTCTGTTAGACTTTTATGGTTTAGTTTCTCTCCCCATCGTAATTAATGGGTGGTATTATAGAACTGGAGTATTTAACAAGAAAAAAAAAGAAGTTTTGTTATTATTTTAAATGTGCAGATAGGAGAAAACAATTTGCTTAGTGACAATAGAAATTCAAAGGATTCTGGTTTTGGTGTTTGTGGTTATACAGATATTCTTACTTGGAAAGAGAATTACCATTTAGAAAAAAACCATGAAAAAAAATCAGAAGTCAATGTTCTTGAAAGTAATTATATTTTAATTGTGTTCTCCTTTATGAAGCAATTTTCATTTTCAGGAAAGAAATCATGTTCTTTGAAATATAATCTCTGCTATCCAATACTGGCAATATTGCAAAGCAAGTTTTGGATACGTGATAATTTTTGGGGCTACATCTTTGGATACAAACGTCTTTCCACAGTTTGTATGACCTAAGTAATAAATGCCTGAAATTTAAAGAAATTCTGAAACCATGGCAGATACCTTCCTGTACAGCACATAATGTAGCCTGTCATTTGTCCAGGATGAAAGATACCTCCCTGTTTTGGTACTGAAAAGCTTTGAAATTTAGCTGGCTTCCACCTTTGGAAGTGAAGCACCTGTGCTGGTATTTTTTGGACTCATTGCAGTAACATGTTTAGATTTAGATTAGATTATCTTAGAAATCTTTCTCTGGGAGGGTGGGGAGGTCCTGGCACAGGGTGCCCAGAGAAGCTGTGGCTGCCCCTGCATCCCTGGCAGTGTCCAAGGTCAGGTTGGACGGGGCTTGAGGCACCCTGGGCTGGTGGAAGGTGTCCCTGCCCATGGCAGGGGGTAACACTGAGCGGGCTTTAAGGTCCCTTCCAAACCAAACCTTTTTGTGAGTCTGTGGTTCTGTATTTCTGTCCATGGCCCTTCAGGTACAGCAGAATGCACCAAAAGCAGAAACATATTTGGAAATCCATTGTGGTTCCAGGGGAAGAAGGGCGGGAAGTGGTGACACATCAAGTCCTCTGGTGCCAGAAATCTGAATCCCACTTTGCCTTTGCTGCTACCTCCTGGAGCCACGCCTGGTTCTCTGGCAGAAAGGAGTGAAAAGCACACGTAGAGCTCTGTAGCAGAAGCTCTCCTGTCACAAGCTGTTACATCGTCCTATAACACTCTGGTGAGATTTGGTGGACTCATTAGGGCTGGGTTCAGCTTCTGGAACCTGCATTGCATTTCATCTTCTGGAACCTGAACACCTCCGAGTCTGGGCATTTTGCTTGAGTGAATTGCACAGGGTTTTGCAGGGAGCAGATTAAAGTCAGAAATGCTTTCATCAGTAAAACCTTCAGTAACAAATATTCTTTCCTTCTAAAATGCTTAGTATTTCCTTCTAAGACGCTGTGCTTTGGTCAGGGAGAACCTGACCGGGAGAACCGATTCATTTTGAAAGGTTTTCTTCCCTCCTGTTTTTGGATTGCTGTCTGAACCCCTCAGAATGGTGATCAGTGCTGGCACTGAGATTTCTGCCTGTGTAGCTCATTTCTGTGCACTGAGGTGGCAACACAAACTTTAGTGGGGTGCTCATTAATGCAGAAATCCTTCTTGAATGCACATTAAATTTTCCATGAGACAAACATGGCACTTACCATCCCATACGTAGTGACAAGGCTTTGTTTCTATACTTTGTGGTTGGCTCTGTTAGACTCCAACGTTTCTTGACTAACATTTTTATGTTTGGAAACAGAGAACTTTGTTGTAAATTTCTCTGTGTAATGGTTGGTCACAAATTTGTTTGGTCTCCCTTTAGATTTCCAATGATGTGTTAAACACATTTTGGATATTTTATTTGAAGATTGTAAAGATTTGAAATTCTAAATATTAATTATGAGTTATTTCTGAATATCTTTTCCTATTATTTTTGAGATAGATTCCAATGTTTGCTTTTATTAGAGTCTGCCATGTTTTATTTTGAAGGTCCAGAGCCCTCAAAGCCATACCATGATTCTAGGCAAGAAAAATTAAAATAGATGTCATTTTTTGAAAGATTTTCACTAAATAAGTTTTCTACCTTTTTTTTTTTTAAATATTTCTTTTTAATTAGGAGCCTTTTTTATATACTAACACTGTGTTTCATCCTACTGCACCTGTAAGTAGAAAGACGTTTGGTTTCCTCTATGAAAGATAGCCAAGACCAACCTCTGCTTCGTGGATCCTGCTGAGATTCCCATCCCAGGGTGATGATGGATTTTCTTTTGTTTTATTCCCCAACTCCCTCTTCGTGCTGTGCTTGTATAGGAGAAACACATAAACTGAACCCTTGGGGCAAGGAAGAGACTGAGAAAGCCAGGAAAGAGTTACTTTCAGAGGGCATCAGGAAGTGAATTTCAGACCTATAGGAATCCAAGTGGAAGGTGTCCCTGCCCATGGCAGAGGTTGGACTGAGACGAGCTTTAAGGTCTCTTCCAACACAAACCAGTCTGGGATTTTGGGATCCCACAGTGGGAAACTTGAAACACGACGGAGACAGCCAGACTGTGGAGGTGAGGGAAATCCCTCGAAGATCCTAGGGAATTTCTGAAGGGCTAGGGCTCAGTGTATCCATGTGCACCTGCTGAACTGGTAAAATTAAAGTCAGGAATTGACAGATAGAAAGCAATGCATAAGTTAATTTTTAATTTCAGTCTTGTCTTCTCCAGTTGCTTTGAGTTTCGTGTATTTTAAAAGTTGGAGGGTCTAATATTATTTATTCATTTCTTAAATCTTTGGCTGGTCATTAGGAGCAGGAGTTTGGTCCCTTGGGGTCGTTCAGAGGAAGAAGAGGCCAACACAGCTCAGTGTCAGAGGTCTGTGCAGCTCGGGGTCCCGTGACACTCGGCTAATCCCACTATTGTGGGGTGGATTGCTCTGAGGGCAGGCTTGGGCTCAGGCAACTGCTCAGGCTCCTGCTGAAAGACATCATTAATTTTCAGGATGAATTGGAACATTGCAGGGATTCTGGTTTTTTGGCAAGTGCAACTAACATCCCTTTCTAAATCTGAACAATACCACAGTGTGTGCCTGCACAGGCCGGACTGGCAGGGTGCTCTTAATGCTGAAATGCTAAACAGCGAAAAGTCACCCTGCAGCAAAGCGTCAGGACAAGAGGAAGTGGCCTTAAGCTGTGCCAGAGAAAGTTTAGATCAGCTCTCAGGTAAAATTTCCTCACGGAGAGGGTGGTCAGGCACTGTCACGGGCTGCTCAGGGCAGGGGTGGGGTCGCAGTGCCTTGGAGGGGTCAGAAAAAGCGTGGCCGTGACACTTGAGGACACGGTTTAGTGGTGACCACGGTGGTGGTGCTGGGTTGATTTTCCAGTCTTAACAATTCTGTGATTCTCTGAAACACAAGCATAAGAAAGAGAAGAAGAATTTAGCTACTTTCAAGGTTTAAAGCAGCGCTCAATCTACTTGTGTCACAAAGAGATAAAAAGCAAGATTTTCAGCAAGCTGACATCAGTCTCCTGTAATTTATATTCATTTTCTGTTTCTGCACGTACCTTGCCTGTGCTCCAGAAAACACACAGGTTTTTCACAGGCAGCACTGATGGCAGGGTTTTATTTCAAGAACAAGCCCTATGCTAGCTCCTTATCACTTTTTAAGATAATCTCAGTTTTGATAAACGAATAAACACTAAACTCCCCAGTAGGTAACTTCCATCTGTTTGAGGGAAGTGTTGCAGGTTCACCATGTGTCTCTTTTCTGTACTATTTCCAGTACTTATCATGAAAAGTTTAAATTATTTCTAGCAGTATGTGTTCTCTGGACATTTACTGCAGCTAAATAATTTTTTAGAGGATATTCCTGTTGTTTTGCTTTCAGCCTGCATGAACAGTAAATATCCTTAGCAGAGCTGAAGTTCCCTCAATCCCTTTTTTTCCCCTAAATATTTATTTTTTCCACAGCAGAAAATGATCTGATTGGCTCTAACAACATCATTAGTTTCATAAATTCAGCTCATAGGTGTCTAGCTTCAAGCAGTGCAAGGGTTTTTTGACCACTCTCCATTGCAAATCATTATTAGTTTTCATGGACTAATTTAGAAATAAATTCTTGCTTTATACACACTTTTCACTTGATGTCATTGAAATTATTGTGATAACGTCCCTGGGTTTCCTTGAGAGCCAGATTTGATACCTTGAAACACAGTGAGTAGGACCTTGCCTAGGCATGGCCCACTGAATTATTTTGATACATCCCATGGCTGGAAATCTGTCTGGAAAAATTGCTTTCCTTCATAGCCCAACAACAATTCAAGAATCGAAGCAGATAAATCTGTTATCCCCATCCTTGGTGGTTTTCACCACCCAGCTGAATAAAGCTCTGAGCAATCTGGTCTGACCTCAGGAGTTGTCTGGAGATGACCTGAAATTCATGTGACCCTACTGACACAATCAGCACCTGCTCATTTAAAAAAATGTGTTGGATTTGGATTTTTTGGGGTTTTTTTCAGAAAAAAAATGAAACCACAAATGCTCTGCAAGGGTTTAACACTTGAGTTATTTTAATATTTTCACATCTATCTCTTTCGATCTTTTGGTAGGAAAAGATCTTTTTTGGTAGGAAATTTTTTCCCCCAGTTTTTTAGACTGCATATCAGTGGCTTAATTTTCATCCGGTCTTTTCTCCAGTTTTTCGTTCATGGATTACCCACAGTGCCAGTCACACCTGTACAAGAAGGTGTGATGAATTTAGCATTAAGCTTTCATTGCAAATGTGGTAGCAAGTGTGTAGTGTGCTGATGACCTCCTCTTAGGTTTTCATGCCCAAAAGTGTTCCCAAGTCTTGCAAAATCCTCCCATTTGAAGAATTTTGTATTACTCAGAGACATGGAAACTGACCTTATGGCAAAAATAAAATAAATGATTGCAAAAATCACTGTAGAGCCAGTGTTGGCATGTGCTGGACTTGTATCTGTTTAGAGGTTGTGTCATCAGCAGGGGGCTCAGACAGGGAACTCTCAGGTAGCCTGGATAAACTTCAGGATCTCTTGTTTTGTAGCTTGTCCACCCACCACTGATCACTCGGAAGTAGGATTCAGAATGAATGTGTAAAACAGCTTTTGCTCTACAACAGTCACGAGTTTTGTACTGTAATTAATTTTTTTTTCCTTTAAAATAGAATTTACTTTTCAATTTTATTTCTTCTATTTTATGCTTATTTATTTCGGCCATATCCTTTTTCATCTGAGGTTCTGAGTGTCTGTTTTTTCGGGCTCTCTCAATTCCCATCTCATGAGGGGGTGTGGAAGATGAGCACATGGCAGCCATGTGGTGCCCTACTCTTAGAACCCCTGGTTTGGAGTGGTGTCATCACATGATATTTACCCGCATGAAATTCAAAGGAATCTATCTTCAGTAAAATACATTTGCAACTGTGGCACTGCCATTTCAAGGTTTTCACCGAAAGGAAACACATCTCTGGGGGAAATTGCTGTTTCTCAAGGGTCTCTGCCACCTTCAGTGCCCAGAGCAAGCCCAGTGTGGAATTTTGTGTCACAAAGAGAGTTCCACCAGCTGGTGATTTGCTTCCCAGAACAGAGTTTGATTAGACTGCTTTAGTTTTGTGTTTGATTGATCCTTCTCAGAACTGGAATGAGGAGGAAAACCACAATTTATTTACATGTAGCTGAAAGAAAAGTGGAACTCAGATTTAAGGTATGAAAGGTCTGAACTTAGGGAAAGTCACTGTTCCAGTGCCTGACCACCCCCTGGGGGAAGAACCTTTTCCTGACATCCACCTAAACCTCCCTTGACACAGCTCCAAGCCCTCATGCAGAGTTTTAAAGTTTTCCATTCAGGTATTTATTCCAGCATGCATTTCCCATTTCAATGGTTTCAGAGTTCTGATGTTATAGAAATTAGATTATAACAAAATCCAAACATTCAATGTAATATCTGACATGAATCACAGCATTATTAAGGTCGGAAAAGAGCTCTAAGACCATCTAGTCCAACCTCTGACTGATCACCAGAGTCATGCTACGAGACAGATTAAATAAAAGCCAATAAGAGACAGATAAAAGGTTGCAAAGATCTTAGATAGCAAAGCTGATTAGGTTTTCACGTAACAAAAATACACCAAATGAAGTAATGTATCTAATTTAATGAAAGTGAGGCTACAACCATTAGGAGACTGGGCTTGTAGTTTTGAGCTGATCTTTGCTTCTTAATATACTTCTAGTTGTCATGACAGAGGCTTTAGCCACCATCCCTCGCTCAGCTGCAGCAGGTAAACACTGTTTTATTACCCCTGAAATTAAAAAATTGTAACTTTGGATCTGCATTTTACCTAAGCAGCTGCTTTCATATTCAGGATTTTTTTTTTTCAACCTTCAAATTTATGCACTTTCTAGTTTCTGAGGATTTAAATATAATGAGTTTTAGAATCTGTTATTACAAACACAACAAATTATTCACGGGGTAATGGATGGAAAGTGATGAATTACCGGAACATAAATCTGCACCATTCACTCATGGTGGGAAATAACAGAGGAATGGCAAGGCTGATTTATTACTTGCTGGTGTATCTATTCCTGCTCGTGAGTGTTAAAACTACAGTACACAGAAAAATTTAATTAAAGTTATTAAAATGAGAAAACTATTTTCTGTTTCCTATTCCATAGCTGTAGAAGTTTTTCATTTGCTCATAAATTTAGGAATAAGTGTAACATTCATCAAAGTGTAAAGAACTATGTTAGACATAGAGCTTATTGTAAATCTCATATTTCATCAACAGAAAGGATAATATGTGTCAGAGGGTGCAAGAACTCTGAGCTTTGGAAAGCCTAGCATAGAAAGAAATAATTTTTCATAACTATCTGAAATCCTCATACAGACAAAACACATTCAATCCATTTGAATGTTAAAATTATACATATAATATTGGCATGATGATTTCATTTCCTGTTAGAGCCATGGCTCTTCAGCACATTGGAAAAGTCTCCCTGCAACAAATTTCAGAACCTCTTTCT
Source organism: Oreocharis arfaki (assembly GCA_013398015.1). Classification (NCBI taxonomy): domain Eukaryota; kingdom Metazoa; phylum Chordata; class Aves; order Passeriformes; family Paramythiidae; genus Oreocharis; species Oreocharis arfaki. The sequence goes on along the minus strand of VZRR01001184.1, from coordinate 120,650 downwards.
CTACTGTGTTCTAAATTCTCTCAAAAAAGAAAGAAAAACCAGCACTATTTACTGGGAGGGAACAAAATTTCCTTTATTCGATGCTCCAACATGATCCAGATCTAGAGAGAGAAAGGCACTTGGACAAAATCTTCCCAAATCTACTACAATCCCTTTTCTATCAGGCTATCCGAAGAGATTGTGGGGGTAAAAAATGAGTTTAGAAATGGGTTTCTCCTTCCTTGACGGGTTTTTATTCGGTGACACTTTATTTTATTGATTTCCAACCTTCAAGTAATTTGAATGCGCTTTGCAATGAACCAATACAGAATCTCACTAGAAACAGCAATTTGTTTTACTCGGGGAAGGGAAATATAATAGGCAGTTCAGGTTTCAAAGCCTCAAGTAAAAGCCAGGCCAGTTAAGGTTTAGTTTCTCTGATAGTGCCCAGCTGTGACTGGTTGTCCAGAGTTAAACTTCAGCCCAGACTTAAGGAATGTTTTGCCACTTCAAGAATTTTTGGCTCTACTGAAGAGCTGGAGCTCCTGTTCTCAGAGAGGGAATTTTTCTGCTGAGCCAAGGACATAAAAGAGAGTTTAAATTCAGAGCATTCTTAGGGCTGTCTGTACTCCTGGAAAGATTTATTAGCTTCTAGTACCAACAGATAGTTAGCCAGACTGCACTGGCAGAGTTCCGTGGGGAAATGCAAGCGATGGACAGCCTGCAGAGGAGGAAAACCATGAAAAGCTTGACAAATCCAGGCAAGATCAGTGAGCTGAACAGATGAAACAAGATCCTAACGAGTGATCAAAAGGCTGTGGTAGCTCATACCTAAAGGAAGGCGCTTGAACAATTTCCTATATTTCCCGGGAATGTGTGTTCCCGTGGTGTTGGCTGTTTTACAGCTCATGAGGAATCAGGGTGGTTTCCTTTTAGATGTCATTTTAACAGAGCAGAAGAGGAGCATTTGAATCCATCCGATAATTTCCCTTGAATCAATTTCCCTTTTTTTCCCTTCTTATTTCCTTTTAGATGTTTCCTACTGTTTAACATTCTAAAAAGTATTTTGCTCTGCACCAAAGACTCTCCTTGAGTTCAGGGAAGAAAAGTTCTTCCGAGTGGGGTAAGGAAGAATAGCTCACATAGGCAGCCAAGAAGAAAAGGGGGAGAAAATCATCTGGGTTGACAATAGTAGAACAAATACGGGGAAAGCATCTGGATTGATACACAGCATTTCTCATCTGATGAAGGGAAGGTTTTGTACAGATGGCAGAGCTGTGAGGGCTGACAAAAAACCTTACATATGTTGAGAAGGAACATGACCCGTGTAGAGAAAACATATGGATACTTACTTGAATGTACAAAAACATGTATATTTAAGTAATAAATTGGGAAGTTAAAAGGGAGTTGGAAAAAGACACGTTTGTCATCCCTGTTTCTTAGATGGCTGCAATGAAGCACAGAGGTCATATAAAAGCTCTCTGGGGACTAAAATACTGAGCTCCCATAAGCCATATGCTGAATTAAATGCTTTACTAACATGATACCTTTTCTTTAATTCAGTAAGGATATTTGGAACCTTTAAAACCAGTGACAGTAACATGCACTGGACAGGGAATCCCATGAACCTCTCCAAGTGCAATGCATATCCCTGTTTTAAGTGGTGCACTGTGCCTTGCATGCAATCACCTGATTTAAACATGTTCATTTGAAGAGTGTGCAAGCAGCCTATTTAAATTTACAAAATGCTCTGTAGTTTTGCAGGCCATAAAAGCAGTTTTATTTAAGGACAGTTTTGCCTCATTGCTTGCTAGGAATAATTCTTACCTGAATATTTTGGCTCTTCTACATCATTAGCTGCTTGAGGAAAATGGTTAGTTTAGAGCAGTAGGATAACAGAAATGGAATTAAACATGTATACATAGGAATGCTGACCAAGCTTTAGCTCAGTAAGAATACATAAATAAAATTCAGATAGTGCAATTTGCCCACAAATGGTTCATTACCAACACAGAGATTAAGAATACTTTTTTTCCTTCCTTTCACAGTAAGAATTAAAAAAAATCTGAGCTAGAATAACAACAAAATCAGCAATTCAAGAATTTAGGTAACTCAGAGTTGCAGGAGTTCACACAAATCTGCAATTAAAGTTGAAGGAGAGAAATCGTTCTTTTTGGTGTAATTTTTATTTCGTCAGATTTGCCATTTTCCGGGGATAAAGAGGGATGGTCATGCTCTCCTAATAGCTCCGAATTAAACAGCTGAGAAGGCAAGCAGAAAATGAGTCAGGATGCTTTGTCAGATGGCTGGAGCTTAAATGGTGAATTCACACAGTAATAAATAATCTGGGATAAAATATTCATACACAACGTTTCGGGACACAAGTTACCTTAGAAACTAAATAATTGATGCATCCAAATTTCCAAACCACAAATGATACCCTCAAGAACAACGTGGGAAAGCTGTAATTTTCACAGAAAGCTTCCTAAAATGAATAATTATTTTCATTTCAGCATTGCTTTTATTTTAGTGTTGGCTCATTTGAAAAATTGCAAAATAAACCAGTTTTAGACAAGCTACTGTTTGGTTTAGCTTTAGGTTAGAGATTGTGATCAGAGATGTAGTAATTCAGAAGTAAATCATGAGCTTGCAGAGGGCATGATGACTTGGAAATGTTCTGTGCTACAGCGTTAATATGTAAATAAAAATGCTTCTGAATATGTAGCAGTGGATTGGCCAACTTGGTGAGGTGGCCTTTAAGCTGAAGGTCTTGATGGGCAGGGCTCAAAGTGGCAATGCTCAGCTCATCGCATCCAAGTGGGAAATTAGCCAGGCCATCAAGAGCAGGAACAAACATTCCTTAGCTTCCTTCCAAGATGAGAACCAGGAGAGCAACACCTCGAGTGGATGTGTCCAGTGCACGAACCCAGGGGAACCAGGAGGAGGAACCGGAGCTCCACGTCCCGTCGGGAGCTGACGGTGTCATAGGAGTAACTGTAACACTGTGGGACCACTCCCGTGACCCAAAGATCGCCATGGATTGCTGGCGGCTGCTCCGTGAACACGGGGAGGGAAGGAGAGGAGGAGGGGTCGTGCTCTACGTTGGGCAGAACCCTGAATGTGTAGAGGTCAGCTGTGGCAATTGTTGGCTATCTCACAGTGCTGGTATCACCCTACCGAATGACTCTGGGTCAAGATCAGTGGGATCACCTCCAAGCAGGAATCTCGCGGTAGGCATCTGCCGCTGACCTCTAAACCAGGATGAGAAGGCCAAAGCAATATCTGGGTCACTGTACTAGTTTGGAAACAAACCAGCAGGAGAGCCCAAGTCAGAACTACAATTTAATAGGAAAATTTATATAAAGGCAGAAAACACTGGCTTAAACTGACAGAGTCAGGATACAACCTGACACCCTGTCGGGCAGGGTGGTGGCAGCAGTCCCATTAAATGGTGGCTGCAGTCCTGTTGAAGGGATAGATGTGGTTCTGTTGAAGCAGTGATCCTGTAGAAGGGCCTGGTCTTTCTCTGAAGATCCAGTGGTGGTTATGTAGCTCTTGTCCTCTGGGAATCCAGTAGGTAAGGGCTGGCTGTGGTGTTCCAAACCTCAGATTATATCCAGGTAGGAATGCTTGGTTCCTCCCCCTGGGCAGAGCATCTCACAGTGGGATGAGGTAATTTTGTGAGTCAGGCAGTGAGGCTGGATGGCCCATGAACAGAAGGTATCTCCTGGAGGGAGTTATCAGGGATGTGTCACAGGAGAGATAAAGAACACTGCCCCACTTATCTTAACATCTTAGATAGAATACATACTTTTGGTTACATCTTACATTGTAACCTAAGACAGTCACTTAAACAAGTTTGGGTCAACAGAACCTGGTTCTTATGGGTGACTTCAACTACGCAGAGATTTATTGGAAGTACAGTACAGCAGCTCACAGGTCAGTTCATGTGACATGCAGCTCCTGGAATGCCTAGAGCACTGCTTCCTCCTACATTTTTTATGTTTGCCAGCCAGAATGAACTGCTGCTGGAATTGCTACTCCCAAACCAAGAAAACCTGCTTTGTAGTTCCTCTGTCAGTGATAGCCTTGGCTGCAGTGATCACAACATTGTGGAGTTTGGGATCCTGGAGGTTTGTGCTAAGACAGGGTACCAGACATTAGAAGAACAAGGTTCAGCTTGCTCAGAGCTCAGCTGGGAGGGATTCTGTGGGAAGATTCCCTGGAAGATAAAGGAAGTAGTGCGTGCTGGGGTTATTCTGGAGTGTTCTTCTGGAAGCACAAAAACATTCATGCCTTTTAAAGGGAAGGGAAGCAGGCAGAAGAAGAGAACACCCTTGGCTTGCTGTGAGCTTCTGGGTCTGCTCAAACCTAAAAGAAAGTACCAGAGATAGAAAAGCAGTCACATACCCACTAAGAACCGCAAGGGCATTGCCAGAGTATGCAGACCTGCAGTCAGAAAAGCAAAAATCTCAGCTCAAACTGACATTGGCCAGGGATGTCAAAAAACTACAAGGAAAGGCTCATCAGGTATTTAAACAACAAGCAGAAACAGAAGAAAAACGCGAGCCCACTGTTTAACAGGAGAGGTGTCACCAAGAAAGCTGAAAAGATGGAGGTTCTTGACACATCCTTCATCTGTCCTCACCAGCGCTGTTGGACCCCAGTCCTTGGGAACACCAATCCAGGTTCATGCAAACACAGACCTACCAGCAGCGAAGGAAGAGTTGGTACGTGAACTATTAGAGGAGCTTGACCCCTATAAATCCTGAGGATGTTAAAAGAGGTGGCTGATGTAATTGTGAGGCTGCTCCCCATAATCTTTGAGGAGTTGTGGAGGTCAGAGGATGTCCCAGAAGACTAGAAGAACGTTANGAGTTATCAGGAATGTGTCACAGGAGAGATAAAGAACACTGCCACACTTATCTTAACATCTTAGATAGAATACATACTTTTGGTTACATCTTACACTGTAACCTAAGACAGTCACTTAAACAAGTTTGGGTCAACAGAACCTGGTTCTTATGGGTGACTTCAACTACGCAGAGATTTATTGGAAGTACAGTACAGCAGCTCACAGGTCAGTTCATGTGACATGCAGCTCCTGGAATGCCCAGAGCACTGCTTCCTCCTACATTTTTTATGTTTGCCAGCCAGAATGAACTGCTGCTGGAATTGCTACTCCCAAACCAAGAAAACCTGCTTTGTAGTTCCTCTGTCAGTGATAGCCTTGGCTGCAGTGATCACAACATTGTGGAGTTTGGGATCCTGGAGGTTTGTGCTAAGACAGGATTTAGATTTTAGAAGAACAAAGTTCAGCTTGCTCAGAGCTCAGCTGGGAGGGATTCTGTGGGAAGATTCCCTGGAAGATAAAGGAAGTAGTGCGTGCTGGGGTTATTCTGGAGTGTTCTTCTGGAAGCACAAAAACATTCATGCCTTTTAAAGGGAAGGGAAGCAGGCAGAAGAAGAGAACACCCTTGGCTTGCTGTGAGCTTCTGGGTCTGCTCAAACCTAAAAGAAAGTACCAGAGATAGAAAAGCAGTCACATACCCACTAAGAACCGCAAGGGCATTGCCAGAGTATGCAGACCTGCAGTCAGAAAAGCAAAAATCTCAGCTCAAACTGACATTGGCCAGGGATGTCAAAAAACTACAAGGAAAGGCTCATCAGGTATTTAAACAACAAGCAGAAACAGAAGAAAAACACGAGCCCACTGTTTAACAGGAGAGGTGTCACCAAGAAAGCTGAAAAGATGGAGGTTCTTGACACATCCTTCATCTGTCCTCACCAGCGCTGCTGGACCCCAGTCCTTGGGAACACCAATCCAGGTTCATGCAAACACAGACCTACCAGCAGCGAAGGAAGAGTTGGTACGTGAACTATTAGAGGAGCTTGACCCCTATAAATCCTGAGGATGTTAAAAGAGGTGGCTGATGTAATTGTGAGGCTGCTCCCCATAATCTTTGAGGAGTTGTGGAGGTCAGAGGATGTCCCAGAAGACTAGAAGAACGTTAACGTCACCCCTACCTACAAGAAGGGCTTAAGGGAGGATTGAGGAAACGACATGTCCGTCAGTCTTACTTTGTTCCCTGGGAAAGTTAAGGAAAACCCTCACAGGTCAAGACAAGTCCGTTTACTGGAGGAAAAGCCAAAGGTTGTGTGCATGCAAGCAACGCAACAATAAGATTTTATTCTCTACTTCCCA
>VZRR01001184.1:56241-114069 GCA_013398015.1 Oreocharis arfaki | reverse complement strand
AAAGTTAAGGAAAACCCTCACAGGTCAAGACAAGTCCGTTTACTGGAGGAAAGGCCAAAGGTTGTGTGCATGCAAGCAACGCAACAATAAGATTTTATTCTCTACTTCCCATCAGCAGCACACACCCGTAATTCTTTTTTCTGTGTACCATCCCAGAAATTTCTGCTAAGAGCTAGATTCTGACACCCAAGTTCATAACAAAAAGTTACATATTTCGTAGGTGTTTCTCCCACCTACAAATGCATATGTTACTTAAATCAAAACTCTACTGAGACAAGTAGTATAAGTGTTATGTATTTGATTGGCAGTGAAAAAAAGCATCAGGAAGTGTCTACCAGCTTTCTACAAAAACTTCAGCCTGTGATATCAACACTGTTTTTATCACATACCCAAACACAGCCCCATACCAGCTATAACGAAGACAATTAACCCCCTCCCAGCCAAACTCAGTACAGAGAGACACGTGTCTTTTACAATCATGAAAGAGCTATGGAAAACTTGTCCTTTCTTTTTGAAATGTCCAGTTGGATGCCTTATGAAGACCACCTAATTCAAAATATAAATAGTATAGAGCAGCATCTGTTCCTGCATTAAAGAGACATATATTGAGTGGGCTCATGGTTGCATAAGGCTTCAGGGGAAGTGAGGAAGATCAATACATGGATTTGTGTGGGAAAATTAGGCTGGTTTGGATTAAAAGCAAGCTGAAGTTATTGACAACATATAAAAAGTAAGTAGGGTACAGACTGGACACCATTTGTTTTCCAAGAGCAAGCGTTCTAGAAGCTATATGGATTCCAGACTCGCTCAAATTACATTCACTTGGAGTCGTTTTCTCTCTGGAAAGGAAACATTTGCTTTTAGGTGCATTCCTCAGCATTTTAGGATTGGCTTTTGAGAGTGGTAGACCACTGTCCTCTTGCAGGGTTTCACCCAGCCCCTGATGGCAGGGCTGTAGTGCAGTGCAGCAGGTCCTCGGGGCTGCACAGCTGTAGTTATGGTCTTACACTGCCTAAACTGCTGGGGTCAGCTGGTGAAGTATGTTTAGTTTTGGTTGTCATTGCCATCCCCCTGACGGGGAAAGAAACAGTGCTGGAACACTGCTGAATTATCTGGAGTCTGCTTGTTCTCAGAAGTGATTCACACCAAGGTTTTTATAATCTCTTCACAAGTTTTACTTGTGGGAGAAAAGCAGCTGAGAGAAGCTCTTCGAGAGAGGATGCTGATAAACAGCCTCCTAGACAGTTTTATCCTATTCTCCAAATTTGCTTTTAGCCAGGTTTGTGATTCCAGCAGACCTAGGCTTCAAATTGCGGCTGGGACCGTGAACACTCGATTATGTTACTCTTTTTGGTACAACCAAGTCTGTTCTCTTGCCTTGGGGGCTGACAGGTGTTGCTGGTATGTCTGAAGTACCCGACCATGCCTTGGAAAATCACTGGCAATGAGCTCCTGATTAATGACTGACAGCTGTTACTTAGGAAACACGTAAAATTGGACATACCTTGAAAGCTGCTGCTGATGTCACAAGGTTGGGTACATCAATATGTTGGTACCATCAGGATTTATATTGTTTGTGCCAGAAGGATGTTTCCAGACTGAAAATTGTCCAAATGGTAATGAATTGGAGGCAGCAGATTTCCTTCATTCCAAGAAGAAAAAAAAAATGTAACCGATGGGATGGACAAGGATTATTTTCGTGGAATAATCCCCTCTTGGCTTCTTTGCTAGAGAAAACTTGCCTGAAATCTTGAGAAACAGATTAACTAAAAGTGAAAGGCTCTCCTCAGTTTTTGATTGTGCCTATTTTTGAATGACTTTGTAGTAGGTTTTGTGACTCTGCTCAGGCACAGAGTCATCTGGTGACAATCCAGTAAAGATTTACACTGCTGCAAGCTCAGAACCCAATTGCTGTAATCATTTTATGCTCGATTACTGGTGAGGCTGCTCCACTAAGTCAGAGTTAGTTCCAAAAGACAGTGATAAGACTACATGCATTTTTACAGGTAATTCAGCCCAGTTTGTGTGCTTCAGGGTTGGCATTTATCAGCTTAAACTGATGGTTTTGATTGTGAGAACTCTGGAAGGTTTTGCTTAGGACCTTTCCACGTCTTTATCTCATGCTCCCGTATCAACAGCTGAACATCCGTGACACAAAATCTGTGCTTTGTGAGCTCACCATCCTGGAAATAGATGTTTCTTGAAATCCAAAAAATCCATCTTGCTCTACTTCTAAAAAGTACCCACCACGATTTTTCCGACTTACCACCTCATTAATTTTGCAGTCTCTTTAGGTTTTTGCTGATTTCTTTACAGTTTTGATGACTTTAGAGAGTGATATTTAACAAATAATTTTGCATTTGGCTTTATTATTCAGCATCTCAAATACAAGTACCTTATCAAGAGGGAGAAATATTAGCTCAGGTCTGTATATAGACGTTGCTATTTTGTATTCTTGTTCGAGTTCTGAAGTTGAGAGTTTAACAACAAACTCTGAAAAGAAAAAGAAAATCCTGTACAAGCAACAGGGTTTTCAAGAATAGCATATCTTTCTCCATTAAAGCATGTCAAGTCTTATCTCAAGTGTATTTCTGAGTTTGCCACTTTCCATTCTTGTTCTAGTGTCACTGAATTAACCTTCTACACACAGTATGATCTCAGAATCAAAAAGTTGTTAAGACCTTGAAGGTAAAACTCTAAAGATGTCATACGTCTCCAGAGAATTACTTGTCTGAATGGAGCTGTCTTTCTTTTCTGCTTTTAAAGAAAGGGAAAAGTACATTGTAAAAATACTGAGCTTCCTGGTTGTGAATCCTGCCGCTGTTCCACGCAGAAAACAAGTGATCAGCTATCCTGGAAAATAGCTTGCTCTCACATTAGCAGAAGCGTCCTGCTTCAGACTGGGTCCATGCTCACTGACACTTGGGAGTTACCTTAACAAGTCCTAGTCTTGTTTTTATATCTTTGCCTTGTTAAGAGGGTACAAAAATGAAGATTTAATCCCCAAAGTTCTCTTTGTGCCCTCTCGCATTCTCTCTGCAGCCACTGCTGCTACCCCAGCTTAAGTAGTCCTAAGGAATCACTGGCTAAACCTCTGAATAATTTAAAGCTAAGTGTTCTGCTTATGACAGAAATTAAAAGTGTTCCCATTGCTGCAGCATCCCTCAGCCCTTAATGCAGACAGCCTTGTATGACTTTGGCAAACAGGCTGCTCTTGGAAGGACTTACAAAGGGACAGGTAATGATTGGCTGGCGTTATTATACTTGATATACATGAAATTGCTTATTGTTAAAACTGGCTAAAAAAACCCAAAATAAAAAGAGAAAATAACTCCATCTCATAAGGCAACAAGGAATGAAGAAAGCCTGGTTCTCAAGACAGTTGAGGAAGCACAGATAAGTCACTTTTTTTGCTTTTTATTTATATTTGAGGTTTGGATTGGCAGGAATTCTTTGACAGAATCGACAGCTTTGGAATTTCGTCACTTTGATTTCTATCTCTTTTTCCCTGTAACAGGAACTTCAACACAAAGTTCCACTAATGTGAATGTTGTCCAAATCCCAAAACAATGGGCTGAACAAAAGTTATTCTAAAGCTTTGTTTTTCAAAGTACAGGGCTAAATATTACCACTCACTTGCTCAGAAGAGAGGGAAAACAGGAGAGGAACTCTGGCAGAGGAGATAAGATCCCTGACAGCAACCAACTGTATGGAAGGCTGTACAAAGGCAAATGATTTGAAAATTTTGCCCCTTGCATCAGTATTTCCTTCATAGATTTTCCTAAAACATCATGGATTTTGAAAGCTGATGCAAGGCCGCTGACATGAAGAAGAACGCATGTAACACTTTTCTGTGAACTGCCAGCTAAAAAGAAAATTTCTGCCTGCATGAAAAGGGGGCACACAATTAATTACTTAAGTTCCATTATTCACAAAAGCTGAAGGGTGGTGAAAGAACACATTTAGGACAAGTTTTCTTTGAAAGGACGTTTCAATGCCCAAGTTTGCCGTTGCTGAAACTCGGTGATTGAATATTAGCTGTGCAGCATTAAAAGAGTATCAAAAGGTGTCAGAAGTGCTATCATGTCTCCTGGTGAATGGATGGCTTACAGTTTTGGCCCTTTTTCAAACAGATGTCTAACAAAGTGCTCCCAATATTGACTTCTCCAGCTAAGGCAAATGTTTGCAGAACTTTGAATCAGAAAGGAAGGATTACGGGTTTTCGTGCCCTGTGATGTGCACGGGCGGTGACACATGCAGCAGCAACCTCTTTTTCTCTGTATTTTGTCATCCTTGAATTCCTGCAGTGAGTCATTAGCATTTATCACATCGTTTTCTTGACCTGGACACCTCTATTCCAGTATTTGGTCTGTCTCCAAAAAACACACAGCTCACTTCTTGCAGCTGAAGGTTACTTTTGTAAAAAATCAATTTATATTTTGGGATCTTGTGTCCGTAATAAAGGCTGGTCACAAGAAGAGGAAAAATACAACTGAGGATTAAAGCTGGATAAAGTATGATCCATATTCCTGAGAAATTACATTATTGAGCATTCCCTTGCAGTCCAAAGAAAAATCTGTAAGGCTGGGCATTCCTCCACCTGTGGGCACAACACAGAAATATGGCACGAAGGTGAAAGGTGCAGCTGAGCCTCAGGGATGGGTCTGGAGGAGGGTCAGACCGTGGTGCCTTCCACAGTTCCTTTTCCAACACACATAAGCCCAGAGCTGCACTCAGCTGAGGGCCTTCAGTGGCTTCTTGCCAGTTTATTCTGCTTAACTAAATTCTTTTACAGCTGACTTTCTTCTCTTGCCAGAAATGGTAGAAGGGAATTGAAACAGAACAGAAAAGAAGCTGATCCTGAATATTGTGGTTTATTTTATTATTGTGATTCACTGAAAGAGACAGAAAGATTCAGTTCGGTTTAATTCTCCCTACTACAGATTTCTGTCAATGCACACACCCAGTCCAAAACACTTCCATTATTTACAAGTGGTGGAATGCACATCATAATTTTCAGTTTATTTGTTAGAGACGTGACCTGGTTGTGTTGAAAAGCTGTTTTCACTTACCCAGGCAAGCAGAACTACCCTGGAAACGCTTATGGGAAAATCTGGTGCGTAGAAATGTTCTGGCTGTAAACATTTTTCTACAAGAAACACCCAGATCAAAACTGTGGGCTTCCAAAGGATAGAAACAGGCCCTTAACTGTGTCAATGTAGTTGCAAATCTGAGTGGTTACTTTTTGATACAGGGCTCCAACCACACTGAAAGGAATCTTCATGATATGGTTTGATGGGCGTGGTGGGGTTCAGATGAAGGTTGGACTTGATCATCTTGGAGGTCTTCTCTGGCCTTAATGATTCTACGAAGTGTGGTAACAAAGCAGTTGTTTCTTGGAGTCAAACATTAAAAGTGTATTTTCACAGCCACCATAAAACTTTTCTTCCCTCCTGCAAAGCGTGGCGTTACCAAGTGTGCGTTTTCGAGGTGCAAGCGTCATGAACACAGACTGAGATGATGCTTTGGGCAGGATAAAAGTGTTTCACCCCATTTAAAATCGATTACTATGTGCCTAAGAGTACAGAGATACAAATCCATAGCTTAAGATACAAGTGGTTCCTCCAGAGGGAGAATTCCATAAGTTCAAAGCTTTGTCCAGCTGGCCCAACCAAGAACAGCTTTCTCCTCCTCATCGCTGTGCTGCCGTGTTTTATTCAAGTCACACTTGCACAGAACTTTCACAGTATTCCCTTGTTGTCTGAGATAATTTACTTTCAGCTTGATCTTGGATAACCGGCCCGAGCTGGTTCTGTTCATGTGTGAAACAGAAGGTGTTACATCAGCGCTAAAAGTGCTTATGGAATGCAAACACTGTGGAACTGCCGTCAGAAATGTGCATGCATGGGAGTGTTAGCACTTTAATTTTCAGCTGCTAAAGAATCCCACTTGAGCTTTTCAGGTTTTTCGGGCAAGGGGAAGTTCTGCTTGCGCCCTAAGAAATTCCCAGGTGCGCACAAACGAGACAGGGTTAAACTATATTGCAGAGCATGTGAGTCGCCACTGTTTCACAGGGAAGGAAAATTAAAATTGTAACTGTTCAGCGTAGTCTGTAGGGGATTGGCTGGTGACACGGCTTCATGGACTCCTTGTAGGACTGCTTAAGGCAGTAGGACTCTGCCCAATGCATTGTTTGTTAAATCATATGTTTGGTTTTCTTTTTGTTAATATTTAGGCACAAACATATGTTTTATTTACCTCAAGGGGTACCGTGAAAATTCCCCAACAGTCCTCTTAATTTAATGTGGTAAGAGAGGAGTAAAAAGGCAGGTTTTTATGATGCCAAATTTCTGCTATGGATTTTGCCCTTTTTCTTTTTTTTCCTCTAGTAACNCCACCCCAAACCCTTCTGAGATTCTAGGACACCAGTCTTATTCATTTCTACTTCCACTGCCTTCCTTCCTCACTGCCCACATCTCAGCTTATTTTGTTTCTCAGTACAAAAATTTGCTACCCCTTCTTCTATTGTCCTTCTTTCTAATTTTCATTTGTTTTGGGTTTTATCATCACAGCCTTCATCTCCAGTGGCTCATCTTAGGTTGTGGCTTTCTTTGAACTTTGCTTCTGCCTTTGTTTCTCATAACAGAAGATCTGGGGTCATATTCACGACAATGCTCCTGGCAGTGGGGTGCACAAGCTGATCTTCGTTAGGAAGAGAAACTGAAACTTATTCTTTTAATACATGGAGAGACACCTGTCTGAAACGGTACTGGAAAAGAGGGAAGTGAAACCCTGTTGATTTTGCAGAGCTATATCTTAACTGAAGTTCAAAAGGGAGAAAAAACTTCCTGCAACTAAAGCAAGAGAGTTTCATACGTAAAACAAATTTCAGTGATGCCGTTTTAAATAAATTCTACCATATTAAAAACAAACAACCAACCAAAAAACCCCCAAACCCTTATTTGTTTCCCCAGAACTTTAAAATTCTGAACAAGATATTTCACTGCAATATTAGCAGCAGGGCTATTCATAAGGAGTACTTCTTTGGACGTGGTTGAATGGGTTGGTTATAAGTTATATAATTTTACCTTAGCATTATAAGTGGATTCATGTGCCTTCCAGGGAGCCATGCAGCATATGAGGAACAAGCTGTTCTGTATTTTTGGGAAACTTTGCAGAGAGAACCCAACTTTACTCCTCAGACGACACAGAGCTTAAAAAAAAAAAAGCCCTTCCACTTCTGCATACTTAGATGGAAATCTCAGCCATAGCCTGGCCTTGCTTGGTGTAAGAATGGGGCTGTTTCACAGCTGAATTTCCTCTAAACCCAGGGACTTCCCACTGAGTTGATCCCTACAGGTACATTTTGGAAGATGCTGCGCAGAGGGAACAGCCTCAGCAACCATCCCAAATGATTTATGGGATGCTCAAACCCGACAGGTAGCTCCTTCACGTTATGCCTTGATGCAGATCTGTCTAAGCAGAGCGTGTGCAAGCAGATTCATTCACATGCACTGTAATAAGGCTCCTCCAGGAGCTTTGAAAAAATGAGGGATACTTATCCCATTTTTATTCATTGATCCATCCATCCTCGAGGCAAAAGATATTATATTTCATAGCTTCCAGCCACAAGGACCTCCAGCCTTGCTGAGGAATTTTCAGAACCACTGCCTCTAATTTCCATATTCTGGGGAGAACAGTAGAATGCATTAGATTAATATCTGAACCTAGTAAAGCATTTGATATCGCAGTTCACAAGAATTATTCATGGAAATAATCTATCTTGGCTTGACTATGATCCTTTGGAGGAATTAATACTTAAAAATGCTTGAACATGATTGTCTATGAGGATGTAGCTGACCTGGGGAGCAATCATGTCAACCTCAGCCCACAGAATAAAAATAAAAATAATGTCATTTATGTAGTCCCTTATCCTACTCGAGGGAGGAAGTTTAGAGTCAGTAAAGTGATTGAAAAGTGCTTTGCAATAAGAGACTGGGATATTTTGGCTGACATTCTGCCTTTCAATAGTATCCATTTTAGGCTTACTTGCATATAAATACACCCTGGCTTATTTTCCCTAAGAGGCCTCTGGGTGCATTTCATCGATTAAAAGAATATTTTATAAACCATTTAACAATACTCTGCCAACAACTGGCAACACTTACTCAAAGCCTAACCAAAATCAAAGCTGCTGTGGTGCCACTAGTGAAGGGCAAATGCCACCCACACCTTTTTAATAAGACTTTGTTCCTTCATTATCACTTGGGGGAAAAGAGACCAGCAGGTGCCATTCTGATGGGCACTGAGTGAAACACAAATGCCATGGAAGTGTTAGATGGTTCATCTTTGTGGAGCAGAAAGAAGCAAGAATAGACTTAGATACCAGATTTGCTCCAACCCAGAAGTAAAAAGGTTTTGACCATTGAGAATTGTTTATTTATACCTAGTTGCTAGCTTTTGTGTTTTCTAGCTTTTGTCTGTAGTGATGGAGGGAAAGGCATTCACAGCCATAATTTTAATCCTTTTCAGGGGCTTCTCTTTTCCAAAAATTTCCTAATTGCAGAGTCACCTCTTCTCAAAATTCCCTACAGCCCATGTACAAGCTGGAGAATTCTGAGCTTGAAACTTAAAATTAAGGCTGAGTGTGAATTTGCCTTTTCCTGGGGCAGTTGAGTTTGATGTTTTCTGGCCTGTTTTAGTGATTGGGATAAATTTTGTGCAGCTTGTGCCTTGAAAATGATAGGAACTATCAATTTAATGAGCAGTTGGACTTGCTAAAGTGCTTTGCTCAATTTTTTTTTTTGTGTGTGCCATGATCAAGTACAGCACCAGGGTCACTAAACTGTATCTTTATACTTTAATTGCATGTCCATGTATGTGATTGACTAAAAAATTGATAAATTGGACCTCGCAGAAAACAAATAGCTTTAAAAAAAAATGCTCCAGATCAGATTTTCTGTTTGCTGCCTTATTTTCCCCTGCAGCAAAACCCTGTGCAGCCCTGACAGCGCGGATACAAGGTCAGTGGAGATGCTGACATTTAATGCCTGTAGTAAACATTTCAGCATACAGAAAGCAATTATTTACAGCTTAAGCAGTGAGAAATTACAAGGCTTTTCTTTAGACCTTGTGGCTTCTTGGCTGGTATTTGCAGAGGTGATGTATGCACAAAAGGGTTTCTTTACTGCTGTGTTCCCTTCGCTGTAGTCTCTCTAGATGTTATTGTGCTGAACTTTCTGAAGGCTAATAGCTCACAGAACACAATAAAAAGTGGTTATTTAGCAACACTTCTGTAGTTATAATGCTTTTCTTTTTTACCCTCTAACACACCTTCCTAATAACTTCCAGCTGAAAATACTGCCCTTATTTCCTAAGAGCTCCTCTTGTTTACTAAATCACCAGTAGGTATTGTTGTTTTTACAAACCTCCTCACAAAAGAAGCCTGTAAAATATTATTATTTCAAGTAGCAGTTCACGGGAACAGAGCAGTCCCTTGTACTGAGCAGGAGAAGTCGTGTAGCAGAATGCAAACTTCTTATTCTTTTAAACAGTAAGGTTTTTTTAGAAGCTCACATAGTTCGTTTTTTTTTACTGTGAGTGACGTGTTCTGCAGTAATATTTTATAATGCCTGCTGTGTTACGTGTATTTCACAATTAGAAAATCACACTTTCAGAAATTACAGTGCACTTACGTAACATATTTTTTATAAAATTTGAATTTAAAAATAATTCACTACGCAAAATCAAATTATTATTGTTGTTTTTGTTGTTGTTATTATTATTATTATTGTTCTTCTTCTTATTATTATTATTATTAGTAGTAGTAGGAGTATATTTTAATCCATGATATCACGGCAAGCACCAAAGATGAGTAAAATGTGGATTTAAAACTGCAGCAGTCTGCACAAGGAAAAAGACACAAAGGACAAATGACACCAGAAAGTGCCAATAAAAAGTTGAGCACAGCAGGGATGTTGTGTGGTGACAGTGTCTGAGGACCAGGCAGCTCGATACAGGTTGCGAAAATACAATACAAGAAAACAGGAATTAGGGGAACTAAAACTTCTTCTAGGTAAGAAAGTGATATAGAAAAAAACCAGGAAGGGTTAGGAAGGCCAGGAAATTTGTGGCTCTCTTAAACACACCATGTTAAATTCTCATTATGAATTTGGGGGTTTTTTAGTCTTGTGGTTGTTGGACCTTTGCTGGCCACTCTCACACTCCCCCTCCTCAACAGCACAGGAGAATGAGATGAAAAAGCTCATGGGCTGAGGTACACATAGGGAGACCACGTACCAACCACCAGGCTAAATAAGGAAAATTAATTTAGTTTAGTGCCAATTAAAATAGAGTAGGAAAGTGAAAACCAGGGACAAGAACTCTGAGACAGTTTGCTGAGAATATTTTACTCTTTTGTTGAAAAAGCCTGTGAATAATTCCTGTGTGTGGTCCGTTCCATTCCTTTTCTCTTTTCTCTCTGTCACAAAACCCCACCATTAAAAAAAACCCCACTCTAACAGTTCGTTTCCTTCCAGCTCTTGAACATTCTTGAGCAACCACAGTTGTTGGCCTTTCCCTTTGGGGAAACATAAGAGTTATCACCCTTCAGCTTAAAGCAAGACTGTTGGGAAGCCTAGAAAAAAGCTGAACTGCCCTCGGTAGCTGTACTTGGATTCAGTCTTGGCTTCCCAAGAGTAGGTGCCCCAAATGGTCAACATGGGCCTCCAGTTAGCATCTTAGATGCACAATTTGGGTGAGGAGACAAAATGTGTGAGCTCGTGTAAGGGTGTTGTGAGCAACTTTTAGTCCAGGTGCCTGGCTCAGTGATACTCTTGTAGCTTGCAATGCGTTCTACTCCTCCGAGAGTTATGAGCTTCTCCTTCATATTTATTTGTACGTGCAGTTGTAAATTTCTGATCTTATTTCTTGCTTGTGGGATAAATTTTCTCCCCGTGCATTCTTATTCATGCAGGCTTTCATTTGATCCTGCTGTAAGAGTCTTTCCTCCTTTTCGTGTGCTCAAAAGTTGTAGCCGCAGCATTTTCCACGGCCGTGGAATTACGCGGCTGCTTAACACTCCTGTCTTTCTTGTCGTGCTTGTTCTCCTTCCCAGTGTAATCCTGGGCACAGGAGTTATGGCACCGGAGTCTCTTAAATCAGCAGTGTTAACACAAGCACAGCTTGCACTCCCTGCTGTCAGAGATCCAAAGGCAAAGGCTGCCCTGGAGCCGGGCATGCTCCAGCCTCATGGGGCTGCTCTGCAGCTGATGGGCAGGAAACACCTCCTGTGCTGCATTTTGAGCACAGTGGAAGTGCAGTGTTCTCAACTGGCACCTTAAAAAGCCAGCCTACAAACTGAGCAAATTATTTCCACTGCCTTTAATTATGCATAAGTGTTCCTAGAAAGTTGTCTTAAAACGCATCCAGTGTGACCTGCAGATTGCTTTTCATTTCCTTGCTGCCGTGGACACTTCATTGAGCCACCCTCCATTCAGCTGGCTAAAAAGAATGGAAATAATGCTTTCAGATAAACAAAGGTGCAATTTCACCCTCCACCTCTTTCCTCCTGCCCTTGTTTCTTTCCTTTTGAGAAGAAGCTGATGTGATCTGTCAAGGTCATGCACTGGGAAGTACGAAATGCAGGTGCTGGGAGTTGTCCAGTAGCCTGGAAACATTTCTTTGTATCTCAGACAAATTGTTCATTTAGTCCTCAGACTGTTTAGCTCTCTGGCTCCTGACATTTTCAAATGACAGTACTAAAAATGAGAGAAGTGGAGTTGTAGCTGCTGGTTTATGTACTGCTTGAACAGGGGTTAATGAATCCTTTTTCTACGTTGGGAAGTTATGAAGTAAAGCAAAGAAAAGGCTTGTGGGGGGTGGAAGAACACTGAATATCATCAACATCATAAATAAATTCCCAAAGTAGGAGTGGCTCTATCTCCTGAGCTAAATGTGGTAATGTCTCCAATGTTAGGAGAAGGGTGAGGCACATCCGAAATAGGATTAAAGGACACTAAGAAAAGGCAAAAGTTGAGGAGGACTTGCTCCAACTCTCCTGTAGTAAACCTAAAAGAAAACCTTTGACAAAAATCCACTTCCAGTCCACCATAAGAAGTACTAGTCTTCCAACATGAAAAAAAAGAAAATCTATGGCATTAAGAATTAAAAAGTTACTGGGACAAGGAATGGAAGAAAATTTCCTGGGAGAAAGATTCTCCACTAGCTGTTATACTGATTTTTTTTTACCCCACGTAACCAACACCACAAGCTTCAGAGCACCTGGTGCACAGTGACACAGATACCTCTTGTAAATCAAAGGGGCTTTCACAAGATTTAAATCAATCTGGAATTGAAAAAGTTTATTAATGCTAAACAGTTGATTGTCCAGATATTGGACAATATTGGATATCCAGGATCAATACTGGTAATGCAAGGGATTAACAACAGCAATATAGAAACAAGTAATAAATGTTCACCCCTAATTTCCTGGTACTCTTCTACAGCTGATGGAGGGAGATTTAATGTGACACAAACAGACAGAAATATGCTCCTGTCCCTCAGCAAAAAGTGCAATAGCATCTGCAGAAAGGAGAGAGTACTTGGGAGGAAAGTGCAGCCAAAGTGATAAATAGTGACATTGTGATTGCTGGATCTGGAGAATAAAAAATAAGCCCCTGCAATAAAAAAACATATTCAAGAGAGCAAATCAGAAAACAGATTTTAGGAGTTTATCCTGAATTTTTGTCCAAAATAAAAATAAACTTATAATAGAAAATATCCAAAACTTCAAGGAAAAATTGAGCAAATGAAGGGGGAACCCTGTGGGGTTATATTTATGAAGAGACAGAGAAAGAACATTATTTAAATCACCCTTTAATACCAGATGTACAAGGGCGTGGGGGGGTTGTTCCTCTTTGAAAACAAGGCTAAAATAATGCATTTGTAGAGAAATTTGGTACTGTTGCTAGGGTAAGCACAGATCAATCAAAGCTTACATGTCCTATCCGTTAGACATATAGAAGGAAAAGTCCCTACTACTCAAACTGCAAAGAAACACCAAAATAAATAGGTTTTTTTTAACCTGTGTCTGTTTGATCCTTGCTTTTAGTCTCCCTATTTTTTTTTTTCAGTTTATAAAACGTGTTGCACCTTGCACACAGGTGAGTGAGCAATATTTGCATGACTAAGCTCCCACAAAGCTTGTAAAAGGCCTGAAGAATAATTATTTATGTACCCAGGGAAACAGAGTGGTAATCAGAGGAAAAGTGACTTTATATGCAGTCTGCATGGGTTATAAAGGGATTTCTGTGTTCTAAAAAGCAGAGATAAATGATGATCTTTTCTAAATAGGATAAAACATACGTTCTTCATTTATTTGTGAAAAGTCCCCAGAAAAGTATCAGGAGGTGCCATTTTCCTACATTGTCATTGACATTGAGAATGATGCAAGTGGTTTCTTTAGGAAAATACTGAGACTTTTTCAATGAAATCTCAGTCTGCTGGAATTCTGTAGGAATACTGGGCTTCGGGATGCAGGGGAGGTCCCCTTCCCCCTTGGTGGCCGCCCTGCTGGCTCAGCACCTATTCCAGGGGTGCAGAAGCATTTGCACAACTGGGCACAAAACCTCCCAGGCTCCTTTTTTGGCCCCTTGCCGCCAGTTCCCCGTGTTGGTTCTACCCCCAGTTACATATTCTCTCCTTCTCTGTCCTGGGCTCCCCCGAAATAGATCACTTGTCCCTGGTTTCTTTTTCCCCACAGAAGCCATTTTTCCTATACCAGCTCACAAATTTGGAATGTTTGACAGCATTTCCAGGGTAGTCCTGGTGCTGCTGACACAGTTCCCTGGGTGCTGCTGGCCTTTCAGACTGTCTCCACAAAATGTCCCCAGTGCTCCCTTCCAAATATTTCTAAAAAGTGCCTTTCTCTCCCATAAATGCCATTAAACTCCTGAAAATCTGGCCATTCCTAACAGCATTGTCTGTATTTTTTTTTTTCTTATCACTGTGCTATCCAGCAATTTCTCATGTCATTCCTGGTGGTTTCCCAGGGTCTGTTCATTTCTCAGGTCAGGGCTTAGTCCTTTACCTGTGTGCCCAACTCTGTAGTCTCTCTGAAAATCTCAAGTTGGAAGAGCCTTAAAATAAGAAGAAAAATTGAAAATTTGAATGATTATTAAATTTTAGTATCTTTTTTCCTTTATTGCATAGTATTACCCTCACAAAAAAAATATTTAACGAGTCTAATTTGATAATAAAGTTACCAGAAAATGTTTTGATAAGTCCAGTTTGATTTTCATCCTTGTTACATCCTCATGCTGTACGAAACCTCAGAACCAAAGCCCTACAAACACCAGGAGACCGGGAAAAAACATGTCTCCTAAGGATATAACCCAAAAGTTACCAAAAATTCATGAATCCTGTAAAGTATTGACCATATTATATGTAATTGCCACCATATACACAACAAACTGATCTAAAAATGGAAAAATCCCTCCGCATGTGCTGTATATCCTGGCTGGCACGGCAATAATAACCAAGCACATTTTTAGTGCAGCTAAAAATGATACTCCAGTGGTTCTACAAGAGCCACACACTTTGGCAAAACAGAAAAAATCTGGACATGTGGCTCCCCAACCTCGTTCTGCAGCATCTGTGCCGAAGAGTCAATGACCTCAGAGTGACCAAACACCTGATCAAAAAGGCACAAACGCACAATTTGCAACCTCACAGATGCCACACAATCAATAATTTGAAAACCACACAGGTAATCTTCGAGATGAACCCAGAAAGACAAGGCCTTTGAGCTTCTTGGCACTGAATTCCCACAAGGACAGTGTTGGATTAATGAGCACGCTGTGCCTTGCGGCTTGTTACCTCTCAGCAGCAGTGGCTGAGCCATCAGCTTGCAAAACGTTCCCTGTCACCTCAGCAATCTATAGATGCTGTTCCTTTGACCCCACAGAAACCTGTGTATGCTGATCATCCCGTCAGGAGCAGGAGCTGAGCCAGGGGTTTAGTGCAGTCACCTCCATCCCGCACGCGGACGCATCCCAGGGACCTTCACCTCGGTGCACGCTGCCAGGGATACACATCAGTCTTCCTTGGGGTTAAAATGCCCCTGGCATGCCCTACATACCAATCATGGGAGGTTCTGCAGTGAGCTTGTAACCAGTAACTTCACAAATGCCTGGTACGTGGGCGAGCATTGGGAATATTCAACTGCCACGGAAGAGTTTGTCATGGATTTTCCCCAGCAAGCTAGGGAAGCTGGAACACGGATTTTGCCCTGAATTCTCCCCAGCAAGCAACTGGAATATAGATTTTGCCCTGAATTCTCCCCAGCAAGCAACTGGAATACAGATTTTGCCCTGAATTCTCCCCAGCAAGCAACTGGAATACAGATTTTGCCCTGAATTCTCCCCAGCAAGCAACTGAAATACAGATTTTGCCCTGAATTCTCCCCAGCAAGCAACTGGAATACAGATCTTGCCCTGAATTCTCCCCAGCAAGCAACTGGAATACTGGTTTCTTCTTAGGCTATCAGATCAACAGGCACAAACTGCACTGACAAACCTCGAGCTTTGGCTGATATCCCTGTGGGTCCCTGTACCTGGATGCCCGAACAGCAAGCCAAGTCTCACAAGAGATGGTTTTAACATTATTTCAACAAATAAAAGCTGTTGAGCTCCAGGATGTAGAAGGGAGGTCTGGACTTTTGGAAAGCTCCAAATCTGGGTTCTGCTCAGGTGCCTTGTGCCTGGCAGTAGACTCAGAAGGCAAGGAAATGCCAAATCCTTAACGTGAGAAACGTGTAGTTACCACGTGAATGTTGTCCAGATGGTGACCATCCTTCTACCTGTGCTTTAGCCAATTTGTGTCTGTGTACACAGCTCTGACAGCTATTAAGTTCTCTTAGCTTTTACACTGGTTTTGGAATGCATTTAATTTTCATGCTAAGAGGCCCAAATTGCTGATGTGGGATGGAATCCAAAACGCACTGAACTCAGCAGAAAAAAAATACAGTCACAGCCTGACTGCATCTTGGAACTCGTAATTAGAGACTGGAAGTATTCTAGAGCCGGCATCACACTCTTTAATAAATGTAATAGAGTGTTGAAAGGAAAGACATGGACAGGACTGCATTGCCACGTGTGTGATCCTTCCTCATTTATTGTCTTGGCTTTTTGGGACTAAACATGATCGAACGTGAGGTGGAAGGGATTCTGGTAGGATAGCCTGGTTCAGACAGCTCATCACAGCAGGCAGTTTAACATCAATGTACTGTGTAAATAAACACCTTTGCAAATGGAAAACAGCCACATCTCTGGTCTTTTTGTACTCCAGGGCCCCAGCTGACAGGCAGCACTTTGGCTTCCTTGATGTGGAGTAATTCATGCAGTGCAGCTATACTGCTCCTCGTAACCAGGATGGTGCTTTCAAAAGGTGCCCAATACTGCAAAATCTCTGTTTTCACAGCCCCAGGAGCCGATAAAGGCTTCTCACAGGCATTGACAGCATTTTTTGTATTATCAAGTTGAAATATAGGGTCAGAGAATCGTATAGTCACAGATTGGTTTGGGTGTGAAGGGACCTTAAAGCCCATCCAGTACCACCCCCTGCGGTAGGCAGGGACACCTTCCACTAGCCCAGGGTGCTCCAAGCCCTGTCCAACCTGGCCTTGGACACTGCCAGGGATGCAGGGGCAGCCACAGCTTCTCTGGGCACCCTGTGCCAGGGCCTGCCCACCCTCACAGGGAAGAATTTCTTCCTTGGAGCATCCTCTTCTCCAAGTTGAATAGCCCCAACTCAGTCTGTCTCCATAGCAGAAGTGCTTCAACCCCTCCCATAATTTTTTTAAAAGTAAAATAGCGTTTATTATTTTATTTTTAATGCTTGTGTGCAGCATATCCTGGTTCAAAGTATCACCATGTATATTGCAGGCTAACAGGCAAAGCTCCCCAGATTTCTTGGCCAAGTGGTATAAATCAGTTCTCTGAGTCACTGGGTGAGCTGGCACTTGGAGGACTCTGGATCTCTCAGGCCAGGCCAGGCTTGGTTTAGTTTTCTGTATAAAATCCATTTCAATTAAAAGCTTTGCTGACAGTAGCACCATTATTCAAGCTGGGAAAAGTCATTCCACGCTGATAAAATTGGATTTCTTTGTCACAGTCTTTCAGACTCTATCCCCACAATGTGCAGCAATTTTGCACAGGAAAAAAAAAAAAAAAAGGTGATTTAATCCGCAGCAGTTATTGCAATTACAAATAGTGTTCACAAAACTGAACAGAATTCATAATTCTCCAAAGTCTCACAGTGCCATCCAGCCACAGCACAGCTGGGGAAGAAGAGAGTGCTGAAGAAGCTGAACAAAACAACTGATTGGGGTGATCACAACGGGAGTGGTTCAACACTGCCCCCCAGCAGAAATCATCCACGTCCTCCCCCTCGGGGTTTGCTGGGAAGCCACAGCACAAAGCACTCAGCTCTCACCGAGGAGGCCCAGCGGTTGGAAGGGGAGAGTCTGTAAGGAAATACCAAGATGTCGCTGCCCATCCTCTGGAGCTTGGAAGTCTGAAAAGGGCGGCAAAGTCTGTGCCGAAGCTCAAGGAATACAGATGGAAGAGTGACGGATTTGGCATTTGACTAAATCTTGCAGATATTTGTGGCCATTCCTGGAATACTGGTCTGCTAACTGTAGCTATGTAATTTGCAATATCATAGACTCATGGAATAATTTGGGTTGGAAGGGACCTTAAAGCCCACCCAGTGCCACCCCTGCCATGGGCAGGGACACCTCCCACTAGCCCAGGCTGCTCCAAGCCCCATCCAACCTGGCCTTGGGCACTTCCAGGGATCCAGGGGCAGCCACAGCTTCTCTGGGCACCCTGTGTCAGAGCCCCACCACCCTCACTGGGAAGAATTTCTTCCTAATACCCAAACTAAAACTGCCTTTTCCAGCTCAAAGCTGTTCCCCCTTATCCTATCACTCCGAGCACTTGCCTAAAGCTCTCCAGCTCTCTCGGAGCCCCATTAGGCACTGGAAGGCCTCAATAGTTTTATCCCAGAGTCTTCTCTCCTTCAGGCTGCACAATCCCACCTCTCCCAGCCTTTTCTCACAGGAGAGGTGCTCCATCATTTCAAGGCCATGGATGCCCTGGCTAGTCGGGTGAGTTTTACACCTGGGCATGAAGAACCTCCTTTGCTTCAAGGAAATCACAATCAAAATATGCTTCCTAGCCCAAAGAAAGCATTCATTAGGATTTCTCTCACCTAACTGGCCCTTAGGAGAGCAAAGTGGGAGCAAGGAGGCTCTGCTGATGCTTCACCCAGCTAACAAACTCTGTGGGATCGGTTACCTCATCAACTCCATTTTTGATGGATTTTTCTCTCCTTCCACACATGGAACAGTGGGCAGGGGCAGTGAGGAAATGTCCGTAACTTCTGAGAAGTACCAATTGTATGTTGCTTTCTAAAGCAAGTCATTGAAACACTCTGAGGATTAGTATGCAATGTGCAGAAGTTGTTGAAGAGGAAAATACATGCTTATTAATTGCTATAATTATATTAATAAATCCTCTAGGAAGTTATGTGTGTAAATATCAATAAGTAGGTTTTTTAAATAGGATTATTTCTCTTTCTCTCATAACCTTATCTGGGAATGCAAAGTGACAGAATAGAAAGGGAAAAGACCAATTAAATGGGGGAAAAAAGCGTTGCCATCCAAACACTGAGTTCCTGTCGTTTCTTAGCCTTCATTAGCGAGCTCCTCAGCTCACCTCCTCTCCCTGCTACTCCCACAAGTTCAGTTTAAGCTTTTTCAGGGCAGCAGAAGTTATTCAACCTCTGATTGATCAGCAACAAACATAAAAACGGGTCAGAACCTTGAGCATCTCTGAAACATACACTTCGCATAAGCACAGCAGTGCTACTGAAAGCAAAACTTTTTGGGATCATAGCAGATATCTGAAAGATTTCTGTTTCTCTGAAGAGCTACAGAGACTTGTTTCAAACCTTTTCAACATTTGAAGGACTCTGAAAGCAGCCATTCTTCCAGAAAATAAAAAACTTGCACAGAAATGATGCTGGGATGATTTTCCCTTTGCTGTAGCTGTGCCACAGCCCTGGCTGAACATGAGCTGTGCACACATGTGCACCCAGAGGCACCTGTGTTACAGAGCCCCCGCCCCGCTGTGCAGTGGCCTTCATGTCTCAACACAAGTACTTTAAAGTGCTTTTCTGAACACTTTTGTTACTTTGAGACTTTTTCAGCTCGCTGGAAAACTTGTTAGCATTGGTATTGAGTTTAGTGAAGCCAGAGATCACCTCCCTTCTCCTGGATACGTGGAGGATTAGGATCTGATGGATTCAGCTGTCTGGTTTGATCAGGGTTTCCACACTGAAGTCATACTATTTGCCTTGAATGCCACAAAAACACCAGTCCTGCTTTTCCCCACAGACATTGTGGAAACCTCAGAGTTACGAGAAAAACACCCCCCGAGAGCTCACCAAACGTGCTCTCCAAACATGCAGGGCATATTTGTGTTCCCTAACGTCGGAAGGCTTTTTTCCTGTTTTCATCTTTAGTTTTTGAATCGGCACTAGCAGTGGTGGGATTGTCAGATGCTCTTCCCAGCCGCAGTGGTGTTAAGAAGAAGGAAAGAAAGGAGAATGAGAGAAAAAACCCTTTTTGGAAAGAGTTATTGGGTTGACTGTCCTCCAACACTGCCCATGACTACAGTGTGCCAGGAATAAGTGTATATACAGCCCATGTGCATAGCACTAGGAGGGAAAGTCGAATTGTGAGAGTGGCACTTTCACCATCCTAACTTTAGTGACCTAAAGGAAAGAATAAGCCCCTGCTAGGAGGGAATTTCAGACAGATACAGGACACCTGGCTCCATGTCTGGGTCTGTCAGTGGTGCTCTGAATAGCCATGGTCACTTCCCTTGTTAGCACCTCGCCTTTTATAAAGTGTGAGGTGCCCGTGTCACAAATACTAAATTGATTGGCCAAATAAAAATAAAACCACTTGAGGATGAGGGAGGAAGGTCAGGATTGATACTCACATTTGTGCTGAGGGGCTGTCTCATTCGATGCTCACTGATTCCTTAGTAACTGAGCTTGGAAACACCCTTCCTGGTATCTGGTGCAACATCTCCAAAAAACATACGTTAAACTTGTCAGCACCTCAACCCTGCAGAAGGAGAGTGACACAATTATAAGAACATAATTTTTATGAAAGAATGTATCCCACCTGATACAGCCTGCATGATTTCAAAAGCACCAGCTTTTCTGCTTCAGCATGTCAGCATTTCCATTGAAACCCTCATTTAAATGGGAATGCTGCTCATCTGCAAAAAAAGTGTGCTCTAAGCAGAAAACAGGAGCATCCATGATCAAACACACCGCTACTTAAATGAGTTTTAATAATTTTAAAGAGAGTCATTTGCCTTTTATTGAAAACACAACCACAGAGAATTTCAGTTTAATTTTTGAAGATCTGTTAAGTCTTGGCTGGAATTCCAAACGGTCCATAAACCTCTTTTTAGAGAAGTATCTGCTACCAGGGAAAGGAATGGTCTTGGGGAAAAGATTTATTAGACCTGCTTGATGTCGTTAACACAAATCAGGAAATAGTGACAGTCTGAAAATGCAGGATTCTGGGGAGGGGAGAAAAAACTCCAAAATACAACCTAATAAAAGGAATGAAGATAATTGGCTCTGATCCTAAGATGCCACTGGGAATTTCCAAACGGGCCCCAGGGGGTATAGGAACACCGATCTTCAAAGGAAGTGCACACAGGGCTGTTACGAATTATATACGGTCTGATAAGGAAGTTACACGGTCTGATAAGGCAATTATCTGGAAAAATACCATCCTTAAATCCAAAGCAGTCCAGAAAGGCACTCGCAGGCAGCATTGGCAGTGTACTTTTGCTCATCTCCAGGGATATCTAAGTGGGATGGGAGGAGGAGAGGGGGCTTGGGTCTGATTCTGGCATGCAGGACTGCATAGACATTACAAATTAATTCATTGCACTGTCACCTCGCGATTTCCAGCATGTGGCTGCCCTAGAAAGTGTGAATATTACAGTTGTATGTGATGGGCTTAGCTCTGAACTCTCACGTATTTGAGTGCTGGAGAGTCACGATGGCACGGAAGGCCAGAGGAGCTCGCAGCTGAGGCAGCATCTCCAGCTGCAGCTCGGTGTCACTGGAGCCGCGTGATCCCGACCTGTGTGGGCTCCATCTCCGACCACGAGGCCAAGAATCACCTCATGCACAGAAATGTGAATGCTTCAGACCCATCCCAGCTTGTTTCTCCACACAAGCTTGCTCGTACCTTAGGTGTGCCCTTCCAAAACGCATTTTCCCTCAGCTACAGCCACCCAAGAACAAGGGCTGTGATTGCAAATTTAGTGGTTTCTTTAGCAGGAACTTTTTCTCTGGAACGTACCCGTTAAGCATCTTTCCTGTGATTTGTAGCAGCTGTTGTGTCTCCATGCCAACTGATGGGGGGAAGGACACGCTCAAAGTCATCTCTGAGCTCTGCAATATCTTATGAAGAAAAGCTCATGATTATAATGAGAAAAGTAATTCCTCACCATGAAAGCTGACTAAGAGCAAATGAGAAAAGTAGGGCTTTCAAGTAAAGAAAACCTGAGTAGGATTATCGCCCTACATGAAAAAGGTGGAACTGCTTTGGAGATGAGACCTTCCTCCTGCCTCCTGAGATCAGCCCCTGAGAAGGGCTGGGAACTGGCTATTGTGTGTAATTTTTGTGCCAGTGCTTGTGGGGTGATAAAAGGCACAAGGATTTAAAGTAAATTTCCTTGCTTGATAAATCCAAGCCTTTTACCTGAGGAGAACAGTCAATTTTTGTCAGAGGCATGTGCGGAATTGCCTCAGTGCAGAGGCAAGTGGGAACTGAGGCAATAACACACGAGTCCTAACGGCGAGAGGGAGCAAGGAACTCTTCAGTGTCTCCATGAAGGCACAAGTATCCCAGAAGTGCAATAAATAAAGCACAAGTTTTCTGCCAAACTAGAATTATGGTGACAAGATGGACAAAGAGAGCGAAGCAAACCTGGGGGAGGACGAGCTCACATTGAAGCAATGACACAGTCGCTGCATATGCAGCAATCTCAGCACATTCTCAGCTGTGTCGCCGTTGTTATCCCAGACAATGCATTTAAGTATTTGCTGCAATGCTATTTAGCGGATGATAATGAAATAGCAGGAAAATGTACATGAAAGAAGATGGAAACGCCTTGTGCCTCCTCACAGGGAGGCTATCAAGCAGAGAAACAGGGAAATGACACTCAGGGCATTGGGAGGAAGGCGATTGCTCTTCGCTGCTTTCTGCTGTAAATTGGGCACTGGGGGAAAAGGACAGAAGTTCCACTGAAGTGTAACAGAGGGTAACATTCACCACCATGTGTCAGCACTGTGCCCAGGGAATGCAGAGGGATCAACTGCAAGAGGCACCAGTTTTAGAAGTCTGTCTGCTATTAGCCACTTTCAATCGCAGAGCAAAACACTAGAAAATGAGAAAATGTTGAAGGCAAAGAATGACGTCTCTCGTTTAGGCTTCAAGCAACCCTAGCTATGTGTGTCATCTTCTTCACTCCTCTCTGCAGTCTGTGCACAAGGTCTGGAACACTGAGTAAATTTAAAACAGTTTTGTGGACAGACCTACTGACATGAGAGAGGGTTTGAATTTCTAACTTTAGTAACAGACACGAAGGAAATCAGTCATATCAGATACCTGCTGAAAGAATTGCCGACACCAGTGGATTTTTGCTACATGAAAGTCATCGTGAATGTTGTATTCACTCCCTAAGCTGAATTTACAAGGTAATGAAACAGATGTACACACAGAACATGCAGGTAAAATAATTGTGATGCGAGGTGGCCGCATTTGAGTGAACTTCACTGCGGCCTACAAGTTACCTCAGCTTTGCAATCTGAGCCTAATGTGAGCGATGCATTTAGACTAATGGCAGTTTGAAGGGGCTTCTTTTTCTCCTTCTCAATGTCAAAATATGTCCAGTATAATTTTATCCATTTTGCATCAAATTGGCTGTGCCTCTCCTTTACCTTCCAGAAGCTGCTGGACATCTTTAACACAGAAATTAACATGTCAATAACTTTGTAAGCCCTTCCCTCAAAACAAAAGTCTTGTGATGCTCTGTGTATATAAAAGTTGGTTGCTCCAGACAAAATGGAACCAGGCAAAGGTGACAGAGTCTTACTTTTTCTGGCTGGTAGGTTTGCTCATCGTCAGAGAGCTGCCAGAGGACATTTTGACCAAACTCTTCTCGCTTTTATCTACTTATGGTACTGCTTGAGAAGAGGTGTGAGAAGCACTGAGAAATCCTTCTAGCAACCTGCAGCTCAGATTGCAATGAGGGAACGTCCAGATTAACTGGCAGTGACCTTTCTGAGTCAACATCCCTGCACTTTGAAATTGGAGCGTTTCTAGTTCTGCCTTTTTTGCCTTTGATTCTGACCTGGTACAGCTGGAACTAAATATAGATGTGTGCAAAATAAAACCTGTGATCACTGCACTTCAAACATGCCTTTCAACTTGCTAGGGGCCTTACAAATTGTGTGGTGCACCAGTAGTCAGTGGGCAAAAATCGCCTCTCCTGGGATTAATTTAGGATAACGACACTTTGATTTGGGAATGTGTTTTATTTAACGCCATCGACCTTTTTTTTTTTTTTTTGAGAGACAATTTCCTATTGTTCACATATCTTGTAGATGCATATTTTATCACCTCGTGGTAGTGGCACAATGTTTGTAAAATTAGACAGAAAAATATTTTACTTTTACTTATCAGTACTTATTTTACTTAATAGAAAAAATTTCAGTTGCAACTCGCTGTGTTGTCTAATTTCATACAATAAACCTTGCTAATAAAGTAGCTGAAGGAATTGGACACTGCTAAAATATAAATAACAAAGAAGAACAAATCATATCTGAAACCAACAAGGCTGACATATCCAGAGGGTAATTAAAAAGTCGTTAGTTGCTTTTTTAAAGTCATCTGAGGTTCTGGTTGATAAAGTGAAAAATTAACATTTGTGTTCTGAAAAGTGATTAACAAACAGAGCCACAATTTTCATCACAGAAAATCAAAGTGTTGTTTAAAATCGAATTTCTTATGTACTTCAGATTTAAAAAAAAGATCATATATGCTCTCCTCTAACAGGAAAAACTGGAGTCACATCCAGTAATAAACGGGGTATGGCTTTGGCTCTTGTCCAATTCTCCATAAATTCTCATAGATCAACAGGAATAGACAAGTGAGCCAAACCCAACGGAGCTAATTTTAGCTGGCTGAAACCAACACCATCTGGATTTCTGGCCTTGATAACTTTCTATTGATCCAATTCTTCCAGGATGGTTTGATGCCAAACGCATGAGGAGCCTTTCCAGGTTCAAAGAGTGCAGTGAGAAGGTGCCGGTTTCGTCTCCTTTGAGGGTTTCAGATGCTGTAACTTTCTCTCTTTTCTTTTTTCTGATTGAACAACCTTATGTTTGTGCGCATAGCAGGTAAACATTAGCATCCATTTCTCTGCACAGTTCCAGAAAAGAAGTGTATCAATTTAAATCATTTTCCCTCCCAAGCCGCAGAAACAGTTTGAAGTGGACAGATGAGCACGTTTCCCACGCGGTTCAGCTCATCAGTACATCTGCTTGCTTATCCCACTTGTGTTAATCCAATCAAAGGAGATTCATGCGGCCATCCCAGTTAACTGGCACTCTGGGTGCGGTGTCAAGAAGATACAGTGAATTATCCCCAGCACAAAAATGCATAGGAAATATTCTCACTGCATTCAAACAAACACTGAATAAGCTACAAAAATAATCTGCTGCTGGGCATGCTGTGAACAAAAAGAATTCGAATCGATCAGACATTGATTGTGAATAATTTACTCAAATATGTAGTCTTAAATCAGTTTTAAGACCAGAGGGCTAAAAATACCAGCTAAAATTTTTTGTGGCTTGTGGATTTATTTTCTGTGTCTTCATTTACCTCAGTGGGCTTTGTATTGAGCTCTCACAGAGTAGACTTACATTAGACACCACGAAACTTAGGGTTCATTTTCCCATTTTTAATAATGGTAATTATAATGCTAGCACTTGATACGAAAAATAATTTGCATCTACTAACTCCTTTTGTCTTTTAACATCTCTAAATACAGTAAATAAGATGCTCTAATCTCTTGGGATGGTTAGCTTTTCTGACAGACCTTGGTTTTAATTTACTTTCAGAGCAGTAGGATTGTCAGCAGAGCTCACTAATGGCATTATCTGTCCTCAGTGTAGGTATTTTAGTGTATCATTAAATTACGTCTCTTACACATGCTACATAAACTCCAAATATAGATATACACTTATTTATACCTACTAAAAATTAATAAATAGGCCCTTTTAGATTAAATTTTTTTCTGTTTTGTAGTGGCTGTGTCCATTCAGGACGAGAACATTTATGCTGCTGGTTTTTCATTAATGCTGGGTATCTTTGCTTTGGCGTATCATTATTCAGTGTCACAACTGCTTGCCAACAGTATCAGAGGGGCTGGAGCCCTAAGGCTCAAAATATTCTTGCACAACATCACTGTCCTGAGTGTGTTTATTAGACACTCGATAAGCCCAGAAAGTCACTTCTCTTTGATGTTGGTATAAACACCAACTTCTGCCTCGTTATTGAGGACACCTCCCAGGGCGAGGCCTCCAGCAGCACACGGCAAATTTACATAACTCCAGCAGGTGCAGAACAAACGTTCTTCACTCCCCATTCCCCTGCCATTTCTGAGCTAATCATTGTTTACTTCATTAGTCGTGCTTCCAAACTTGTATTTAGAAGAATACCGTGTTATTGGAGCTATTGAGAGGATTTTGATGGCTCATCCTTGTAAAGATGCCTTGGGGAGAAGTTAGGCATTCAAATGTCTGGGTGTGGATTAAAACAAAAGTGAGCAGTTACTATTTTTTATACCTATTTTTGATTGTCTTTGATCAATTAACTCAAAAGCCAGGTGGGAGATGGAAAGGAGAAAGAGAATTACAGACACTTTGCATATTTACTCCTTACTGAAGCAGATGCTGAATTTAGAAGACCAGATTCTACCCTAAACTAAAATTACTCTAATTTTAATCATTCTCTTTGGCACATTTTAAGTGCTTAGGATTTCCAGGGGGGTGAATTTCCATAGAATGTTTCCACTCTTTGATTTATCTTGATTAAGGTAAGATATGGGAAAATGAATCCCCCTCGGGTAATATCATTTATTGTTTTATGATCCTTTGCACAGGTCTGCCGTGCTTCTGACTTTTGCCATTACTTCTGTTTGTGTTGTATAGAAAGGGAAGTTAAAAGTCCTAAAAAATCCAACATTTTTTTTCTTGTTGTGTCAATAAGCTTGTCACGGAAGTGTCCAAAATATGGGTTTGAGTGACCAACAAAGTGCCAGCTGGTTATATTTGCTTTGACACGGCTTGAGGTCAAAGACCTTTTGCAGTCAAGGGCAGGCAGAAACCAAAAGGGCTCCAGCGGGCAAAGGGATTTACTGCTGCCCTTCTTATTCTGCTGTCTTGCACCTTCTGTTTGAAGGATTCCCTTTTGCTCTGGACAATCTGGCTATGACAGCTACAGCTGTAGTTTTAAATGAGTTTCAAACAATCATATTCAATTATAAAAACATAACAACGTCAGGCATTCCCCTTTACCTCAGCTCTGACACTGGGAGTAGCACACCTTTGCTGCTCTCAGCAGTCTGACTGGCAGCTCGATGGGAGATGTTTAAATCAACTCATCCATCCATCCATCCATCCCCATCTGCACCTTCCCAAAAACGTTCAAGGCCCGTGCAAGTGATGCGGCCTACTCGCCTGTGAAACTAAATATGCTTGAATCCCGTCGACTTTGATTATTGGCACATTTTGGAGCAGTTATTAATACATGGCTTAGGTCATGCTATGACGCCATGGTTATTACCTTGCTAAGGAATTGCGCTGGCAGGGCCATATTCCTGTCTCATTATGGGAGTGCAGCTCAGAGGCCCAAGTACATCTGCACAGAGATATAGATAATTACCACCAGATCATCTCAAGGAGAACAGAAGCAATGATTTTTAGGGGCAGCAGTGATTGCTTGGAGCTAGGGAGGCTCCACTGCTGCATGGAAGTGAAATAAGGTCCTCTAAAATCACCAGGGAAATGGAACCTCTACGCTACACAGATCAAAGGGCATCCCCACTTAAAATTATTTTTGCAGAAAGAATATAATGCTGGAAAAGCCAGTTAAAATCCCACCCCAAACACCCTTTTTCTGTCAAACCCCTGAGCAGCATTCTTGCCCCAGAACACACGGTCTTTTAAAACAACCCCCTGTCCAAGCACAGCTCTCTTTAAAGGCCCCGGACAAACGCCTTATTCCTCCCAGCTGCCTCCAGCCATGCTTCCCTCAGGAGATTCACTCTGCAGGCAGCTGTGCTGTCTTGTAATGAGGGCAAAGTTACCAGCTCTGTTCTTGCTGTTCCCTGTCCAGAGGCTCTGGGTCACTGCACTTTGTTGCCCCACAACAAGGAAGTGCATTTTGCAGAGTGGTTGGGGCAAAGGGTATGGAATTTCCACCTGGAGGCTCTTTGTCAATGAACAGTGACCGTGACTGGCTGAAGAGAGAAGGAAAATATTGGCAACCCCTTCAAGGCAGCGAGATGTAAAATCTTACAATCTAGAGAGCAAAGTGAGGGAGAAAAAAAGGGTGAACAGGCTCCTCTCCAAATTTTCCTGGTTTTCTTTTACTACGTTCTGTTCTTTCTGAGCAGCAGCTTGTAAAATCCTACTCCTCTTGTACTGAAGAAAGGCATTAATTAAGCTCACAGGGCAGACATTTCTGGTGGCAGAGTGGCACAGAACTGTGCTTTCAATAATATTTTACAGATACAGGTATTATGACTTCCATAAATGTCTCAATACTTACCTTTTTTCCAGCTGGGAAAACTGAGGCTGGATGGGGTTGTTCTCCATGTTTAAACAAGTACGATTGGCAATGGCCATATGAGACTCTTAAAACACATTTTGTTCTTAAAATCCCTAAAGCTGCTTCCCAAACAACATAAGGTCAGGTACATACTGATTGCTCACGCAGTTTGTATCTTGGAATACTGGCTAGAAAAAAGAAAATATTTATTCTGATACAGTGTAAATGTATAAGGACATAAAAAACCTACAGAGAGCAGGCTTAGTTCCCCATGAAAATGAGATCAGAGCTCAAACGGAGATGCCAGGTCTTGTCCACGACACAAAACCGTGCGTGTTCCAATTGTTGGCCGAACAAATACAGTAGAGAAATATTTTGACAGAAAAACCCTGAAGATTATTTAAGGTAAATAGAACCTTAAAATAGCATTTCAGTTCCACTTTCCCCAGTTACCATCGTTGAAGATCTAAGGCAGGGTGTTCCTGGAATCCTCAGCACATCTCTGGTGCTTTCACATTTTCTCTTGTACGGCTCACTTGTAAGCCTTGTAAATGTTTAATGGAAGATCAATCCCCTCTGCTTCCAGCGTGACGGGAATCCTGTTAGGGATCACAGCCACTCCAGCACTCCCAAACGTCTCTGCTACGGAGAGCAGAGGTCTAGGAAGGCTCTACCCCTCACCTGGGGATTGCTGCTGCTTATCCATGCTCCACTTTTGCTCTCTCCTGGCAGCACATCCCGGTTATGTCAGTGTCTCCCCTGGAAGGGCTGCTTGTCCCCCCACGTCAGGGAACACCCCTGAGTTCCAGGCACAGCTGAATTCCTCACTGCAAAACGCTAGAAATGCCATTTATAAAAGACCCACGGAAAGCCTGGAAGTGCTGTTTCCTGATAAACAATCCTCCAGTTTGAAAGAGACATTTTCCCTTCTGTTTTCCTTTCCACTGAGGACGCTGGCTCCTAAAGTCACCTGTTCTCAGCGTGCTCACCCGAAATAAGCCTTTATGAGGATTCATCCTTATAGGGTTTATAATAAGGCTTTGTTTTCAGGAGTTGTGTGATTGCCATGAGCTGCCCAGGGAGCGCTTCAGTCTGCAGCAGTGGTGCAAACAAAATTAGCACTTTGCACGGTCACGCTTCAGGCAAGTACAGAACAATGCACTAGAAGATGCAACAACGTAACCTGAGCATGAGCTGAAGGAGAAAAACACTTCATGCAGGTTAAGTTTTGTACTGGGAGGTTTCCCTCAGACCCCACAGGGATAACAGTTTGCTTTGCAAGGGCAAGAGCAGGCAGGAAGGACGCCGTGTGTACCTGCTGTCCCGGACAGGACTGGCTGTTCCTCCTCCTATAACTTCAAATACAAAGAATCCCACGGTTTTGGGGACAAGTAGCAATTTCTTTATGAGCCGTGCTATTTGTATGAGTATACATAATTTCTTCCCCTCTTCTTCTTGGGTACGAGGTGAAATGATAACTCAGAATCTTAATAATAACTGAACTGATTCTTATAAGCCTAGAATCTTAACAGTAATAAAAAGTTACACATAACTGTGCTTTTTCTTGTTTTTAATCCCACGAGGATAAAAATTTACATTATATTACTTTCAATTGCCCGACTTTCTCCGTAATTAAAATGACATCTCCTTGGTGTCTCTGAGTCAAAACGTGCCAGCTTTAGAAAAACATCAGTCTAAACAAAATTATAGCTGATTAAAAAAAATCTTAACAGAATTTTAATATCTCTGAAACAAAACATTTTATCTAAGCACGGTGAATCTACTGAAATGCTGAAGCAGGCAGCTTCTACTGCATATTTGGCATTTTCAGTGAAGAGAACACTCTTGACTACAGCTCTAGACTACAGCTCCACTCTGGCACTTTGGAATAATTCCCCTTGCATACTGTACCATCCACTACATGACTGATCCTTCACAAAACACGGCGATTACGATTAGCACTTTATAATTTCTTTTATTCCGTATTCTTGCATCAACTTGTAGCAAACCTGCCTTGCATAAAATATAATTAAACCCCATTATTTTGCTGGCAGTTCCTTCTTTCCCTCGGTGAGAATGTTTCTCTACTTTTTCAGGTACAGTTGAGTTGGGATAGCACAGTAACTGCTAACATTATTAATTTGTGCATTGGGGCTCACCAACAGGCCAAGACTTTCCTATGTTAAAGCATGTACAGGCACTGAAGGTGCCCACAAAACTAGCCTGGAGAAAAGGAGGCTCAGGGGGGACCTCCTGGCTCTGCACAACTCCCTGACAGGAGGGGGCAGCCAGGGAGGGTCGAGCTCTGCTCCCTGGGGTCAGGATGAGCGGAAATGGCCTCAAGCTGTGGAAGGTTTTCAACCTGGGAAGGTTTAGGTTGGATATGAGGTAAAACTTCTTCCCAAGAAGGGTTGCCAAGCATCGAAATGGGCTGCCCAGGGACGGGGTGCAGCCCCCATCCCTGGAAGCGACGTGGTACTTCAGGACGCGGTTTAGCGGTGACCGTGCTGGTGGTGCTGGGTTGATGGGTGAACTCGATCTTAAAAAGCCTTTTCCAACCTTAGCAACGTCGGGATTTTATGAAAAAGCTGTCAGTGCTGGCAGGTGATTGCAGTGGGAGTAGGAAATAGGAGAGGGTGCGTGGGTGTCAGCAGAGAGGGAGCTGCGGCAGGTCACTCAGCACCAGGGCTCTACTCAGATTTACAGTTCTGCGCTGGCAGAAGTGTGGCACTAGGACACAGCTCTCGTTCAGCCTTCCTTGCCCCAAATAAAGCTTGTTTATCCTACGTGAGCAGCTGTTCACCTCCTGTTTCTGAATAACATTTCGCGTGTTATTGGAAATTTTGTGTTCGACAATAAAATCCAACTGTGCAACCTTTACCACCAAGGAATTTCTTATACCTTCTTTATCTGCTCATTATTTTGAAAAGGGATTAGACAGTTATTTTATTTTATTTTAGTTAATTTTATTTTAGTGAATTTTATTTTAGTTAACTTTAATTTTATTTTTAATTTTTTTAAAAAAATTATTTTATTTTTAATTTATTTCCCTCTGCTTAGGGGCTGTGATCGGGATCTTAGCAGCCCTCTGGAAAGTGATGTAGGCATTTTGTTGTCACACATAAAACCCTGTTTTATGGTAGAATTTTTAGAGATTGCAGTGGATTTCCAAAAACAATTAGGTGGACTTTTTGGAAATGTGCCATATTTTACTGTATTTCTACTTGCATAATTATTTATTTTCATAAAATTGTACCATGGAAAAGACCTTCAAGATCACTGAATCCAACCTTTGACCAAATCCCATCACACCCAGCAAACCACGTCTCTTAGCACCATATCAGGTCATTTTTCCAACACTTCCAGGGATGGTGACTCCACCACGGCCCTGGGCCACCTGTTCCAAAGCCTTTCTTTTAGTGAAAATATTTTTCCTCGTAACCTGGACCTCCCCTGACACAACCTGAGGCCGTTTCCCTTTGTCCTATTACTAATTGCCCAGGTAAAAAAGACTGATGCCCACATTTTGTGGTATTTTCTCTTTTTTTTAGCACAGTACCTTACATGCCATATTCTTAATTTTCAACCACTTCTCTGGTTTCTTTAAACCTTCCAAAGTACTTGCCAGGCCCCTCAGCTTAATATTGTCTGGGTATTTCATGAGTATGTTTTTTATCATTCTACCCAATAATAGGAATTTTTTAAAAGAGCAGGTTCAGGATAATCTCTGTAGGATCCTTTCTAATTTGATAATGCACCAGGAGCAACAAAACCTTTGCAAATCTGGGTCTGCTATGTTCAGTTAAATGACTGTAATCACTCTTTCTGTGCTGAGAAACCTTCACCGTTTATTGGGGCTGCAGATGGATACTAACAGATCAAATTCCAGCATGAGGGACTCCAAGCTGATCCATAGCACAGAGGTTTTCCACTTCCTGATGATTCCTGGGGCTACAGAGTTTCTGTGGCAGAGGAGAAGACTGTAGCAGACTGCAGTGAGGTCTTCAATTATTCCACGCAACAATTTTCCCTCTATATGTGAGCTGTCAAGTTGTAATTTGTGTATGCAGAATGCTACAAAAATTCCACCAGAAAACTGACATTTGCACGGTTAATATTTTATATCTTTATGTTATTTTCACATAAGCCAAGTTGTACTAAACTATTAACCAGAGAATAGATTAAAAATTACAGTGCAAGTGGAAAGCATTTGATTTATAACGACTTTGAATACTTTCACCTTTCAACTTTTCTTTGGTTCAGTAAATTGATTTTAACATGACACGGATGTAAGATGTGGAGGATATTTTTTCCTGTAATTTCCTTCAATTTCAGAAATTTCATTAGTTATCACAAGACGCAGCAATACCACACGGAACAAGACTTACAACAAAATCAACCGTTTTAATAACAAAAAAAGGCTTGGATTGCTGCAACTCTTTTTATTTCTGTTTCAAGGAAAAATCAGAGAGGAAATGAAATCACCTGCTGTCCCAATTAGCATTTAAATAGTCCCTATTTGGCAGCGAATTTCGTGTGCTTATTTAGGTTAAAGAGGTGAAGAAAGCGTTTGTTCTTATCTGTGCAGCTGCTGCTGGGTCAAGTTTCTCTTGGAAGGGTGCAGGGACTCACGACTATGTCAGAACTGTTGGATCCAAGACAGCTTCCTAGTTCTTCATATCAAGAGCATTTTTGGTCTTATCCAGATTCAGAGCAGGATATCCATGTATTTTCCCTGTGCTTTAATTTAAATTTTAAAAAATAATAAAAAGGCTCAGGATTGTGCCCAGAGGGGCAACAGCATGTGGGCTCCACATACCACATCTCACTTCCAGGAGTAGATCAGATCCCAGTGCTCTTGTGGGAGTTCATTTCTTCTGGAAACCTGCTTTCCTACTTTTTCTGCCGTGGTTTCAGAGGGCTGAGACCACGATTGCTGTGGACCACCCGTGGGAGTGGATACCTGTGGGTCTCGAGGGAGAAGAATAGTTATCACCACTCCGAGGTGACCCTGTGGCAAGTGGAGTTAAACCTCAACCACACGAAGGCGTCAGGTTTAGGAGGAGCAGAAAGCAGGGTCGTGAACAGGGTGGTTCTATTCTGTGTGTCTGGGCAGCTCTTTGAAGCTTCTGGCATAGAGTTTGGGCCCCTTCCAGAAAATCAAAAGGAGAGATATTGCTCAAATTTGAGATATTTGAGATATCAAAATTGAGATGTTCCTCAGATCAGGGGAGTATCTGTCTCTGCCTCTTCCTGCCTGACAGAGGTGGTGTGGGGGGGTAGGGAGGTTGTGGGTTTGTGGCTTTGTTTGTTTGTGAAAGACTTCTTACAAGGAAAGTCTAGCAAAGAGTCTCATGTCAGGGAGATTTCTGTTTGTGTGCTGTTCAGATATTCACTCGTTTTTCACTCTTTGACCCGATTTCACCTGGTCCTGGGCTCAAGGGGGAGGGAATTTGTTCAACACATGCGGCACAGCAACTCTCTGACCTGGTGTGAGGCACGTCAGGAGCCAGCACAGGCTGTACCACCCACTCCAGCTCAGAGAGCAGGAATGTATCTGCACATGTTGGTGCCTCTGGGTTTCTCACTCGTACAACTCAACGCACCAGCGGCACAAAGTGAGCATTCATCTTGGTGAAAGGAAATTTTCAGCCATCCCGTCTCTTTTTCCCACTGCTTGCATGCTGTGAGGCAGGAAGAGCAAACCCTGGTATTATGGAGCTTCTGCCTTGTTTTCCATGAGACTATTTATGAATATACTGGTTAGCTTGCTCCTGCAAATATATGTGTGTATATATATATATACATTTATACATTTCCCCCAGGAACTGAAGCTGGGGGTCCCTTCACACCGGTCACTGCCAAAACTCACATGGCAAAAATGCCTGTTTTGTTGCACCTTAAATATATGTGTGTATATATATATATACATTTATACATTTCCCCCAGGAACTGAAGCTGGGGGTCCCTTCACACCGGTCACTGCCAAAACTCACATGGCAAAAATGCCTGTTTTGTTGCACCTTGAACTGTATTCAAACTCAGAGGGTGAGATTTTGTAACTGCTCACAGGACCCTCTGTCAACAGATTTTTTTGCACTGCCATTGTCCATAAGTATGATGTAAATGACCTCATTCATTCTCACACCTTCCATTTAATGGAACATATTATCTATAAAATACTGGTCTATATTTAACATTTAATCTCGATTTAGGGAAAGCAGGACACGCTGCAGAGGTGCACTGGTGCTTTTTTCCTGGCAGCATTGCAGAGCTGGCCTGTGCCACAACCAAACAAAGATCTTGGCCGGGACATTAAGAGCAAATGTTAACTCCATTCTGGCCAAAATTGANCTTTCACCTTTCAACTTTTATTTGGTTCAGTAAATTGATTTTAACATGACACAGACGTAAGATATGGAGGATATTTTTTCCTGTAATTTCCTTCAATTTCAGAAATTTCATTAGTTATCACAA
Organism: Oreocharis arfaki; assembly: GCA_013398015.1. NCBI lineage: Eukaryota > Metazoa > Chordata > Aves > Passeriformes > Paramythiidae > Oreocharis > Oreocharis arfaki. The sequence goes on along the minus strand of VZRR01001184.1, from coordinate 79,592 downwards.
GACGCAGCAATACCACACGGAACAAGACTTACAACAAAATCAACCGTTTTAATAACAAAAAAAGGCTTGGATTGCTGCAACTCTTTTTATTTCTGTTTCAAGGAAAAATCAGAGAGGAAATGAAATCACCTGCTGTCCCAATTAGCATTTAAATAGTCCCTATTTGGCAGCGAATTTCGTGTGCTTATTTAGGTTAAAGAGGTGAAGAAAGCGTTTGTTCTTATCTGTGCAGCTGCTGCTGGGTCAAGTTTCTCTTGGAAGGGTGCAGGGACTCACGACTATGTCAGAACTGTTGGATCCAAGACAGCTTCCTAGTTCTTCATATCAAGAGCATTTTTGGTCTTATCCAGATTCAGAGCAGGATATCCATGTATTTTCCCTGTGCTTTAATTTAAATTTTAAAAAATAATAAAAAGGCTCAGGATTGTGCCCAGAGGGGCAACAGCATGTGGGCTCCACATACCACATCTCACTTCCAGGAGTAGATCAGATCCCAGTGCTCTTGTGGGAGTTCATTTCTTCTGGAAACCTGCTTTCCTACTTTTTCTGCCGTGGTTTCAGAGGGCTGAGACCACGATTGCTGTGGACCACCTCTGGGTGTGGATACCTGTGGGTCTCGAGGGAGAAGAATAGTTATCACCACTCCGAGGTGACCCTGTGGCAAGGGGAGTTAAACCTCAACCACACGAAGGCGTCAGGTTTAGGAGGAGCAGAAAGCAGGGTCGTGAACAGGGTGGTTCTATTCTGTGTGTCTGGGCAGCTCTTTGAAGCTTCTGGCATAGAGTTTGGGCCCCTTCCAGAAAATCAAAAGGAGAGATATTGCTCAAATTTGAGATATTTGAGATATCAAAATTGAGATGTTCCTCAGATCAGGGGAGTATCTGTCTCTGCCTCTTCCTGCCTGACAGAGGTGGTGTGGGGGGGTAGGGAGGTTGTGGGTTTGTGGCTTTGTTTGTTTGTGAAAGACTTCTTACAAGGAAAGTCTAGCAAAGAGTCTCATGTCAGGGAGATTTCTGTTTGTGTGCTGTTCAGATATTCACTCGTTTTTCACTCTTTGACCCGATTTCACCTGGTCCTGGGCTCAAGGGGGAGGGAATTTGTTCAACACATGCGGCACAGCAACTCTCTGACCTGGTGTGAGGCACGTCAGGAGCCAGCACAGGCTGTACCACCCACTCCAGCTCAGAGAGCAGGAATGTATCTGCACATGCTGGTGCCTCTGGGTTTCTCACTCGTACAACTCAACGCACCAGCGGCACAAAGTGAGCATTCATCTTGGTGAAAGGAAATTTTCAGCCATCCTGTCTCTTTTTCCCACAGCTTGCATGCTGTGAGGCAGGAAGAGCAAACCCTGGTATTATGGAGCTTCTGCCTTGTTTTCCATGAGACTATTTATGAATATACTGGTTAGCTTGCTCCTGCAAATATATGTGTGTATATATATATATACATTTATACATTTCCCCCAGGAACTGAAGCTGGGGGTCCCTTCACACCGGTCACTGCCAAAACTCACATGGCAAAAATGCCTGTTTTGTTGCACCTTGAACTGTATTCAAACTCAGAGGGTGAGATTTTGTAACTGCTCACAGGACCCTCTGTCAACAGATTTTTTTGCACTGCCATTGTCCATAAGTATGATGTAAATGACCTCATTCATTCTCACACCTTCCATTTAATGGAACATATTCTTATTATCTATAAAATACTGGTCTGTATTTAACATTTAATCTCGATTTAGGGAAAGCAGGACACGCTGCAGAGGTGCACTGGTGCTTTTTTCCTGGCAGCATTGCAGAGCTGGCCTGTGCCACAACCAAACAAAGATCTTGGCCGGGACATTAAGAGCAAATGTTAACTCCATTCTGGCCAAAATTGAATCCCTGGTAATTGCTCAGCATTGTTCCTTACACAAAGAAGCTGGAGAAAAACACCATCACGTCTGTTGGGCATATGGCTTGGGAAGCCAGTTAATCTTGGCTTTATTGCTAGATCTGTGTAGCCATGCTTCATTCTGCTTCTTCCTGAGCAAGCTTCCTAGGAAAAACCTGCAGTGTTCACGTGGGCCCTCATTATCCTGAGCCTGGGGCAGAACAGCAGCCAGGACAATGTGGTTGCTGCACTGTGGCTAATAATCCGAAATTATTGGCTAATCAACCTCAAACTGAAATATACCTAGAAGATAAGTAATGATCTTTATGCCAATTTTAATTAAATTATTGTGCCTCTCCTTTATTTCAGCTGGCCTGCATAGTTTAGGCTGCTCCCAAATACATCAACACTCATGAAAAAATAATGGAAGAGAAAGGCAGAGCAACCCTGCCCACAGATAATGTTTGGGAAGAAATGTCATATATTGCTTCTCCTGGCTGTGAAATATGTCCCTGGTCTGCAGTTCTTGTCCCAGCCTCTGCTGGGTGCATAAAGTCTCAGTCTCTCCCTCTCTGTGTCAGGACTTGTGGTATTATAATTAAAATCTACAGTGTAGATGATAATTAATATTATCATCTTTAATTATTATTACTATTTTATCTCCCTCTGGTGTTTACATCCCATCTAAAATTTTCCAAAATCACTTTGATTTTTCTCTCTCAGATCTCTTCTACGAAGGTGCTGGGAGTGATAACGAGATGAATTCAGAGGCACAGAAATTTTATGATAATGCATTTTCAATACATTTATTTTACAATAGTCAGTACGTAGAGCTTCATTCTATGTAAAGCTTCTTTAAAAAGCTCATATTTGGACTCTGTAGAGGGGTTAAGTATCTTTTTCAGAATTTTTAGTGTAGTCTGAGCTTCAGAATAGGTCTAGTTGCAGACAAAGTGTGTAACTCTCCACTGGATGTATTATGAGGTACATCACCAGCGGGCCTACCCAGTTTTATACGATTCCCAGAGGCCTGAAGGTTTTGTTTCCAAGTTTGTTTCCCCCATCTTGTGTAATTTCTACATCCCTGCCGCTCAGAAAGGACAGAAAGAGGGACCAGAGGGCCTGGACAGGCTGGAGAGCTGGGCCTATGTGAACCTCATGGATTCAACAAAGTGAAGCGCAAGGTGCTGCACCTGGGTCGGGGCAATCCCACATAACCCCAACAGGATGGGCAGAGAAGGGACTGAGGGCAGCCCTGGGAGAAGGACTTGGAGGTGCTGGGTGAGGAAAAACTCCCCGTGAGCGGGCCCCGAGTGCTCCCAGCCCAGAAACCAGTGGGCTCCAGGATCATCCAAAGCACCGTGACCACCAAGGCGAGGAAGAGGATTCTCCCCCTCTGCTCCGCCCTCGTGAGACCCCACCTGGAGCTCTGTGTCCAGTCCTCAAGTCCTCAACATAGGAAGGACATGGAAATGTTGGAATGAGCCCAGAGGAGGCCACCAAGCTGCTGAGGGGACTGGTGAACCTTCCCTCTGGAGCCAGGCTGGGAGAGTTGGGAATGCTCAGCCTGGAGAAGGGAAGGTTGTGTGGAGATCTCACAGAACCTTCCAGGGTCTGAAGGGGCTGCAGGGAAGGTGGAGAGGGAGAATTCATCAGGAACTGGAGTGACAGGACACAGAGAACGGCTTCGAACTGTCAGAGAGTAAGTTTAGATTAGATATTAGGAAGAAATCTTTCCCTGTGAGGGTGAGGAGGCCCTGGCACAGGGTGCCCAGAGAAGCTGTGGCTGCCCCTGGATCCCTGGCAGTGTCCAAGGCCAGGTTGGACAGGGCTTGGAGCATCCTGGGCTAGTGGAAGGTGTCCCTGCCCATGGCAGGGGTGGCACTGGGTGGGCTTTAAGGTTCCTTCCCACCCAAACCAGTCTGGGATTCTGGGATTCTATAAAGTAAGATAAATATAGGCTTCATTCTTTCACAGAATACATTTAACACTTGGCTGTTTCTGCTGCAGAAGTTAATAACTGAAGTCCCATCCAATGCTTTGATTTAGTTTTAAGAGCATTAGGAAGCTCTGTGTTTATAATCTGGAATTATATTGACAATTTTCTTGCCCTGATTCTCTGTTTAGCTCACTGGTGCAATTCCACTGCTTCTTTAGAGATATTTGCAATTTAGTCCACCAGAAAAAAGAAGAACACCAGGACCATTTTTAATAAACCAACATTCCAAATTTAGTTCGGAATTAATACAAACAGTTCTCCTAAAAGAGAAGCATCCTTTGCTGTGGCAGAAACATTTTTATATGCTGAATAAGAATTATTTGCTTTATTTTTTTTGTGTGTGCACGTAGAGATCTGAGCATTTGCTGCTACCAGTGAAACAACGCTCACATAGGAGGAGAACATTTAGATGCAAAGAAGATCAGCTGCACATTCCCCCAAGAGCTAAGCCATAGACAAACAAATAAAACACCAAAGTATTTTCAGGAAATATTTTGGTTTGCATGCTACTGCTTTCAACAATCTGAATTGCTACAGACAACAGTAGTGCAGTTGTTATATTTCACAATATCAAGGCAGCATTTTTGCATGTGTTTGGGAGATTTACACTTGTGTGAAGCCAGACTCATCCCAGAGTGCTGGTAGAAACAACTGCCTTTATAAATTCAAGTGCAGGTTAAGTAACTGTCGTCCATCAGTGCTGTAAATAGCACTGCTGGCATCAAACTGGAGACAAAAAGCCTCCACTTTGGGAGGACAAACTTCTAAATCGAATAGAAAATGAGCCAAATAATCTACAGTGTAGAAGGTTAAGTGTACACAACATTCTTCCTGGAAAAGGAACAGTTCTGGGCTTTATATGCAGCTTCGTAAATAAGGCCTTGGATCGGTATTTCTTTCAGAATCTATTTGAGACCATATATTTTGTTTGAAGCCAACAATTTAGGTACCTTTTCCCTCTTTCAGGTAGTCAGGAGTAAGATCAGCTTTTGTTTTGAATAGAGGGCAATTTGGTCTCTGTGGCACCAAGCACAAGCCAATCCTGAGCATAGGAGCATCCCAGAAATAAGTGAACAAACAACTTCCAAAGGCTTTGAGAACTCATATTCCCTGCCACACTATCCGGGTCATAAAGTTTTTTGCTTGGCTCTGGGCATGGGGTAGAAGGAGGTCATGGCTGCTCACAGCACTGCCAGAATTCTTAGCCTGACTCTGCCTCATTTTTCAAATGAGGGCTAAGGTGAGTAAGAGCATTCCCTTCAAATTTTAAATCATCCATCACGCTGTGGGTCTGCCTGTGCACCTCTCCATTGCCCAGCACTACAGATCAATTTGTAGCTCTGAAACAGAAATTGTAAAAATGGTAATAAAAGGGCATTTCAAAGACTTTGAGACCATGAGTTGTAGCACATAATGATGAAGAATTTTGGCAGTTTGTGTTTCCCCTGTGATTCATCTGGGAGTATCCATCAACACTGAATCTATGAATCCTCTGCTCCGTTTTATTTTCTCCAACAGATCTTTATGCTGATTCATTCTTCATAAACTGCATTTTCATGTGTTGATTTATGCACTGAAACACTTCCACAGACTCAAATTTCTTCCTTATCTCTACAAGAAACATGGTTCAATTCTTTTTCTTTTTAGTCAGGACAAAAAGAGAAGGAAGAAGAACATGATTTTCATGTTGATTTTGAAGCAGGATAAGGTATAGCCAAATCCCTGAAGTCCAGCCCCAATGAGAGCTCCAGAGACTTTTGGGTTTCATTTTCTTAGGATCCAGAATAATTAGGTTTTTTTCCTGTACAGCTAACTATAAGGACAGGACCGTAATAGCAACTGGCTCTTAAATTTAGGCAAAAAGACTATAAACAGACCTTTTTGCTTCTCTTTCTCATAACTCTTCTCCTTATTGTGTCAAAAAGCTCTTTTCCAGGGCAGCCTTCTACATTTTAAAGGTTAACTACTATTTTAGCTATAGGTAAGATACCTTCTTCTCTGAAAGTGAAAGTCTTTTACCCCATTTACAAAATATGGATCCACACCTTTTCCTCACATTGAAATTCAGGCAACATTGGCTTTTGTAACAGTCACAAACAAAATGAAAAAAAAAAAGCAAGAATTTTCCAGTCAGAGGAATTGTTTGGATTTCATTTGTCTTCTGCCAGTCTAAACAAATGCATCATTTCATCAAACCTGTTACGTCTTTAGATAATAAATGATTCCTATGGGCAGATGTGAACTGGGAAAAAAAGATGCTTTGAGCTTGCCAAACTCTCTACCAGACTGCAGAAGGATTGGATGAGAGCGAGCAGGGCATGTGAAAGGTGTTGGAAACTCTCTTGATACTGTGAAGGGGAGAAGGAACAGCTTTCCAGTCCCTCTAGGACACAAGACAAACTATGAAATCAATACTTTGTGTGGGGAAAAATAATTAATACAAACCAGTGAGAGTGGATTATTGTAATTATTTGGATGAACAACCAGTTGTGGCTCCAAATATGTCAGCATCTCACCTGCAGGCCGTAAACCCAAGTAGTTATTACCATTTTCACAGGATCCCAGACTGGCTGGGGTTGGAAGGGGCCTCTGGAGATCATCCAGTCCAAGCCCTGCTAAAGCAGGGTCACCAGAGCAGTTGCACAGGGTCACACTCAGGCAGGTTTGGAATGTCTCCAGAAAAGGAGAATCCACAGCCCCTCTAGGCAGCCTGTCCAGTGCTCTGCCACTCTCCAAGAAGAGAGGTTTTTCCTCATATTTGGGGGGAACTTTCTGTATTTCAGTTTGTTGCCTCGTGTCCTGTCTCTGGGCACCACTCAAGGGTCCGGCCCCATCCTACTGGCATTCACCTCTGAGATGTTTTCATGCACCTGCAAGCACCTACAGGCCAGAGCACATGTAAGAAACCAAACCCCAGAAATATAAAAGAGATGTAAAGTCTGTTTCCTCCCTATTCAGCCTGTGCTAAACACCTCCCAAGCATCCCACTCATTTTCCATTTCAGATGCAGTGGAGGCAAGGGTAGGTTTTACTGGGAATTCTCCCTTTCCTCTGTGCTCCCTGGCACTACTTTCGTATGCAGAGCTAATGAATCACTTGTTTGGGATTTAATGCTTGTTTTACAAGCCTGTGCAAACTGGTGAGATCTTACAAGATAATTCACCAGTTCCTCACTCTTAGATGGTTCATGCAAACACATTTCAGTTCTGCAGTGCTTGCACTCGGCCTGTACTTGCTGTTTAACCCCTGTGTCATTTGCAACATGCTCCTGGTGATGCCTTAGGTTTTAACTTTTATTTTTTTGACTTCTGTACTGCCTGGTCTGTAACTCTGAAGTTTCTTGTGGCCTGTGAGCTGCTGCTCTCTCACGCTGGTTAGACATAACAAACCTCTCTAGGTTTCCACTCCAAAGACACCAGGCCCCAAAATGTGTAAACTAAAGCCACTGAAGGCAGGGACAAACCTGGGGTAGTTACATCATTTAATTGAGGTTATAATTGGAGAATTAACCCTGATATGCAAATGGACTTAACTTACAAAAGTGTGAAGAACTCGTGACCCAGAGTCCATCTTGGGTGTAGCCTTTGGCCTGCCCAGGGTGTACCTTTGAAGGCCCTTCAAATAAATACCTATCTTTCTTCTCATCTTTTGTCAAGCCTCTGTGTTTTAGGCAGCCAACCTCAAGGCATCACTGGTAAATGCATTTCTACTTTATTCCGTGCTTGGAGATTGAGCTGCCTCTGAGGCAGGAGGTAAACCAGGTTTAGTCATTAGGAGCTGCTGGTTTTGTGGAAATACCTTTGTAGGAATATAGATCCAGCTGAATACGTGGATGGTGAGTTCCTGAATCACCGAGGTGTTGGGGAGTTAATCAAGAACTATGGGTAAAAGGCAAACAACGCCACAGGGACAAGATACAGAAATAATTCCCTCTTGGATTTCATCAGAGGAGGAATTGTTCGGTACATATGTTAGAGAGGCTGAATATCAGTCAGACACGCACAAAAGGAAAGCCACATTCCTTCCTCTTGTATGCCTCTGGTGTTCATGGCAGGTGAGAAGTTTGAAATCGTTGATGTCACAGCAGCTGACGCAGTAATCTGATTATAAAAAAGAAATCTATCTGAGCACATCCTAGGTATAGTGTACCTACTTTTTATTAAAATTCATTAATACATTTCCACATATCTCATATGCAGAGTGCAAGAAGATAGTGAAGCTGATACTGACGAATTCTAGTTCTGGAAGTAGAATTTCGAATGCTAGGAAGCTGATAAGGTGAAAAAGGAATAGAAAGGGAAAAAAAAATGACTAGGGTGTTTCAAAGGAATAGTAAAAAGATAAAATAGATAAAAAGAAATCCTACTCATAGTGCTTATTCGCTGTAAGGTAAAAAGCAATAATATGGAAAAAAAATGCATACGTTCAGTAAACCTTTCTGTTTTGACCTTGGGAAAATGTCAGACAATTACAAGCATAAAGTTAATGAAGAAATACTTTCCCTTTCATCGAGGGGAAATACGCTTAAAAGGAGCTCGTTATATCTTGTGTGTTTTTCTTCCTGATCACCACACGTAGATAGCTGAAAATGTTAAGGGACGTGGATGAGATGTGTTCTGTACGATCAGGCCTTGCTTCTTTTCCTCGAGGGTGGTTGTTCTGTTTACTTTGCTCACATTGCAATGTTTTTTCCTGTGATCATGTTTCTATACAAAGGCAGGTATTTTCAGGAGGCTGCTCAGCCACAATATAACTAATTCCCTTCTTTGTCACCTTGGATGGAAAAAATCAACCATAACAAGCATATAGTGGAGGTTGTGGCAGATTGTCCATTGTTTAACAGATTTTAATAAGCACTGGAAGTTCTATGATCTGTGCTGGTAAGGAGAACTTTTTCACCTGACAATCTGTGAATAACACAGTCTTGGGTGTTACCTGATTCTAGATCTCTCCACATCTGGGTGAATCCTCTCTTCAAAAGTCTTTTTTTTTTTTTTTCCTAGCAAATATTTTCTGTACTTCCTGTTTTGGAGCTGCTAGTAGGTAGAAGCTTAGTACAAAATGAAACTACTTTCATCTCGTCTTGGCCTTACTGAAGCCATGGCCTCAGGCATCAGAAATCCTCAGGCTTTTAAAGAGGCTAGGAGGAGGAAAACACCATCTATTCTCTCAATGAGCTGTTCTGCCAACAGCACAACTTGCGGCTGCACGGGAAAACATCAGATCCAGGCTCCCACTGGCATTCCAGCCCATGTCCTCACCATCCATGAGTGAAGGTGTCTCATTCAGAAGACATTAAGAGGAAGGAACACAGAAGGGTTCTTTTATGTTAGAAATTATATGAAGTTCATTTTCCAAGAGCGTTCTCTGCATCATACCACGATATTATCCAATAACATTTATGCTTACCAGTAGTAATGTTGATTCATAAAACACAATAAATTACTTCAAATGCGGCCTGACATTGTTAATTTTGCCTGGGCTCTGTTTGGCATGTGGTTGACCTTAGGAGAGGTCAAACTACTTTTGTAGTTAGGAAGAATCCATCAAACTGACAGTAAATCTCTTTACAAGCTGATTCAGTCACTGCAATGGAAGACACTATATTCCCATTTCAAATCTCCTCACACTACCATTTTAGAGAACAATGGCATTTTTAAAATTTCCTCCATCTAGATGTTTTATAGAGAGCTTTCCCTATTGCTCCCATTGCTGTAGGATTTAAAACGTATTGAAATGAATACAGGGATAGAGGCAAGTGTATAATTGATGTACACATTTGGAAAGAAAAGCTATGGCTTGAAACTCAACAGAGACATTGACAGCCCTTGTTGGCCTCTGCCCTAGGATACCTTTCAGATCCATTTGCAATTTAAGCTTCTTTGAAGGGAAAAATTTCTCCAAAACTTGTGTGATGCTTTACTAACAGGTCTTTCCTGTCAGAACACTAACGGTTTCCTGAGATTAAACATCCCTCCTGATGTCATTAATAAAAGAAATAGTGTTGAAATGACAACTGTGTTTTAAACTGTGCTTCTTTTCATCCCACACTGACTCCCTGACTGGTCGTTCTTCAGCCTAGCGTTCCCAGCAGGCAGGAGATAGGCTGTGGTCCACCTGGCCAGGATCAGCACTGCAGGGCCCCAGGGCTCCCATGGCCATGGCAGCCAAGCAGCCAGGGGTCAGCTTTGCGGCAGCACATGCAAATCCACGGCTCTGATAGATGGGGAGATGCAGAGAGCGCTGCCCGTGGCCTCTGGCACTACTTATGGTAATGACATGATTCCATTATAGGCTTCGTCCTAGGAGCCAGACTGACTGATTTCCTCTCTTGCACGAGCCTGGGAACTCTGAGCCATCATCCTTCTCCTCAACAGGCTTTGCCTGGAGCACTAAAGAACTCCATCCAGTGAATAGCGTATTGTTGAGGCTGGAAACAGACGGGCAGCACAGGGGTGCCACCTGCAATTCACTCCTCGAGAGCACCACAGAAGCTGCTGGTCTTGGCTCTCGTGCAGCAGAAGAAGAGGAAGAGCAGGAAGGAACTTCTCATCACTCCAGTGTTTTTTCTCAGTGGAAAATGGGTTTTCTTGAGGAGCAGCCAGCATTGATGCCGTGCTATGCCATGGGAGGTGTTCTCCTGATGAATGGGACTCAGTGACTTTGGAAAGCAGCATTTTCCCTGCTCGGAGTAAGATTATTAACTCCATCAGGCCTGCTGGTCTGCCTTTGGCCATGGGCAGGAGCATGGTTTCCGAAGGAGAATAATGCACATTGGGCACAAAACAAAACATTTGGGGCTGGAGAGTTTGTGTTCGAGTGATTACAAGACAAACAGGTAAAGAAAGGGGTGATGAGAGGGGGAAAGCAAATAGGACTTGCACTGCTTGCAAAGTGAAATTAAGATTAAAAAAGGAAATTATATGGATAGGTATATAGACATTTTTATTTGTCATATAAAAGGAAGGTAAGGATATGATTTTACTTAGAGTGACATTGCTAAAAAGGGAAATCAGCTCTAATTTTAGGAGCTACTAGTGACCCAGAAAGCATTTGCGAAAACCTCCTCACTCAACATGCTAGAAATGATGGACCACAACCCCCCACCCTGAACTCCATCCCAGCTTTTACCCTGCTCCTACACTTTACTCTCATAAATCCAGTTCCTTCTGAAGTCTGAAATATTTCCTCAGCTCTGGAAGCTGCTCATCACTTCTCGCTTGCCCAAACCCAGGTATCCCTGCTCCTGCAGACAGGCAGACACTTCTAGTGTCCTGCATCCCTATTTTATCCTTAGAGATGAACCTTCCTGTTGACTCCCCCAGAGGGTTTAGGTCTTCATCTCTCCATATTCCAAAATACTTCATTTAAGAAAGACCTCAGCAAAAGAGAAAAGCTGTTTTCTAAAATCTCTTAAAAGCTTCAGCTCAGTCTATGGCAGAATTATAAAACTCATCTTTTTAAAAGGGTTCCATCTTCCATATTCTTCTCACCCAGTTCCCTCAGCAGAGAATTTCAAAGGATGGTTGCTTGCTGCACTAATAAATGTTTCCACTGATGTGTTCTGAACCAAAAAAGAATGACAAAACTTTTACAAAAGCATTTGCCTACTTCTTCTCTAAACATACAGCAAAAAAAACCCAAAAAACCAAAACCAACCTTCTGTAGAAAAATTGTGGAAGGAACTCAAATTCGTTTAAGCCAAGCAAGTTCCTCCTGGTGCCAGAATAACCCAGCCCCTGGGTTCAGTAAATAAAGGATTTGTAGTAGGTCAGGGGGAACCTCAACTTGGAATTCTTCTGAATTTGTTATGGATGAGGCCGTTGTTTCCAATTTGACTCTTCCAAGAAAGGATTTGCTGCTTGTGGAGCAGGGCTGTAGGACACAATGCCTGAGCCCAGTGTTCACAGAGAGACACCAAGGAAGGCAATGGGCTCAGCCCAGGGTTAAGAGGGGATTCAAACAAGAGCTGTAATTACTTGCACAGAATGTGTCTAATTTTTAGAATTTTTTTTCAGTTGCCCGGCACACATTAAGAGATCTAAAAATTGGAAACTGGAATTGGAGATGTTCAAACTGAAAATAAAATGCACTCTCTGTGGTTAAACACCACAACAGATTGTTGAGGACTTCTGAGAAATCCTCAGAATTTAAGTCAAGATGAGATGCTTTTCTGGGGGACAGTTTCTTGCCAGTCCCAAAGGTGTGAGGTGGGCAGCAAGAGGCACCTGGTGAGATTCCTCTGACTGCACTAAAAAAGGGGGGCAGGTTGAGGGGATTAGGGTGGTCTTCTCTGTCCTTAAATACTGACAATGAAAATCAGACCGAGGGTGGCAGCAAACTGTCTTTTATAAGATGTTGTAAATAAGAATTGAATCTTTCCTGTTTATATGGTGTTTGAACCCCAGCTCGGATAGTGAGCTTAGAACAAAAGGTTTCCTCAAGGTATAAAATGAGTCTTTTACATCATTAAAACATGCAATGCTTTCTTGGTGTCGAAGCAAGTCTGTCCTGCTGCTCTGTTCAGGAACTACAGTTAGCCAATATTTTCTGATGTATTCAAATGAAAAATATGACCAGAAAGGAGGGAATTTAAACAACAAAAAATGGAATTTTTTGTAATTGATTTTCTTTTTTGGTGGTTTGTTTGTTTTTTGCTTGACAATTCCATTTACAGTGCAGGGTAATTCACTGGTTTTAGTGTCTGCATTAATGTGATCAATATGCACAACGAGGATTTTTTCACTTGACGGGCAAGAAATATTTGTGTGTAATTTTTTTCATTTCTCTCTACTCATATACAGTAGTTCCATAAAAAGCTGCAAATAGAAGTTGTTGGTTTTATAGTTTCCTAAAAGGAAAGGAAAATTGTGAGAGAAAACTTTAAAACCTGACAACTAAGTTGGAATATCCCCTATAAGAAAGCAATTCCCAAACACTTATTTAGGCATGCTGGTGGTGTGTAGTGTCTTTAAGAACTATGGGGATCTGTTTAACCTCATGCTCTTGACTGGTAAATTGCATTAAATTTCAGTTAGAAATCTCTTCACATTTGTTTTTGATTAAAAAATGGCATCTGCAAGATCGTGTCTGAGAGGAAAGGAAGTTTGGATCTGGGAGAGAAAGAGGAAGATGCTGGAAAGAAGAAGGGCTGTATAAAAATGTATTTACCTGGGGTCTACCAACAACTGTGGACTCAAAAGTATTAAAAAATCCTGGTGTTGAGTAGGTGTGACACAGCCCTGGTCATTCAGCCGCTAGCAACCCTTTGTTTCAGGCATCTCCCAGATATTCTTTTTTTGCTGCACTGTTGATTTCTGCTTCTGTGTTAATTTTGTACCTGAACGTGTCTCTCTGTTTGCCTGGGACCTTCACGAGGATCTTGCAAGCTCGCTGAGCTCTTTGCTTATCTAGAACCTCATCTAAGAGGAATCCTAATTGATGTGGCCGTACAAAAGACTCAATAAAGCGGTGGCTGAAGCAGAGTCCTCAGGTCGCTTGCACTTAATTCCCGGAGTCTGTAACCAAAACAGCTACTGCTGTCTCTGGGAAAAGCCACACTACTACCAAGGCTGCCTGTCTTGTCTAGGTTTTGAGGACAACGAGTCCTTCTCACTAATAGCTCTATCTGGTATCTTAATTGGCAAGCAAATGAATAAAAGATGTGTTTATTGCTGTGCAATGAGCTTGTTTGTTTTCCCGGCTGTCATTGATTTATTTTGGAGAGGGGAAGGGGACAAGTCTTCGAGTTCAACTTGTATCCCTCCTACAATTGAAAAGTCATCACTTTTTAGGAATCAGTCTTTCTGGCTGTGTATTTTCTCAAAACAGAGGCCAAAAGTGTAGAAAACTGGAATTATCACAGTAAGGTCCAATGTGGTGTGCCAGAGTTTCTCCAAGTTGTTCAGTTTATCCAGTTGTGTACCTAAGTGACTTAACATCAAAAGGCAAAGAACATGGACTCTTTCTTGTCACAATCTTAAAATTTACCTTGTTCTAATGAAAATACTTGTTGCATCTGGTCCAAATTTGGGGAAATCATTGCTTTCATTTCGGTTTCTACCAAATCTGATGGTTTTAGAGCTAAATTCACATCAGAGGCCACACGAAACCGGCAGGAGCAGCAGCAACCTAAGTGGCCCAGTTTTTATTTATTCCTTTCCCAACAATTATTTTATTATGGAGTACTTTCTCCACTCCTAATAAATAACCCTCATTGCTCGTGCTGTCTATAACACATGACAGAGTATCACTGTCAAGGCCTGTTGTAATTCCCAGCGAGTCGCCCCCAGCTACTCAGCAGAGCAGAGTCGTTTGCAAACGAAGGACATTTGTCTGAGTGACACATTTCTGAATGAGAACTGCTTTGTTTTTGCAGAGAGTTTGGCCGCTGGAAAGTAAACAACCTCGCCGTGGAAAGAAGGAATTTCCTCGGCTCCCCACTGCCGCTCGCCCCCGAGTTCTTTCGTAACATAAGGCTGCTGGGACGGCGCCCGACCCTTCAACAGATCACAGAAAACCTGATCAAGAAATATGGGACACATTTCCTGCTCTCAGCTACCTTGGGAGGTAGGGTCAATTCTTGGAAATATTGGGGACGAGCTAAAAGTGTTGGTCACTACTGTTTCTCTGTAGAGCTGATGCTCCTCCAAGCCGCTGGGGTGGGCGACTCTTCCTGTGGATCAGGTTTTGTCTGCAACTCTTGTGACTCCTTCTTCCCTTCATTGGTGCTGTGTATACATTCTTTATGCACAAAAAGAGAAGAAATCCAGCTGCTGGGACTGAGGTGCTTTACCTGCTGTGCTGCCCCTAGTCTTTTGGGGGTCTTTCTCTGCACTGAGGTCATTAAGGAGAGTGATATTTATTTTCTGTAACAATTACATAATACCAGGTTACAGAAGTATCTGGGTCTGTTGCAGTCCTGCAGAAAGGGAGCCAGAAAACCAGTAAGAAGTATTTCTGACAAATCTTTTAATTTATGAGACTTTTAAAGTACTTTGTCCGTTGGAAAATCCCTGTATTGTCACTCTGCCCTTTTTAGAGTTAGTCTTCACTTAAACCAGTGGGACTGCATTTTCAAAATGGGATGATGAGGCTTTGCCATGTGATTCCCATTAACTTAATGGAATCTGCATCTTTCAGCCCCCACAGACTAATCTGGAAAGGGTAGCCCCATGGATAATTGGGATCCAGTCACCAGATGGATTGAAGAAATCCAGTGAAGAGGCCTAATGTTCAAAGGAGAGCATAAATTGTTCCGAATGAAAGATAATTAGTACCTGTGATTACCCATCCAGGCATTACAAAATGAACTGACATTTTAGAAATGCAGCTCTATCCCATCGTGGGTGATAATATTAAAGATAATTCTGGTGATTGAGTGTCCTTCCAGCAGGACAGGCTTGTCGAAATCCCTTACTCACCTGAGGAATGGTTCTCTTTAATACATTTCATAACTGAGTCCTAACCATTTGTAAAGGAAATGAGAGCCTTCCTAGTCTCTCTTGGCTGATAGCTGAGATCTGTAACAACCCAAATGGCGCACAGAGGCTCCCTTTTGAAGGAGACCATCCTAGAAACAAGAAGAATTTCTGTCTTGCTGTAGTTATTTTAAAAAATAAAGAGCTAATTTCTATCATTATTTTGGGAAGTAGAACATCTACAGCGTTACTATTAGAATTTCAAGAATAATTTACATGTGTTGACCAGTAATTTGTAACAAAAATCCCTGAATTCCTTTCAATTACTTTGAATATTTTTGCATGCAAATATACATTATTTATAAATGACTGATTTCTTGAGTACGGAACACATGGCACATTTGAATAGAAAAACTAAATGCTGAAGAGAAAGAAAACGTTTCTTAAAATATAAAGCATAATAATTAAAGCTTCGGCTGCAGCTTTGTATCCTACTGCAAGGATTATCCAATGGTAAAAATTATTTTTACCATTTTGCTACCTACCTGCTAATTATTAGCTAATGTAAGCAGCAGCACCTCCTCAGCCGTGTGATGAAATTCACTGCCGAGGTGAAATTGGATCTAACAGCTCTAGGAAAACAGTCCAAAACGGCCGTGGCTGATCTTTACATTCCAAGCAGCAGTTTCACACTGATCACGAAAGAGCCACGGAGCTGACACCTTTCAGGAAGTCTGGACCTGAATAAAACTAAAACTTGATGGCATTTCCCATGAAGCCATCTGAAAAGTCTAGCTTAGGCGTTCAATATTCTCCCCAAAGCCTCAGGGTTTGCTGCAGGGAAGCTGGGGTAGGGTGCCCTTCTCTCACCTCACAAAGGCTCTAAAACGCAGTAGCTGCCGCAGCCTTGCCCAGATTTTCACCCAGAGGGAGACAGTGTTGGCTTCTGGGCTCTGCCACTGCTTAATGAAGTCAAAGGGAGTTTTTGTGTTAACTCGGGGCTTGATTTAGGTCCCTAATCTCAATTTTTAGGCGCGATTTGAGGCACACCTGCTGCCTTCCATTATCACGGGATGGGAGCTGAATACTTTGGAAAATTGGTTCAATTACAATAATTACAGGGAATTAGTAATTTCTAAGAAAGCTTTGATGAGGTAGCTAATAAACCCATACTTTCCCGGATGGGTTAGATCTCATTTTTGGGCTGGATTGAATGGGGATTCCCACAGATGCTTGTCCACACTTTATTAACATGTAATTAGATTTTTTTTATTATTATTTTAATAATGTGTTAGCACTTTCCCTTTAATTACAAGTTGTTTTATTGTGTAAGCTTGTCACTTACGAAGCCCGTTAAAAGCAGAAGACCAAACGGAGTGCGCACAGTACTTTTATTTAATGAATCCCCAATCATCTGTATTCACGGACAGAAAGGAAAACTTGGCAAACGAACGATGCTGTGATAAGATTTGTGTGCCTCTGTGACCATTTGGTTTCCATAAAGATCCGTTTTTGAGCATAAAGGGAACACTTGCACGTGGTTGTTTGTGATAATTTCCCCAGTCTTTATTCACAAACACAGAAATACACTCCTCAAGGGCATTCAGAAAAGAGAACCCGGGGAAAAAATTGCTGTATTTCTTGCTGCCACAAGATAATGCGGAAAGTGACATTTCTCACCTCTTTTATTTCTTGTGGAAATTTTATCTCCTTGTGGCCTAAGCCCGAAGTCCGGAATGAGCAGCTCCAAGCCACACGAAGGAAGGACCCGGCGCGACCCAGGCAGATCGAGCAGTCAGGGTTATTTTCCTTCCTTTTGTTTTGGGTTCATGCTTTCCTCTTTTGCCTGCACACATTATCGCGCAGGGATGGTCCAGCTTGCTGGAGCTACACTTTGATGGCTTGCAGAAACCAGCGAGCAGCAGTGAGGCTGCAGGGCTGGAGAGTCTTGGGAAGCCGCTGCGGGATAAGCGTGAACCCAAATCCCTCCCGGTTAAAAATATTCACATTAACGCTGTTCCTACAGAAAAGGCCGCTTAGCAAAGCGGTGGAGTTGGTGATGAGGACAATTAGGACGCCACAATGAGGTGATAGGCTCTTGTTTCCAGGCTTTTGGGTGAAGTCAGGCGGGTTTGGGTGCTTTGCAAGACGAGGACAGGAGGCTTTTCAAGCCCTCCTTGCACCTGGAAACGCGGCAACTGCTCGGAATAAACCGATTTGCAGGACAATGCCAAAGCTTCTTATGAAGCGAGAACCTCGTTAGGCAACTGGCTACGTGGCCATCTGAAATGTTCCAGGTCGATTTATTTTTACTGCTATTGTCAGTCATCGTCGCTCAAGGTGTTCATTACCAGGCCATCAATCCACTCAGCTCTCTGGGTCAGGAAACAGCCCTTGATGACGTTGAGGGCCCTGTGAATCGGAAGGAAAAGAGGTAGTTTTGTCTCTGAAACAGACAATCTTAGCAGGTGGGGGCAGATTAGCACGACCCCAGCCTCTCTCGGCTGATTACAGCCCTGCAAGTGTGATGGTCACACCTTTACTGCTCCACGAGCGCCAGCTTTGCCGTCCCTCCTTAATATTCCCCTGGAGGTGCGTGTTGTTCTGCCTGCAGAGATGGGGGAAATTGTCGGGGGGTGTAAAAAACCAGCGGATCTCAATGAATTCTGAAGGATTTATTAGCACTTACACTAACTGCTGATACGACCTTTGCTTTCCATAACGCTCTCTCAAGGTAAGATACTAACTATTGGCAAATAAAAGAAGGAAAGTCTCGAATGACTGATGAGAGAAAAGAACTCGGAAATTTTGCATCAGTCACACCCCCCTCTTCCGGGTATGTAAATTCCCCAGCATTTAAGATTATGGAAGCTAAGGGGAGGGGAAAAAAGCACAAAATATATTAAGATCTTTCCTCTCGCGTCTGCTTAATGAAGAAAAAATTTAAATCCTTAAACAGATGGTCAGTATAGAATTAACGTGCACTGTTATTGACTTGAACCATGGAAATTATACCACATCTGGCCTGACATTAATTTATATAGTTTTTGAGCCTGTGCATTTCCATCAGCATCTGCTTAAGTTTGGGAAAATGACCTGATAAAACCCTAATGGTACCTTTGGTGATCCAGACAGGAATAGATTTTCCAGTAGCTAGTAGTAGCTGGTGCATTTATTGAGGTGTAGTTATTTAGGTAGTGGCTGAGGTATTTTATTTAATCAGAAACCTTTGAGGAGTTTGCAGGCCAAAGACTTTTAGTCCTGTGAAAGATACATTTATGTGCATGAGGAGAGAGCTCTGAGGAGGGGTCTGTGGGTTATGCTCAGCTGCAGCTGCCTTTGAGTGCTGTCCTTTTATTCCTGTTTCCTCTCTTTCTGACGTGAAGTGATGGGAACTGCTCGGATCACTGCCTTTTGCCACCACCTCCCAGTCTACAGGTGAAAATATGAAACACCAAAGCCTATAATCCCTTCATTATTCCAAAGATGTGGGTACAGGCAAACGATCTCCCAATAACTGAAAACAGCACTAAGTATTTAAATCATATGAATATGTATTGTTATGTATAACAAAATATATTCACCCCTTCAGTAGACGGTTATGTTTAGTTACAGTTGTTACAGCATTATTCCAATTCCACCATGTTGATGGAGATTTGCATTTTTAATTTAAATAATTCCTGGATATGTTCTTAAGACGAACACAAAATTAATTTCTAATTTCTGAATGCCACTCACAAACTATCACTTAGGAGTCTTACATCTAAATGGTCACAGATGGGTTGTATGTCCGGGTAAATTTCTGTATATCTATTTTATTTATTAATTTTTTTTTTTTTAAATAACATGTTTCTTAACTCGGGAGCCAGTTTAACTTACAAATCATGGACAATATGTTCCTATAAACCTAGGAAGGATTAAAAATGGAGGATAAGTTATAAGCTTGCATATTGCAGGGCTGGTGGGGACATTGCTGGGTATTGTGCGAAGGTCAGTGAAGGGTGTGAACGTCAGTCCCTGCCCCTGTGACAGTGCCAGCCCCCACGTGGCAATAAAACATCCCTGGAGTGACTCTGCTAGTTTCTTAAGCCACCCAATGGAGTACAAGGCATTGCTTTGTGAGCAGAACTGAGTGTTTTCATGATATTTCCTTTAAACCTGAGAAAGTGAAGCTGACTGTCTCTCGAATTTTGGGGAAGGAGAGCGAACGCTGCTTTCAGGGCTTGTGAAAAGCACAGCTGGGAGGATTCGATGCTGAATAATCATGTTTGCTAAGTGTTCACTGTCATTACTTCTTTTCAGTTCTTAAAATTCATAACCTTGAATAGTTTTGTAAATCACACTTGTTTTCAGCTGACGCTTGGATGCCTTCTTAGCCTGTTTCATGGTGGCAGACAGTAACCAGTGAAAAACAAGATTCGTCCATGTTTTCAATGTGGCAAAAGAGTCTTTGGCATGGGTTTTATTTTCTCCAAACGAACTTAAAACTCAGATTGCCTTCCCCAAATCAGGGTGGGTGGTGTTACTTCCCAAACCCTGGAGTTCTGGGTGCCAAAGTCCTGCAGGGACATGGGTGCCTAAGCACCAGTGTATGGGGGAATCCACCTTTTCCAGCAAGAGCTCAAACAGCTCTGACAGATGAAAAACTCTGTGCAAGGTTCTTTCCCTGAGATGTTCTCATCAAAGCAAAACAGCACAATGCACAACCCTGCCCTTTTTCAAGGTTTGTTTGGTTTTTTTTGGAATGGGAGTCTTTATTGCAATTCTGCTGTCTGCTCCTGGCCAGCAGGGAATGGGAAAATGCCTGAGATTTCTTTTTTATTTTTCTGATGTGAACAAAATTCAACAAACTCTGTTTTAATAATACAACTTGGCAGAATTCTGTTGGAGTAGAAGGAGACCCACCACCTCTACTAACGACTAACGCAGAGCAGTCACAAGTGTTCACCAGAGAACAAGGTGCTGTGGGTGCTCCGTGGGCTGGAGAAGGTTTCCTATGGAGACAGGTTGGGAGAGCTGGGGTTGTTCAGCCTGGAGAAGAGAAGGCTCCAGGGAGACCTCATTGTGACATTCCAGAACTTAAGGGGGCTTATAAAAAAGAGGAAGAATGACTTTTTACATGGGCAGATAGTGATAGGACGAGGGAGATGAGTTTTGAATTGAAAGAGAAGAAACATAGATTTGATGTTAGGAAGATCTCAGCATCACCCTCAGCTCCCTGTGAGGGTGGGGAGGCCCTGGCACAGGGTACCCAGAGAAGCTGTGGCTGCCCCTGGATCCCTGGCAGTGTCCAAGGCCAGGCTGGATGGGGCTTGGAGCAGCCTGGGCTAGTGGAAGGTGTCCCTGCCCATGGCATGGATAGAATTGGATGATCTTTAAAGGACCCTCCCACCCCAAACCAGTCTACGAATCTATGATTCTGTGATAATGAAACACGAAGAATCTCAAAAAAATTTTTAAAAAAGTCTATTCCAGAGATTTTCTGCAGCTCTACGTCCTTGTTGTCTTTGCCCTTACAATTCATTATCTTTTCCGTGGAAAGGCGGTTGACCTTGCAAAAGCCACTTTAATCTAAATAAACTAGCTGAGACCTCTGGAAAAGGGGAAAATATGGAGAGAAAGCTCCTAGTGGAATTTTGCACCTAATTTGTGCAGCCTGGACTGGTCGCTGGCACAATATTCACCCTCTGAGTTCTGATGTTGTCCTCTCTGATACCACAGAACCATGGAATGGTCTGGGCCGGGAGGCCAATCCTTGGACTGGGTTGCTCCAAGCCCCATCCAGCCTGGCCTTGGACACTTCCAGGGATCCAGGGGCAGCCACAGCTTCTCTGAGTACCCTATGCCAGGGCATCCCCACCCTCACAGAGAGGAATTTCTTCCTAGTATCTGTTCTAAACTGTGTCTTTGCAGCTCCACAAACAGCTGCACAAAGCCCACGGCCCCTGGCACAAATCTCAGCCCACACCATTGCTTTTCATCCCAGAAACATCTTCCATCCTGACTGGAGTCACGTGGTAAGTTGTGACAAGTCAGGTTTTATTGCGTGGGCACAGCTGAACACCAGCAAAGCTGGAACCTAGAGCAGGTTCTGATGGCAGATTTCTCTCAGAGGACAGGTCATCAGAGTTTTCTGTGCTTTCCCAGTTCCCTCCTCATGGCAGTTGTGAACCTTTGTCTCCTTATTACAGCAGAAAGATGAACTAATTGGGTGGGGAAATCCTGGTACTTATGGAGGCTGTGCTAATTCCCAGTTCTTTGGAGCTTCAGGCAATTAATCCCCACGTTGATGACTTCATGCACAAAATAATGACCCATCAGGAAACTGTAGGAGGAGAAGCATGAATGTAGTGGTGGAAACTGAGGTAAGCTCCAGCTGGAACAGCCACCTGTCCCTTCCAGGACGAAAGGAACATACTGGACAAGCCCTGCAGGTCTAATTAGATAAAAAAGCTCCTGCTTTGTAATGCCAGTTTTGCCTGTGTAAGGTCTGAAGGGCTTGACTGCCCTCTGAATTTCTGAGAGAAACTGGGGAAAAAAGTGTGCTCACGTTAACCAAAGACAAATTCTGCCAGTCAAAATTCGCCAGCTGGTGTGATCTCCTGCACGTTCCTCGCTTAGCATTGCTCACCACCAGGATTAGCTCCCTTCAAAGGTGATGTCATGTTTCCATCCTAGATTTTATCCTTCTACAGCTAGTACTTCCTGGCACACAAGCCCATCTGAAGCTGGCATCCCATCCCCTGCACGGGCACGGTGCCACTGCAGCAGATGGGTGAGCAGTGAAAGTAGCACAAGTGGCAAGTCAGACCTTAGCTGGGTTACTTCCTTTCCAGGAACCAGGAAAAGGCACTCAGTGGAGTTGTTCAGCACCTAAAATCCAGGTGTAATGACATTATTAATCAATTGTTGAGCTAAATGCTGAAGAACGCAGGTCACCAAACACAGGCTTAGAGTGAGGAAAGTGCTTTTGTACTTACTTTGGACATAAATTTCACAGAAAAAAAATACTGTGCCCAGAAATTTCTTTTCTAATTCATTTTTTGATGTAAAGACTTTTGCCTAAACACTTTACTAAATGAATGTATTCTTGCTTAGCCTGAAACACGGGAAAATATATCCATGAACTAGACAATAAACATGGAAAATTTGACAGTATCAGTAGGTCTGTTCTGGAAATAGTCCTAAGAACTCACTCAGTTAAGCAACTCAGATTTTTGGTTTTCAATAATCTCACAGAAATTAAAATTTTTGGATTCAACAGCATTTATACACATCTCTATAAAGAGGCAGGAGGTGAGAAATCCACAGCACAAGGTGCCGGAGCTTCTATTTTCTTCTGGAAAAACACCAACTTTCTGAAACCCTCACACTTTTCCCTCGTAGAAATTTGGTTTAAGGCAACTGTTCCATCAGATTCCAGGCACTGCCGAATTGATTAGAAAGCACATGGTGGAACGAGGTACCTTTCTTCTGGAATCAGCTGTGATAGGTGTTACAAGAGAAGCAAACAAACCTCTCACGCATCACACTGGTTTCATTTCCTTTCATGCTAACATTGAATAGAATGAATGTACTGAGTGACCTTGGAAATAAACATTATTCTGTATGTGCTTCAAGTCGAATGTCTACAAAACCTCTCTGTGCTGCTGGACATTGCTGATGCCTGCTGGGGCTTCTGTCTCCCTGCCCAGGAGAGGAGTCACTCACGATTTTTGTGGACAAACGGAAGCTGAGCAAGAGGTCGGAAGGAAGCGACGCCAGCACCAACAGCTCTGCGGTGACGCTGGAGACCCTGCACCAGCTGGCAGCCTCCTACTTCATCGACAGGGACAGCACCCTGCGCCGGCTGCACCACATCCAGATCGCCTCCACCGCCATCAAGGTAGGGAGAGCTCCAGGACACACCTCCAGGGGAGGCCCCAGCACCCCCAGCTGCTCCTCAGGGGAAATGTGGTGGGATTAGGAATTGTCAGCGAAATAATTGGTTTTGTTCTCTTTTTTTTTACCTGAGTCAAAGTGATGCCTTAGCAGGCCGCCTAAAAAACAGAGACTAGACA
>VZRR01001184.1:21287-56209 GCA_013398015.1 Oreocharis arfaki | reverse complement strand
CAGACTACAAGAAACTTCAGAGTTCTACTCTAGACAGTACAGGATTTGAAATTATAAAAGTTAAAACTTAAGGCATCAAAAGCATTCAATTTATAATGGAGATGCTAGTGTGGAAGAGGGCCTAAAGATGTACTAGAGATATTAGTGATGAATGATACATAATTTGACTGATACAGAAGTGTTTGGTCATGGACACAACCTCACAGACTTGTGTGATCAGTAACTCCATTTACAGACAGATTTATTCAGATTTATTCTCCCACTTCTTTCTTTTTCTTCTTCCTTTTTTTTTTTTTTTAATGTAGTTATTGTACTCCTGTGCCTGAATTTCCCCCCCCTTTTTTTTTTTTTATTTTAAATGGCCTTTGGAACAGTTCGGAGCTCCTGCCTCTACAGTTTTATGGAGATGTATTATTTTCTGTTAGGAACCAGTTTTAACACAGTTTGTCAGTCAAAGCACCCTCTGTGCTGACTGCTGCAGGTCACTCCTAGCACTGGAGGATGCTTGGCCAAGATCAGTGCCTCAGGTAGGACATAAAGCAACAGCTGTCCTCCTGAGGAGATCTCTAGTCTTATGTTACTCATTTGAAATACCCTCTCCCAGTTCATTTCCAGCACTGAAGGGCAAATAAAACTGTAACTTGCAGTTGAATGTGCAGCAATTATGAAGCTCTTAATGCAAGATGTGGTTTCGGATCCTTTCTGCTCGTTGGATCTTTCCACTGGTAACCAAGATCTTCACTAAAGACACCTGAAACCAAATGCAATTCCCACCTGCCTTAGCTATTACTCAAGTAAATATAAATCCACTTCATTGGAAGTGCCTTTGCTGGGAGAAGGATCCAACCAGGATTTGTGGCTCCATAGCACATGTTCAGTTTGGCTGCTGGTCTGTGGAGGATATTCCCACAGCCCCATCCATCCCAGAACGGTGGCATGGCAGCTCAGCCCAGCTCAGGGCTGGTCACCTGCTGGTGCCAGATGGTGTTTGGCTCTTCAGGCAGCACAGCTGAGAGTGCAGCAGAACAAACCCAGGGTTTGGTTGAGGCTGCCCATCTCATCACCCGGTCTTGGAGGAAGGACTGGACTGGGAGGTTGTGGCGAGGTGGGGTTGGATTTTTCTCCCAGGCAGATGGTGATAGACAAGGGGAAAAGGCCCCCTCAGGTGCCTCAGGTTCATGAGGGATTTTAGGAAAACTTTCTTCACTTAAATAGAGGTGAGGCATTGGAAGGGGCTCTCCAGGGCAGTGGTGGAGTCCCCATCCTTGGAGGTGTCCAAGAAGTGAGTGGATGAGGCGTGGGTTAGTTGACAGAGCGGTTTGAAAGTTGGTGTTCTTGGAGGTCTTTTCAACCTTAATGGTTCGATCACTCCAGGATCCTTGCTGCAGACTGCGGTGTCACCCATCCCTCTGATCTGACTTATCTTCACAACCTGACTGTCTATCATGTGCAGCAACCTTTAAAACCAGGCTCCTTCCACATGCAAAAATTCCTTCTGTGTGAAGACAACTGATGACTGCAACCAGTGGTAACTCACTTGACAGAACATAGAAACGCAGAGACAAAACAGAAAGAAAGAAATTTGCCCTTTCTAGTCGCTGAAATATTTTTAAGAAAATTTGTGTTACAAGGCAAAATTCAACCCTGCCCACCTACAATTTAAAGAATGAATCTTTCTTCGTGTCCAAAGATTTCTACAAACACTACAAATGCAAGATCTCTCTCCAGCCCCTGGCTGAGGTGGATGCAAACCAAGTGTTAGTCCACCAGCAAATCNCAGACTACAAGAAACTTCAGAGTTCTACTCTAGACAGTACAGGATTTGAAATTATAAAAGTTAAAACTTAAGGCATCAAAAGCATTCAATTTATAATGGAGATGCTAGTGTGGAAGAGGGCCTAAAGATGTACTAGAGATATTAGTGATGAATGATACATAATTTGACTGATACAGAAGTGTTTGGTCATGGACACAACCTCACAGACTTGTGTGATCAGTAACTCCATTTGTAGACAGATTTATACAGATTTATTCTCATACTTCTTTCTTTTTCTTCTTTTTTTTTTTTTTAATGTAGTTATTGTACTCCTGTGCCTGAATTTCCCCCCCCTTTTTTTTTTTTTATTTTAAATGGCCTTTGGAACAGTTCGGAGCTCCTGCCTCTACAGTTTTATGGAGATGTATTATTTTCTGTTAGGAACCAGTTTTAACACAGTTTGTCAGTCAAAGCACCCTCTGTGCTGACTGCTGCAGGTCACTCCTAGCACTGGAGGATGCTTGGCCAAGATCAGTGCCCCAGGTAGGACATAAAGCAACAGCTGTCCTCCTGAGGAGATCTCTAGTCTTATGTTACTCATTTGAAATACCCTCTCCCAGTTCATTTCCAGCACTGAAGGGCAAATAAAACTGTAACTTGCAGTTGAATGTGCAGCAATTATGAAGCTCTTAATCCAAGATGTGGTTTTGGGTCCTTTCTGCACATTGGATCTTTCCACTGGTAACCAAGATCTTCACTAAAGACACCTGAAACCAAATGCAATTCCCACCTGCCTTAGCTATTACTCAAGTAAATATAAATTCACTTCATTGGAAGTGCCTTTGCTGGGAGAAGGATCCAACCAGGATTTGTGGCTCCATAGCACATGTTCAGTTTGGCTGCTGGTCTGTGGAGGATATTCCCACAGCCCCTTCCATCCCAGAATGGTGGCATGGCAGCTCAGCCCAGCTCAGGGCTGGTCACCTGCTGGTGCCAGATGGTGTTTGGCTCTTCAGGCAGCACAGCTGAGAGTGCAGCAGAACAAACCCAGGGTTTGGTTGAGGCTGCCCATCTCATCACCCGGTCTTGGAGGAAGGACTGGACTGGGAGGTTGTGGCGAGGTGGGATTGGATTCTTCTCCCAGGCAGACGGTGATAGACAGGGGGAAATGGCCCCCTCAGGTGCCTCAGGTTCATGAGGGATTTTAGGAAAACTTTCTTCACTTAAATAGAGGTGAGGCATTGGAAGGGGCTCTCCAGGGCAGTGGTGGAGTCCCCATCCTTGGAGGTGTCCAAGAAGTGAGTGGATGAGGCATGGGTTAGTTGACAGAGTGGTTTGAAAGTTGGTGTTCTTGGAGGTCTTTTCAACCTTAATGGTTCGATCACTCCATGATCCTTGCTGCAGACCGTGGTGTCACCCATCCCTCTGATCTGACTTATCTTCACAACCTGACTGTCTATCATGTGCAGCAACCTTTAAAACCAGGCTCCTTCCACATGCAAAAATTCCTTCTGTGTGAAGACAACTGATGACTGCAACCAGTGGTAACTCACGTGACAGAATATAGAAACGCAGAGACAAAACACTGCCTGAAAGAAATTTGCCCTTTCTAGTCGCTGAAATATTTTTAAGAAAATTTGTGTTACAAGGCAAAATTCAACCCTGCCCACCCACAATTTACAGAATGAACCTTTCTTCATGTGCAAAGATTTCTACAAACACTACAAATGCAAGATCTCTCTCCAGCCCCTGGCTGAGGTGGATGCAAACCAAGTGTTAGTCCACCAGCAAATCTGATTTGGTTAATTGACGGCAGGAGCCTCCAGGAAAAGGTTCTCACATCAGATGCAGCAGTGTTGATAAATGAAACCCTGGCTCCTTCCACCGCTTTCATTGAGAGGCCGGGAACATTTGCATGACAAATTTCCACTGTCAGAACACTTAATTGAACAAAAAACCTGTTTCTGTTGAAAAGCAGGAGCACAAAAACAGCCAAGGGAGGCATTTTTTTTGTTGTTGTTCTATAGCACAGGTTTTTGAAAGACTGCTGTTTTTAAATTGGAAAAGCATCAAGTAAAGTTTTAGATCCAGGGTGGAAGCAGCACATTTGATTAAACTGCTTTCCATACAGCTGCTGAACCAGATCCCTGTGTTCCAAGCTGAGGGTTGATCGGGGAGAAGTGACATCCTGAAGGGCCTGGGGCCCAGGGTGGCCATCAGACCTTCCCCTGCTGTGCTGCTGCTGGGAGGAGTGACCCCAGTGCTTGTTACACCATGGACTCCTGAGCAGCTTTTAAAGTCTCAGTGTCACCAAAACTGCTGGAAAAAAAACCAAAAACCTCTCCAATTTTTACTGTTAGGGAATTAAGGCATTACTTTATTCTGGACAAGATGTTGTTCTGGCCAGGATGCGCAACAGAAATAATTTCATCCATGTATTGCTCGGGTTGTGCAGAGAAAATCATTCCATCACACGTGGTTCTTTACTAGATTTTCACATACTTATGCAGAGAAAACCCAGAGAAATTCATTGGTTCAATGTTCACTGGTCCCAGATTTTACAATTCTTACATCTTCTGTGCTCCTCCGGGTCTGTAGATGTTAAGCTCAGCAGGCCTTGCCCAGGGAACAGAATCTTCTGAAAAGAAACTTTAATTCCTTTCCCCTGGGCAAAGATGAACAAACCTCTGACCAAAGTTGGTTAAAAATTTTTAAAGTTGTATCATTTCCAACACCAGCACCTCCCATGTCTGGCTTGCTCACCGCAGCTCTGCTCAGAGCCTCCCTCTGCACGAGGGATTTGCCAAAGGAGCCCCAGAAAAGGTCTTGCAGCTGGGCAGGACTCCCCATTGACCAGCATCAAAGAAATCCAAGATAAAGGTAGTGCAACAGGTTGAGAAATCCCTAAAACTCTAAAGTAATGTTAGAAGTTCTCCCAGTGATTCATAATCATTTTTGACTGCTGACTAGTCAGCAACAACAACAAAAAAATCATGTTCAGGACCTAGTTAGTATTTGATACTATCTTTTTTTATTAATTTTGGATGGCTTTTCATACACAGTGTTCTAGACTCTACCATACTAACAGAGTTGTTTATATTTTTGGAAGAGAGAGCTGAAAGTATCAAAAATGTTTCATATAACTCATGCTCTTACTAGGAAGAACATAACTACCCTCTTGGGAATGCTGAATAAACCAACCAACCCAAAATATTATATGGAACAGAAAACACTCAAGACACAAATCAAAATCCCCCACATTTGCAGTTAAATCAGAGCACTCCAGTGCATAAATAAAATCTGCCACTCCTGTTCCTGGAGTCTGGGACTTTGAAATGAGGGGGAATAATTTGCTTGGCTATTTGACTTATTGTTTGTCGCATTTCCTGTGGTGATGGGCAATCTGAAACTCCAGCAGGAGTTAGAAAGAAATGGCACAGCTACTTGCCTACCAACGTATTTTCTGATTGAAGTGTTCAGAGTTGGCTATCTGGATGGCTGGGACGCCTCTAAAATACTATTTGAGAAGAGGAATTACAAATTCGATTTGTAATTCCTTCAAAATCACACAACCCCCCACAAACAAAGCCAATATGCGTTCCTTCTTTTTCCCCCAAATCGGTGTAAGCATCCCTTTTCAGGTTAGACTGCATCACTCTCACACCTCTTTTTTTCTCTATTTCTATGAAAAAAAAAAAATTGCAGATTTTCTGCTAAAAAAAAAAAAAGAGAAAGGAGAATTTTTACAAACACGTGATGTAACTTCTGAACAAATGACTCTGTTAATTCTGTGTCCTTTCTTGTCATTTTTTGTTTCTCCTATTACCTGCGACATAATTATCCACAAAAGTAGCATTGAGGCTGCTGCTGCTGGGGGGCTTTGCATTAACCATGCAGACAATACACTGTTTATTCCACATTAAAAGAGGTAACGTCACCCCGTGGCAGCATTTTCCGACTGGAAATCAAAATGTCCATGGGAAGAGCCCATAGCTCGTATCAATATTTAACTTATTTCAAAGTCCCTGATACATACATCCTTTCAATATGATTTTAACACATGCAATTTAGTGCAAGTGCTAAGGCTCCTATGCTAAATCAACATTTTGGAGCCTCCAGGGCCTCACTGGAACCTCACCAGGTGCCTGAGGGCTGTGTCTCATTTGCATAACATTTACATGAACATACAGCCCGTTGTGTTTGAAATATTACACGTCCAACATTACTTCCTTGGCACGCTCATTTCGGAGGCGTTTTCCTAGGAAAATCTCTCTTCAGCTGCACGGATGGCTGATGGTTCTCCTTATTAACAACTTGTTAGGATGACGGAGTGTGCTCTGCTCCGGTCGAATAAAACCCAGCCAGGCTGTGGGAGCAGAATTCAGATAAAGGCAGCAGATTTTCCCTTTCCCAGCTGGATTTTGTTAATGAGCAATGCTCTGAGCCCTCACCACGGCGATGTCGTGCCCCTCTCAGGTGACCACCATTCCACTTTGCCACAAGCTGTAATTCCATCACTGTCCCTAACAAACTTCTGCAGTAAGTCCAAACAACCGCGCAGGACACACAAAAACCACCTCGGCCGCACGGTAAATTAAATATTACTGAATAGTCTGACAGCATTCTGCAGAATTACAAACACGGTTATGCCATAGCACTTCCTCTAATGAAGTGAGGCTGTTCATAGCTGCCTCTTGGAGGAAATCGCCTTCCATCCCAGAATATGCCTCCTTCTGTGGGAGCTGGGCCAGGTCAATACGGTAGAGGTGTTATTGCAGAGTCCAAGCAGTTCTGGGACAGCCACAGTGCAACAAAGGAACAGGAGGCAACAGAAGAACAGATGCATAAATTGAATTTTCCACCAGCTACTTACAGCTATTTACAGCCCATTTATTCCATCTGAGTGAGGAAGAATAAACATCCCTGAGAATGTGCTCTGTAATTCCAATCAAATTTTATTGTGCANTGTTCTTTTTTTAGTGCTTCAAGGGGTTTTGCTTGTGGGCTGTTTGTTTTTTTTTTTTTTTTTTTTTTTTTTTTTTTTTTTTTTTTTGCCTTTGCTATGAGAGATTTAAGCATTTTGTTTTATCTGAGAAGTTTAGGTTACAAAGAACAGGGCTCGATTGTGATAGTAACTATATCTGATTATCTGTAATTAACCTGTGAATGACTCATGGTGGGCTGTTAGAGAGGAAACTTAAGTGTAATGAAATTAGTTTCTCACTCAAGACTCAGACTGAAACACAGACCTTTTTTCTTTGTTTTCTTTGTTTTGTCTGAAAAACCTTGTTTAGTTCTTTTTTTTTTTTCTTTCATACCTCCTATTTCAATGTGTTTTTCTGTGAATTCGAGTAATTGCCGTAATCAGGAGAAATGCTGAAATACCATAAAGCCCTGTGCTTTTGTCAGATTCCTGGCAAATTCTAAGTCTCAGCAGTTTGCACAGTTTTGTATAAACAGCCGATTTTTGGGAAGCTTTTGAAATCCAGATCTCGAACCCTTCTTGCCCTCACTTTATCCATGCGGTTTGTGGGTAGAATTTCAGACTGTACAGCTGAGAAACCTTGTCAAGGAACAAAGACTGGGGGGAAAAAATGCCCAGCAACAGCTTTAAAGCGTAAAATCACAGTTGGAAACATTGTTTTGGAAAGTCCTGTGCTAGCAGGTTTTTATTGATTTCATTTTTCTGCTAAAATATAAATGTAAATTTAATTGTAACCATCTACAGAATTAAGAGCCAGAAATTTGGGATCCTTATGAAAAATTTGGTGTTTCCCCATGGTGTAGGTTTGGTGACATGGCTTAAGCACGTCAAGGAAAAGCCACAGGACAGATTTTCAAGGACAGGAATTGCTCAGGACCATTCTGAAATGCCAAGTTCTCTTTTGCCTTTGGAGATCAGACTGCCTTCATACAAGACCAAAGCGTGACATTTTTCCAGGAGGGAGTTAAAAGCTAGGAAATATATCAGGATTGTGGTCTTGAATGTTTTTCTCCCCCAAAATTTCTGTGAGAATTGAGTACTTCTGGAGGTGTCTTTAGAAATTTCGCTCAATATTAAGAGCTTCACAAACCCAGCTTGCTATTTATATGGCTAGGTGTGAATTTTAAATTTAAGTTTGGGTCATTATTTTATCTTGTCCCAGAAGGACTGGGACCTGCAATTAGACTTTGGGCATCACCCAGAGCTAGCTAAGAGGGCTCTGCACCATCTTCTACTGCACAGCATGGGATTTGTGTTTGTGCCACTATAAAAACGAAATACCTGAGGTTTCATCCTTTTTAAATGTGGAAACTGTCGGAGATCTTTGCATTAAATTCACCACAGGTATAGCAAGGTATCTCGTGATTGCTGTGTGTGGACTGGTCACTAATTTTAAGAATACACCAAGTGAAAGGTTAGGGATCTATTTCCGTATCTTATTGAGGAATTTAAGGGGATGACATTAAAAAACCCTTTAATTCATTCGGACACTTGAATTTTAATTAAACTGAATCTCCAGGGCTGAATCTCCAAAGGTAACGTAGGCGTCAGCTCTTGAGCGGGTGTAAAACAGCACAATTCTTGTGAGAATCTGTGAGAACGTGGCCCTCAGTATTTCAGAGAGTGAGAGAAAAGGGATGTGGGGGGAAATTCTGAAGTAACTAAAGGGGAATTTCAAGAAGGCTGGAGAGGAACTTTTGACAAGGACAAGTAGCGATGGGAGAAGGGGAAATGGCTTTAAGCTGAAGGAGGGCAGGGATAGATGGGTTATTGGGAAGAAATTCCTCCCTGTGAGGGTGGAGAGGCCCTGGCACAGGGTGCCCAGAGAAGCTGTGGCTGCCCCTGGATCCCTGGCAGTGTCCAAGGCCCGGCTGGAAGGGGCTTGGAGCAGCCTGGGCTAGTGGAAGGTGTCCCTGCCCATGGCAGGGGGGGCACTGGATGGGCTTTAAGGTCCCCTCACACCCAAATGATTCTGTGATGCTGTGATTCCAGACCCAGAGCAGGAGGTTGAAGCAGTGGCATTTCACTGGTCACTCTCAAGGCTCAGCATCATCAGTGCCACGATCCATCACAGCAGCTGCAGCACCAGACACCCCTAAAAGGATGTGTCTTAGCAGCCTCTAAGGCAGCCACACTCTCGTTATCTTTGCAGCAGGGTGTGCAGAGGAGTAATGAGCGCAAGGAGCTACAGCATCGCCAGCTCGTTGGCAGCGCAGCGTGAGATGCTTTCAAAACAATAAAATAACACATAATGGAGATGCTTGGATAAGCATTTTGGAAAGATTTTGGATAACTGCTCTTCACTTAATAATATAAAAAAAAACACCTCAAAACAACAACAGAAAAGGAGAGAATGCACGACATGACAGAGCAAAACAAATTGAAGGGCTCTTTTATTAGTTATGAGTTTAGTCAGGAGAGAAGAGTCAAAAACAAACAGGGAGATGAAGACTGCCAAGCCCTGAGCAGGCTATAAATACACATATGTAAACGAGAAACCTTAACAGTACTCACACAACACTTGCCATCACAGTTGTCAAAAACCTATAAACAATTCACACTACAGTTCCTTAAACGTTCCATACTCTTCTTTTTTTTTCCCCCTCCCTTACAAAAGTGAAACTCCAGTAAATGAACCCAGAAGATGGAGAAGGGTTTTAGTATTGAGAGTTCCACAGTGAACATATTGAATAGTGCAGTTAGACAGGGCATTCCAGCAGGAATTTGGAGGCCCTCAGATTTGTACAGATTTCGATTTGATCTTTATTCTGGCTGGCTTGTGTACGGGTTGGGAAACTTCTGCACTCTGCCTGTCCTCCACCCTCTAATTGGCAGCTACTGCTTGTCAGCAGGTCAGAGAATGTCAAGCAAGGACTCTAAAATTCACGGAACATTTCCTTGCCTCTGAGCTCTCAGAAATAGGAGATAGCACATATCAACAGCTTGTGTGAGCACAGAGGTCAGGTTAGGAAGAATATCTCAGACGAACGGAGACTCTGCACCAGAAGAAAGCAGCTTAGAGAATAATAAAGGGCTGTGGAAAGTTTTCCATGTTCATACGATTTTTCCCAGAGAATTTTTGCCTATAATACATTTTTGCATGTTTTGTTGTTATGGCTTATGAATCAGTCTGCAATCAGCCCCTTCGATCTATTCATTTAGTGTGAAAAATTATCCCTTGAGTGGGAATCCTTCACAGCCAACTCGCACTGAGAGTTATATCATTGCTGCCTTCAGCACTTCACTGTTATTTTTACCTTGTAGACCTTCTCACGGTGCTTCAGCAGAATTTGCATGTCTGACAACAAAACTGTAATTTAATCTCTTCCAAGATAATGCATATAATGCCTCTACATGCTGAAGCACAGCTCGGTTTAAGAAAGGTTTCATTATTCATCCAGGAGACTTTCTGCGCTGTAGAGCGATCATCATTTCCAGATCTTTAAGGCCTGGAAGGCTGGAAGTTTCATCACCATTCTACAGACTTTGTGGCAGAATCCAGTGAGCAAAACAAAGAGTGGTTCTGATCTTTTCATGGTGAGATTCTGACTTTAGGCAACCGGCAAACACCACTGACCAAGGGGAAGCTTCTGCTCATTCACATCGGTGCCGCTGAGATCAGGGCTTCCCCAAGTCAGCCTCAGCTACCACCTTCCCAGTTTATCAAACTATTATCTGTTATCTCTCTCTGGACAACCCAATCTAACCCTTTAACTCCCAGGGAACAGTTAAGACATTTCATGGGCTTTGGGTGTTCTTCCTTTGAATTTTATTAAAAAGCAATATGAAAAGAAATAATAAAAAGGCCCTTTTGTGTCGTGGCTATAATAGTCAATAATTTCCCAAAGTTTATAATAATTCCACCAAATGGAGGATATGAGAGTCTCCCAAATAATGTGCAAATTTACAAGGAAATTCAATTTTATCTTCTCCAAGTGTATCTAGAGTCTGGCAAATGAAAAATCATTCCATGTTTTTTCTCCAGCTTTTCATGAAATCCTTAATGTGTAGAATTCAGTGATGGCAAAACCTTGACGATAATAGAGAAAATGGTTTGAAGAGGATCATTAAAATATTTTCCCTGTCATGATTTAGCCTACTTAAGCAGAGTTTATTCTTACTCCAACTCTCTGTTCGAAACACAACATTCACAAGAGTACTAACCATTTTCAGAAATAAAAAGCTCAGGTTCCTTCAGGCATAAAATAAAATGCGTTGGTCAGCTTTTTTTACTTTGGGATTGCTTTACACTGGGGGGATCTGTCCTTCCTTGGTGAAAATATCCCAAACTGGCAAGTGTGTAGTGTGAGACCTGTGAGTCCTACCAAGTGCAACGGCTTAGAAATAATTGTGCATACATATGAGATAAACATTCTGATAATTGAAGGGGCATAAAGAAAACATACAGTGGCATACGTAGGAATTTAATCCAGATTTTTAATAGAGAAAACAACTCTTGTCAAAAGGTTTTTCACCTACCACACCGTGAAAGGAGCTGGATGTGTAGATCTCTAGGAATGTCCTACCTCACATGGTCACCTGCACAGAAACAAAGCAAAATCTGCAGGTGGTCCAGAGTTTCTTTCAATTCTGAGCAGAACAAAGTTCTTTCAGTTCCACAGGACTCCACAGCCCTGATAATAAGTGCTGCTTTCTTTTCATAGGTTTCCTCTTTTTCCTTCTGAACTTCTCTCCTTCTCTAGATTCTTATGCTCGTAGGAACTCTGGCTCTCTCTTTTCCTGTTTTTTGATGGAAGAAATGCACTTGCCCTTATGACACATCATTCTTTGCCCTTGGCATTGTCTCATCTACGTCAGGACCAGAAAGAAATGAATAAAACCCCTTGGACAAGATCCTATATTCTATATTCTAAATATTTTTTCCTACCCATAGTAGGACACATTCACGTGTGTTTTAATGAACAGGTCTTGATATTTCATAGGTCTTTCTATTCCCATGGATCAGGATGATGTGAAGGATTTTCCAGCTGGGCTCAGCAGCCTGTCTGGGTAACGTCGCCCTCAGAGCCTAATTCTAAGAGCAGTCTTCTGTACATTAAAATACCTCTTCTTGTTCAGTTCATGAAACAACAATGCTGAGAATCACCGGGTTCTCAGCCAGAACTTTCCATATGAATGAAGCAGCCATATGAAATGAAGTTTAAAGCTTCGGTATTAGATTGTTTCTCTTCCCTAACACAAATTTAGCAAAGCTAAATTCCCTTTAGCTTGAAGAACTGATAGGGATTTAATGATCAGATTATAGATCAGTTGTAACTGCCTAGTCTGCAGGTAGGTCTGCAAAGATGCAGGAAAACACACTAAAAACCAGCAGCACAAAAATAAGAGTCCAGCAAAACCGTAAATTGGGAGCTGCTCGTACCAAAGAGACAGAAAGGGCAAATGTGTTACACTCATTTACCAGAGGCAATAAATGGGTGGGAAGTAATGAGGATATAACCTAAAAATAAACCCCTGCACACATATCCGTGAGCCAGGCAGACACCCACGTTATGGACACTAATGTGATTCCTTGTGAGAGCTTGGGATGACAGCCCAGGGAGGGAGGAGTTTGATGGCAAAATAAAATGGGCATGAAAAACGTCCTGCTGCGGATGTGACCGCGAGTGAGGTGCAGGCTGGTCCGAGCCGGAGCGCCACGGACAGCACAAATAACCCAGGAGTTCCCGGGCAGGAAATGTAAGACCTGGAAGTTGAGCTTAAATTAGTCAATTGTTAGAGATATTGGCTGGAAAGAACACAGCAACTAAGTTTTAGAATTGCAAGGAAGTGTACAATCAAAGGTGAAATCTCTGTGGAAAATTGAGTTCTTAATTAACCTGCCCTTATCATGTTGATTTTTAAGCTTCAAGACTTTAAATGCCTTTCATGTTATTTTTAGGACCTAATGTTAATCTGTCACATTTTTTCTTTGGCACAAGTTTGGGGTTTTTTTAAACTTTTTTTTTCTCTTAAAAATAACATTTACATAATTTTAAAAACTGACCACATTAAAGGTGAAATGTTCTCCAATTATCCAAAAATAATAATAAAAAAAAATATATATTTCATTCAACTGCACTATTATTACGACTAATAATATCTGTGAGTCTTATAAACAGGCAAATCATCCTGTCTTCTTGAAACTAATGGGGGCACAATGAAAAATCCCAGTGGCCTCAGCACTGCCTGTTGGAACTGGTCCATGAAGATACAAATCCTATCCCTTCTCCTATTTTCTCCCTCACTCTTGGGAATTCCTTGCATGGAATTTTGCAGTAAGGTTAAGTGTAAGAAGACATTTAACATGCACAGTATGAGCCCCCAAATTTCTTTGGAGCCTTTTGTCCCTTTTACAGTAATGGAATTATGTTTGGAAAAGGATGGAAAGCTGGGAATTGGGTTTTTCTGAAGCAGGCATCTTTGCTTTTGCTTTCTGCAGATACCTTGAGATTTTTATGAACGTGAAATATTATTCTAATTTGTATCTGTGCTGTTCTCTCTGTTTCTAATTTTATCTTTTAAACCAAATATATAGATTTCATTTACTGTTTGTTGCTCAGGTGTCTCTTTAGGCAAGAAAAGCTGAGAAAAAAATAAGATTAGTGTTAATTTAAGTAAGATATGGGTGAGCAGAAGTAGCTAAACAGAGACTGAAACAAAATCCTCCGTTTTTATTACATTTTTGCTAACTCTATTACTTCTCTGTAAGAGAACTTCACTGTCATCTCCTCTTGAAGATTAATTAAAAGAGATAACCTGTTCTTTCGGAGATAATGCCTGTCCTCATTCTCTGCATGAGGCTGGCGCACCTTTGATTCCTGAAAGTGCAGGAAATAAAGGCCCTGGCACCGCTGCCCTGCCTGCTTTTCCAGCAGCCTCATTTCCTGCAAACTTCCCCGTTGCAGCCCAGAAGGTTGCATGGGAATGTGGCACCTGACAGGCAGCGGATTAAAAATGTCCTTGAAAAGGGAAAATTGTGGCTGCGGTGCCAGAGCTGTCAGTGCCACCAGACTTGCTCCAACATTCTTGTGGATTCTCCTGGAATTTACAGAGGATATATTGCTCCCTGAGATAGCGGGGAATAGACTTGAGCAGAGAGGTGATTGCTCCCTATCAGACGAACCCAAAAAGCCTTAAAAAAAATCACAGTATTTTTAACAGAAGTAACAGAGCAGAATTCAAATAGCATGAGGTCATTGCCAGGTTCTGAAATACTCTGCTTTCTGAGGTATTTAATGCTTTATGTAAGGAGAATACATTTCGATTTCCTTGTTACTTTAGCGTAACAGTCTGGTTCACAGTAAATTCCTGGGAGTGTAGAAACAAAGGAGTGCGAATGGAAGGATTAGACTGATCTCTTGGGAAGCTTTTGTAAAATTCAAAGTCGTCTCCTTGCCCAGAAACTTGAAAGAAGTCCCTATTTCCCTTCTAATGAAGCTAATGGAAATTTTGCAATTATTTCTTTTGCAGAGAGATCAAGTTTACTGTTCCTATTCCATTTTACAGATGACAGAAAAATATGACGGGAGTGTTTCCAGGTCTCTCGAGTTAGTGGGCTCTTCAAATTAAAACATCAACCCTATGCTGGTAGAAAATGTGTTGAAAACGTTGCATGCCTTTGAGGTATTGTTTTAGATTCCTGGCAATTAAAAAAATCATATTGAAAGCATGAATCCAACCCCTGACATTGTGAACGCATCTGGTTTGTCTGTACCTCCTTCGGAAACGTTCATCTAGCCCGTAGTGTGAGAAGTATCAGTGCTTGGAACACTCAGAAAATCTGATTTATTTTAATTACACGCTCATTAGCGGGAGTTTTTTAATACGTTCAATGACAAAAATAGAGCAGCGGAGCAGCAACTGTTGTGTGGCAAAGGGAAGTGCTGGAATAAAGGTGCTTTTGTGAAAAACCCTCAAGCCCGGGGGAAAAGAAAGAAGAGAGCTGGCCGGAGACCCACATCTAAATAGAGATTTCATTTAGTGCCTGTTTATTTCAACTGATCAACTCTTTCTTAAGGTGAGATGAGCACTGACTGCAGAACAGGCAGGGATTATGGGGTGTGAGAGCACGGGCTGTGGGCTTGGGTGAGGCTGGCAGGAGAGTTGTGGAATCAGAATCATCACGGTTGGAAAAGACCTCGAAGATCACCAGACCCAGCCATCAGCCCAGCACCAACCACCGGGTCATTCAGGAGATTCCTGAAGCCTTCAGGTTTCTCCCCGTTCCACCCTTTTGTGGGCACAACACAAAAGTTGTGCCCGCAGAACAGACTTTCCTCCCTCACGCGGACACAAGGAGTTTGCTCTAAATCCTTATCTGAATGCTTAAAGTACCAAGGAGTTTTGTGTGAATGTGAGTGCAGCTGCCTGCTCTGCAGCGACCAGCACTGCCTCATCCTCCTTTGTGCTGGCTCAGTTCTCATCCTCAGAAGCCAAACCCGTTTTTAAAGAGTGCTGCTGAAGAGGACAGCCCTTTATGCGCGGCACACACCACCTCTGCGTGGGCACTTCGTTAGGATTATTAGCTACGTGCGCTCAAAAGGACGTGCCAGGAGCAAAACCTCTGCAGAAACGTATTTCCCTTTTATTGGGAAAGTCTTCTGTAGGCTTAATTATCATGGACGAAAAAAAAAAAGCAGACTGTTTCCCAGGGAAATACTACCCACTGATATCACAAGAATTCAGCCCTGCTTAAGTGCTAGGAGGTATGTTCTCAGTGCACTTATAATCGGGTCATTATCACCATGGTTATGAGATTTAACTGACTGAAAACTGTAGGCATTTGTCTCATTAATGCCAAATGTTAGGGTTTATTTCTGGGAGCTGAAAACTCTGCTGCCCAGGGAAACCTGTTCTGTGATAATCTCTGAAAACAAGGAGCTGCAGAACATCCTGCCTGCTTCGTGTCAGATGATTTCACAGGTGTTTGGTTGCTGGCTCTTAGGGGGGTTTGGTTATTTAATGACTTTGTTCTGTGGTGGTTTGCTTTGTGAGTCGGTGTTCTTTGTGGGCAGCAGGTCGTGCAAAGCAAACATGTGGTTCTGGTGCTCTTTGCACACAGTCAGTCACTTCTGGACCGTGCTACACCTCATCACAATCTGCATTTTTATTTTATTGCCTTTCCCTCTCCTCTTTTTGGTTCATCTCTTTTTTTTTATACCCTTTCTGACAAACCAGGTTTCAGCTGTGATCTTGGGACTGAACATAGCCACACTTCCCTGCCTGGAAGATAATTAAAGACGTGCCATTGCCTTTCCAAATTCATTCCTATTGTTCCTGAAACAAATAATGTAAAACCATCAGTGACAGCAGTAACACTTGGATCAAACCACAACTAATGTATTTGCATTCTTTTAATTTTTTTTTCCTCTTCTCTAGCCTGCTTTGTTACCACCAAAGTTACCCCAAAATGTCCAAGACCAGGTTGGATGGAGCTTGGATCTACTTGGTCTCGTGGAAGGACCCCCATGGCAGGGGTTGGAACTAGATATTTCTAAAGGTCCCTTCCAACCCAAACCAGCCTGTAACTATGATTTAGGAAAATCAAATCCTTCCATTTGAACCAAAAATTTGATAGGAATTTGAGGCTTTCATTTATCAATCACTCATATTTCTTTCTGATTTACAATCTTTGTGGAGTAGGATTTGTGTAGAGTATACAAAAGCATACGTAACTGCATGACTCTGACCTCTGACTAGAATTGTCATCCATCAAAAGTTGAAGGTTGGATGATTTTTATATTCTTTAGCATTTCTTTTTATATACAGAGACTATTCATTTTGAATTTCTTCTTGCAATGTATTGTCTATGCAGAAGCTAAGAGTACCAGAGAAAGGCAGCTGACAGAGGGTGTGAAGGTACCCAGAAAAGTAAAAATTGAATAAATAAATACATAGATTGGAATGAAAAATTAACATTTAAAAAAGGTCCTTATTTATTGCTGTATCTATGGGGTATTGTCTATTACTACTACTACTATATACAATTTTTAATTGCTTCACTGCAGAAATGATAAGTCATATCAAAACTGCCCTATACAGTTTTCTTCTGGATCAAAGTATTTATAAATGCTATCACTGAAAACAGTGGTTGTCTCTACCCATGTCTGGCATAATTCAGATAAGAGTGAAGAATCCTGAACAAAAAGGGGCACAACAACTACAAAGCTACTTACCACCCTTCCTTATTTTGTGATTTCAGGGGGCATAAAAGAGTTACAGGAATGGATGGGAATTGTAAAATTTGCTTTCTAGTTTATACATTCCATATAACTTTATGAAGCTGAGCTGCCTTAGAGACAAATGCTCAAAAACCATAATAATAATAATATGCAAACCAAAACAACACTAAAATAAATGGATCTTTAAATAAAGAATTGCATAGATGAATGCTGAGCATAATATGTCAAAGTGAGGGTAAAATTCATTACAACATTTACCTGTCATTTCTGTCTTCAGGCTATTTCTATTATTTAATCTAAATAACACTCTTTGTTATTGTATAAAGAGATTAGGATTCTATATATGGACTGGGGGTGCTTCCAAAAAATAACATTTCAGAGTGGAATTTTAGGCTGCTTGTTGGCAGAGGGCTGAAGGAGCACAGGTAAATCACAGTCGTCATTCCAGCCATGTCCAATCCAAACCCTAACCACGTGCAAGAGTCTTTGTGCTGAGTCAGGAAGATTAAGCAAAAACCACGGTAAATCCTACTCCACCCTCAGGAACACTTCTTCAAAAGCAAAGGAAAGGTGCCAGGAGCTTGGAATGACAGGAAATCTCACATATTCCTTGCAAAAGAGCAAGAAGAATGTGAAATCTCAGTGGTTTCGAGAACATCATGACCCAGCTGCAGCCGCCCACAGGCTTTGGGCGGGCCAGGCGACCCTCAGCCACATGAACAGTCAAGGTTTATATCAGCAAACCTCCACATGCCCATCAAATCAGGCTGTTCAAATAGCCCTCTCCCTTCTGCTCTTTACAATTCACATTGGTTGTCTGGTTGCATGGCTGTCACTTGCTCAGTGTGTGCCTGTAGTTTGGAAATCTGCTCCCTCACCCTATAATTTAGGCTTATTCTCCAGGAGATCCAGAGCGGAACGCGATACCTAAAGGAAGAGAAAATAGAAGTGGTTGTACTCAAAAAATGAGGCAGGTACCAAATAAGGGTAAATCTGGCCACAATTTCTGACACAGTCAAGGGAAGAGAAGTAGGAAGTTCCAGGAGAGTGGCTGAGAACAGTTTGGGAGGGGCATGGCAGAGGGACTGGTTGTCCTTTGACAGTCAGCGGGTCTGGGATGATATCCCTCAGCCAGAACTCCCTGCTGTGTCTGCTTGCACTGCTTTTACTCTGCTTTCACCTTCTTCTCTCTGCCTTGTCTTGATATAAGAGAAGGAACTACAAACCCATGAATTTTCTACAGCACCCAAACCAGTTTAAAAAACGTGAAATCATGGTATTTCCACCCATGCTAAGGGGTTGGGCTTTCTGTGGCTGCCTATTCTGCTGACCACCTGCCCTGGGCACCACAGCAGTGCCTCATTGCTCAGAAACTCTATCATACCCTTCTCATTTTAAAAAGAAATTGGCCGTTTTAATTACTTTGTTGACACTTTGTTGACACATTCCAGGAAGCATTACAAATTACCAACTTGTTTTTTTTCTTTTTATTTAAATGTGTTTACTCACCAAGTTGCACCAGGGGACATTTAGATTGGAGATTAGGAAATATTTATTCACTGAAAGGATGGCCAGTCACTGGTACAGGTTGCCCAGGAGAGTGATGGAAGCACCATTCCAGGAAGTGTTCAAAAAACCATGATGTGGTGCTTAGGACGTGGGTTGGTGGTGTACTTGATGACCTGAAAGGGTTTTTCCAACCTCAATGATTCCATGATTTAAATAACTGCTCTCTCCCAAATATAAACCTCCACTGTTAAGCCAGGGCTCTGCCTTGTGGCGGTTCTGTTCTGATAAACGCAGCCGTGTTTTGGTTCTGTGGCCATGGATTTGGTGATTACAACAGACAGAATACCCAGAATTTTGTGCCTGAACTTCTCTTAGGCCCTTCCCTCATGAAAAAATCATCCCAGCACTCCCACCATTATAAATACTGCTCATAAAGGGTTTTTAATTCCAAATACTGATCTTCTCCACTGGAAAAGTCAAAGCTTTTCCCATGAGTTCGAGAAGGACTTGTCACGTGCACAAGTTTCAAGAGGGGAAAATCACAGTCCTCATTTTTATTAACCAGATTCAGCAAACTCATTGTAATTCCCACAGCTATGAGAAATAAATTGTCTTCAGGCTGCAGGTGTGGCATTCCAGCATTATCCTACTGTAGTATTTGTATAGTACTGTAATGGTGTCGTGTTTTTAAGGATTCTCTGTGATGGAAACAGCACTTCCTGTGCTTTGTGGCACCGATAAAACATTTGCCCTCATCCTTTTGGCAATTAAATGGAGCTATTTCACCATGACTAAGTCTGAACTGTATTTCTGGCTGAAACGGTGGGAAACTTTGTGAAACAACCTTCTGAACTGCTCAGCCTGCTTTGGATAATCCAGCGAGTGCTTCTCCCTTCCCTTCCGCCAGGTGACAGAGACGCGGACCGGCCCTCTCGGCTGCAGTAACTATGACAACCTAGATTCTGTCAGCTCCGTTCTGGTTCAGAGTCCTGAAAATAAGATTCAGTTGCAAGGTACGTAGGTGCAATTTCATTAATTTGTTTTGGAACGGGGTGACATTTATCACGCTGTTTGGGGTTTTTTTCCTCTCTCCCACCCCATAAAAGGTCATTTTCCTGATTTTTGTGTGCGTGCGCGAGGAGCGCGTTCCGGACCAAGCGAAGGAAATGTCAGCACCTCGCGCTGCCTTTCAAACAGAAACAATTCCTGCACCCACCAGAAGATCATTTGAATAGCCCCGTTGGCATTTTGCAGCCTTGTTTAGCATCCACTGGCACACCTCTTAAACGGCCTGAACTCCCAGGGATTCCACCAAGCTGGGGGTGACGCCCAGCACGCTCAACCTGCTTTGCACACGCTGAGCAGCAGCTCACACCCCAGGCAGAGAGTCCACCAAAATTGATGGGGTCACCAGAGGAGCAGGATATACATTTTCAGATACTCTAAATCAGGAGGAGACAAAGGGCTCCTCCTGGGAATTTAAAAAAAACCTTGGAAGGTTAAAATCTCACTCATCAGGAAAATCGTAGTAATCGCATATAAATAAAAATGGAAAGCAGGAAGAAGTAGAAAGTGAAAGGTAAAGGAAGAAGAGAGTCATCACTTCTAAATAATACTCTTTTTTTAAAAAATTCCAGCAGAAGCATTTCCCAACCTGCATATTACGACATAAAAATTTTTGAAAAGTCCCCCTTTACGGTATTAGGCCGTTAATAATTTCTATTTTCAGTTACGAAAATA
Source organism: Oreocharis arfaki (assembly GCA_013398015.1). NCBI lineage: Eukaryota > Metazoa > Chordata > Aves > Passeriformes > Paramythiidae > Oreocharis > Oreocharis arfaki. Next base: position 36,036 of record VZRR01001184.1, on the reverse strand, counting down.
AATCATGAGCAAATTATGACCATGAAAAAACCCACTAAATTCTCTTGAAGGCATGTATTTTTGTTTATCTCTGACTCTATGCCACAAGAGAACAATACAATTCCTAATTTTCAGCTGAAGGTAGATATACAATTATTTCTAATATTTAAAATTCTCTGTATGAGTTTGTAAATCACTCGAAAAACAGTGTGAGGTGGTTGGTGATATTAAGAACAGCTCTCAGAGATGATGATCCCTGTGCTTCCTTCAGTCTCGGGATATTCTGTGATTCTATGACTCTTCCTTTAAAATATCCATGAGTGTTTCCTCTCTTTCCTTTCTCCCCAGAATAAATTAAATCCATAAAAACATAAAATTATTTCCCAGAGAGAGTGTGTTTGTTTTTTTAAACTGAAAACTTGTCATTTCCACTGGGATGCAACGAATATTTCCAGAAAATGTAATTTTTGATGGTTTCCAGCATACTCCCGGCGTTTGCCAGTCAAAATTTGGGAAATAACCTTTGCATCTCTCAGACTGTGGTTTGTTGCCACTGGATTGTCACATGGAGAAATGTGTTATCAGAACTGTGTGAACTCTTTAATGAAGACTCGAGCTGGGCTTTCTTTTCCTTACACAACCTCATGTTTTTTCACAAGCACACAACTGTATTGCAATATTTACTCAGGGAGCAGCAGAGTTGCACAGATTTTGACAGGAGACAGAAGAAAGCACAGTCAGGCCAGTTTTCAGCAATTGTGATGTGAGTTTCGACTTGGAAGGGTTCTGAAACTACAGCTATAGTTTTGGATATACCTAAAGATAAGGGATAAGTCTCTGTGAAATCGTCCAAGTGCCTTTGGAGAAGAAACTTGTATCACCAAACACTCAATTCATATGCCGAGAAATTACTTGGAACACAAATAAGCTCCGCTGGTTCTGGAGAGATTATGTTTGCCACAGAAAACAACAACAAATATTGAATACAAATTCATCATGTCCCTTGCTGTGGCTCTTTGATTGGCTATTACTAATGCAGCTGGAGCGACTGAGGGCTACAGAGTTAAAATTCTTCTCTGTAAAACACTCATTCCCGTCACTGGGATCTCATAAACAATGGTCAAGGTTTTCTGGTCACGAACACTGGGGAGTTTTGATTTACCTGCTCCCTGGTTCTGACACAGGAGCTGGATTTTGAACCCTTTCCATGCTAAAACTTTAGTAGATTTAAGAATGAGTTTTCTTTCTCAAGGTTTTGTAGCCCCACCCTTCACATCCAATTGATGGTCCCAGAGCAATTTGCTACCAATGCTAGAAAAATAAAAATAAAAAAATCAGCGAAATTTTATTTTTCAAAAAGTTCCTCCAGCCCAATTCCTCCCTCACTTCTTAGTTTGCCCTACAAAATCACGAGAGATAATGAGTTATTTAGACAAGCTACATCTTCTTGCACCGAGGGAAACATGGAAAACGAGCCCAATTTTAGATGGAAATGTTTACACCTCTTTTCCTGATTATGCTGTCTCTTCACTCTGCCTCTCAGGGCTGCTTCCCCCTCATCAGCATTTTCAGAACCTGCATTATTGCTGGCACCAAGATTATAATTCAGCTGTGTGACTTCCTGCTGCAAGGCTCTGACTGCTGTTCACTCAGCAGCTCTTCCCAAGGAGAAGTTGATGTTACCTGCTCCCCCTAGAAAGATTACAACAGTAAATATCTGAGGAATTCAGGTTGCTCATTAGCGGAGGGATGCTCCGTGCTGAGAGGGAGATGTGAGGAATATGTCTGAAAATAATTATTAAGGAAGGAAATACATGACATAGTGCAAATGCTGGACAGATGTGCAAATTGTCCTGAAAACTCCGTATATTTTTTTGTTTCTCATAATTGTTTGTTTGCTACGTAGGCTGGGGAAGCTGCTTGGCTCCTGAATTTCATTTGTGTTCAATACCATAACATTTCCTCCATCTCCTCCAGGTCTTCAGGTCATCCTTCCTGAGTACCTGCAAGAGCATTTTGTGCAGGCAGCTCTGAGCTACATTGCCTGCAATTCAGAGGGGGAGTTCATCTGCAAGGACAATGACTGCTGGTGTCAGTGTGGCCCCAAATTCCCGGAGTGCAACTGTCCCTACATGGACATCCAAGCCATGGAAGAGAACCTGGTCCGCATAAGTGAGACTTGGAATGCATACAACAGCGAATTTGAAGAATCTGGTGAGATTTTTTTGGGTGTTTTTCCCCCTCTTTTGGCTGTGTCTCATGGAATGGTTTGGGTTTCAAGTGGCCCGGTCCGCGTTGTCTTTACAACTCGCTCGTGCCACGTTGGTTTTTCCTCAATGCATCAAGGTTTGTTTCATACATCATTTCACCTGTCCTGATCATCAGAACTTCCACTCCCACAGAGAATGGGAACTACAGGTAAAATCAGCTTCTGAACAACTGTTTTCACAACTCATTTGTTCAGTGCTACCAGGAGCAGCTGTCTAGCCAGATGGTGGGAAAAGTAAGGAGAGCTCAGCAGACCTGGGAAAAATCATTGTGGGAAAAAAAAAAATGAGGCAGATAAGGGAAAGTCAGAAAAAATACAAAAATCACAGGTTTTAAGGAGTTGAGTTGGAGAAAGAGAACAATTCAGTAGAAGAGAAAAGGAGGAAGACTACACAGTGGTCAAGGGAAGTGCAGAATAAATATCAGTACAAAACTGTGAATGAACAGTACTTTATATGCATTCATTTTTCCATTTCTTGTTTTATTGTTAAATAAATTCCTCAGCTCAAGAGAACTTTATAATTTCAAGGGACCCTGTATCAGTTAAAATTTCCTTTGTTGCAACTTTTAACCTGATGCTGTTTTCCATCTGAGTCTGTTTAGAGGACCTGAGGCCCTTTTCCCATCCCCATTCTCACCTTTAGCAGCAGGACACCAGAACTTACAATATTTCTCCTTGGAGAATCACAGACTAATCTCTGACTATAAAATCAAGGATTTAAGTCTTTGTTTTGTATGCATTTGGGTGCACTTTCCCAGTGGCTATTTGGATACCTTTAATTATTTGTGGAGCCATGCTGCCAATTATTACTTTGCAAGCTGGGGCAAATATATTGACTCTTCAGAGGGACACGTATTTTGCCATATTTTGTCCCATCTGAATGGGCTGTGGCACTGCTCAGTGCCCGAAGAATGTCCTTTGTAGGCACCTACTTAGCAGCAATTTTAGTTAAGCTGGAAGAACACACACATCTGAGTCTCTGGAGGATTCTTATAGCAAGCTGAATGTCAGGGGAAAATTGGTAAGAGTTAAATTCTGGGCTTTTAAAAGACTCCTTAGCTCTGCTGGGTGAATCAATAAAATGCCAACTTCACATATATCTGTCAATTTGGTAATTGCTAGTAGGTGTGGTTACTAAGAAGTGTGAAATTTAGGTTATTAACATCATTAAGACACATGCCACACTCCCCTCTTCAGCCCTTGAAATATTTAAATCATTTTCAATCAAATAAATATACCAAGCATGACTTCCACAACTCAAGAGGTAGCTTGGAATATTTCTGCTTGTATCTCACAAAGTGTTTTGCATCAAGATGTTCATGGGAGGATGAGACAGGTAACCTTGTGTGGGTCTGCACTTGGAAAAAAGTCTGCATGCGAGTTTTTGATTGATAACTTAGTCATTGAGCATCCAAACTCACATAAATCACATATTACCTCTGAGCAGCTCTTCCAGTGGTCTGTAAGCATTTCCAGCCACATTGATTTGTATATATATATATATATATATATATATATATTTGTAACTATCGGGACTATATTCTGAAACATTTGGAGCTTGAGCGATATTTATGTGATGAAAAGCTGTTAACAAATGTCAGTGTGGTCTGATCCATGTTAATAGCATGTTCTGGGAACAAAAGTGACCTTTATTAAGGAAAACTCAAAAACTGCTTAACATTTTAAATCAGTGGAAGCCAGCTTTTGAGATAACAGTATGTTGCTTCTTTCTAATGCATTTATAATAAAAAATAAATTCGCTAGAAAGGAGGCCGGATTATGCACTGATTTCAGTCTGAGCAGCAAAGGGGCAAAAAAATCCAGAGCACTCACTGCTGGCCCATAAAGTCTACTATTAATGGCAGAGGAATTAATGAATTAATGAATTCCCTTTTATGACACTGTGAACTCCAGAGCCAACTAAAGGTAAATATGAGAGAATTAATTTTTTACCTTTTCTGCCTTCCAAACCCTTTCTTAGCTTACATGTTACAAAATAGTCCTCTGACTGGAGAAACTAATCTTGTCCCCTAAAACAGACCTGTAAGACTTACTGGGTTCACCCAAGGCCATTCACGGTGTCCGTGGTGGGCAGGGTTTCGTTTAAAGAGGAAGAAGTAAATATTCTGTTTAAGACGGTTTGTTTACTCTCTGTGTTATCTCTCCTCCTGTCTGTTTCAAGATAAAACAACTGAGGAATGGTTTGGTTTTGGTTTTTTTTGAAGAAAGGATAAGAGGGCTGGGGCTGCTCAGCCTGGAGAAGGGAAGGCTCAGGGACAATGTCTATAAACTCCTGAAGGGAGGATGCAACGGGGACAGAGCCAGGCTCTTTTCAGGGGTGCCCAGGACAAAGGGAAATGGGCAGAAACCGGAACTCAGGAGGTTCCCTCTGAACACCAGGAAACACTTTTTCACTGAGGGTGACCTGGTGCTTGCACAGTTTGCCCAGGGAGGTTGTGGAGCCTCCATTCTTGGATTTATCCCAAGGTTGATTTGCCATGGTCCTGGGCAACTGGGGCTAGGTGGCCCTGCTTCAGCAGGGGTTCAGACCAGGGCATCTTTCCCATCTCAGCCATTTTGTTCCTCTGTGATCAAAGAATTGTCCTGGTTTCCATGCAGGAGGACTCTGGTCTGCAGTCTGGGCTTGCTGGTAGTGACAATTCTCTTTTGAGCCTGCTGCAGGTTATGTGACCAAACACATTCCAGTCCTGAATGTGCTGTTTATCCTCATGTGCAGATTGCATTTAGCTCAGGCTCTTCTGGCAGTTTTTTACTGCTCAAATCCCATCCTGGAGGACGTGCAGCAGGATATTCTTTATCTCTCAGCAAATTTGGCCGCCTTTTTCATCTCCCTAGCTGCCCTCCAGCAATAAATACTTGATCACTATTAGCTCAATGAGCTTCATATAACCTCTCAGTGTCAGGTTATGCACTAAGATCTTAAAGAAACTACACGAGCTACTTCAAGTTGTTTGCTCTGAACCATCTGCTTATCCTTTACCAGATCTTGTGGCCTGCAGACTCTACTACTACCCAAGAAAATGAGCAGCTGTTTCCTTACCAAAAGTCCATATGAAAGCTGTTCAACCTTTATTAACAAATTTCATTAGTTTCTTGAGGCGTTTGGCTGAATCACTGTGTAAGGAAAGCTCTCCCCGAGACCATTGTTCCAACAAGCCATGCTCTTACCACTAATGTGCAGCCTAAAAATATCCTCTCTGATGGAATCATGCAGTGTTTCATTTACCTTTCCTGATGGGCATGAAAGTAGCCTCTCACTGGAATTTGTAGCCTGAAAGGACAACTAGATGATCTGGTTTGACCTGCTGCTCTCACAGGTCACTAAGTTTGTTCTTTAATACTGCCAGTTTTCTTGTTCCCCTTCTGCCCCAAAATAGGAGCACCTACTTGTCCATGTGCTTCATCCTCTCAGTGAACTCCACCTTTCCATTTCAGCAAAAAGGCTTGACCTAAGCACTGGAATGCAATTTGTTTCCCGCCAACAAACAGGGTCAAAATATTCCTTGAAGAAATTCTCACGTTTTGGAAGCAGGTGGGACTTCCACAGCTGATGGTTGCAGCAGTGTTGAAGATAAGAGCGGATAAAAATGTTGCTGTGTTACACATCGCTGGTTTGGGCAGATTTTGAGAGTGCCTTGTCAAGAGTTAATGTACAAAGAAACCTATTCTGACATTGACTGGCAATTTAACATTTTCCAGAGACCATGACCCTTCCCTGCTCTAAGACACAGGGAAGTCAAGAAGAACCCCAAAACCACCCACAGGCTCTGGATTCTGACAACAAGGATAAGAACATGCTCACACATTGCCTGTGCCATGATCTTGGTGTGGTTGGCTGCTGAGCATCTTCGGAAATCTGAACACTTCATTTAAACACTTTAAATGACAGCAATTTTCCTTTAAGGTGATGTGGTCGTTGACATTGAAAGAGAATTTGTAGCAGTCCCTGTAGTGACTTAATCTCATTTTTTGGAATTAAAAAGGCTATCAAAATAAATAAGGACATGGATGATAGTGCTGCTCAAACAATAGAAAATGGCAAAATTGCATTTTCGTAATTTCTTTTTTTTATCACTAGCATTTACGAGACCTCCTGGAAACATGAAAGTAAAATCTTCCATCAAGCATTTATTTTCACATATCCGACATGCAATGGCAGCTTGTTGCCTTCCCTCTGCATATTTCACAATATGCTGAGCAGTGGATTTTTTTCCCCCACCCCCTTGAAGGCAACAAAATCTCTTTTGGAATATTTCCTCGGGAAGCATGGGATCAGGAGATGTGCAAAAAATATTATGAGACATAATTTCAAAGCAGCTTTGAAATGACAAACTCATTCTTTCAAACATTTGGTTTAAATACCAACTAAGGTGGAAGAGACGAGCAAGACCACCACAAACTGGACAGAAATTTGCCTGTCACAGCTGAGCTCAAAGGGAATTCAGTGGAGCACTGAAATCTGTGCCTGTGTGAATCATTTGTAGCCCATTAACTTCAGGGATTTGACTGGAATGTCCAGCACCAGATTAAGCAGAGCAGAGCCAGAGCCACGGAGGCCCTTGAAGGGTTTGACCACTGAACACAAACACCCCAACAGACACGTGGCTGCACGGACAGAATTAAGCATCAAAAGTCGCCCTGTAAATATTTTGAAATGCATCCTTCCACAGCTTTAAATGACAAACAACATCTCAAAATGTCGAGTTTGATTTTTTCAGGCACTTCCGTGCCTGCCTTACAGAGATAATTCAAAAGGTAAATTTCAGTATCACAGAAAGTGCAAGCGATGAAAGTACAGCCAAAGCAAATTGATACAAACTTCCACATTAGTATTTGCTGAAACTCTTTTTCATTGTCCATCCTCCCACCATCACTGCTTTGATTGCAAAGTACTAACAGAAGTGAATTGCTGGTGCAAGCTATTCTTAAATCCCTGGTTTCATTGGATTTGGATTTCATGCCTAATGCATTCCATAATTCCCTAATAACTCTGGGATGCCTTGCTATTGAGCATTGGTTGCCCTTTACATGTACTGACTTAAAATCATCTGAAGAAATGCACAGTTTTGACAGGTTCCCCTAAAAATGAGGTCTGAACCTGAGCTAATACACAGCACTGCACAGATGTTAACAAAGTTTTTTTGTTTGCTCAGCAGAGATTGCTTTGGAGACTTTGGAGTCCTGTTCCTCAGCTCAATTATATTTTTCCCTTTCTTTACAATGATTGAATTAATGATGTTCCCAAAACCCCTTGTATAAAATAATTGGATTTAAAGGGTTGAGGAAAGTGGGTTCTAATAGAGGAGATGATAAGCTTATTACTGAATTAAATATCACTAATACTGAAGATGAGGAAGTTCAGCCATTCCATTATTTTTCGGGGGTAGCATTTGCATCCTGTATAATTACTTTTATGCAAAACCCGCAGAAAGCAATAGGAAAGATCATCTCCAGCATTCCATAATCTGCAGTGAGATATAGAGAATTATCCATTTCGTAGTGTCATGAATTTATATCCCCATCTTCAGAACTGCAAAATGTGGCAAATCCCCATATTTCACTGATACACTTCCCTAAATCTCACTTCTCCTTCAGCTCATATTTTCCCAAATTAAGTAAGCCCATGCTGTAAAACACCAAGTTTGGAACAAGGAAGGCTTTTTCCAGAAAGCACATCTGCTTCCCAGATCTGTGAAACTGGTTTAGGAAAGCCAAGCACAACAGAAGAGTGACCATTGTGGTCACAGATTGTGTCTTTAGAAAACAGGACCGTGCCCTCCCTCCTGGCTTCAAAACTGTTCTGCTGTTTCTTGTGGAGGATGCTGATCCCTGTTTTTCATAGTGAAAGTTGCTTCCAACAGCCAGGCTGCAAACTGTTGCAAAATAGAGCAAAATCAAGACTGGAAACAAGCGTTGGCTCATGCCTGGAAATGCAGGTGCTCAGGGCAGGATTCCTCACGCTCTCTGCCAGCCTCCTGTATCTGTTACAGATGGACAGCCTTGGCTTCGTGGTTGCTGAGGCCGTAAAGAAGATGAGAAATGGGAATTCTAAGATTGTTCCAACGCAGGAGACAGTCACATAGTCAATCAATACACCCACCCACAGCAAGTGATCATATCAGATCTCAAAATCTACACAAATCCCTCAGTGCTTCTCAGAGAAGAGAATTATTGTCATAATCCTTGCATGCAGATACTCCTAGGTGCTGAGCACATAGCAATACAGAGTAATACATCTGTTGAGTTACTTTTTCATTTGTTTTTTTTTGGTAGCAATCAAAAAATATCAGATACAGCTGGACTTATTTAATTTGCTAAAAATACATTGATGCTTAAGGAAAGCAGGTGCAAAGCCAGGCAGATAAACTAAATATAAAGTTATATCTTTAACTTAGATTTAGATAGACTGAATTCAAAGTTAGAAAAAAAAAAAAGTAATGTAAATAAACTTAAATAGATTGTCCAGTGCTGAAGGCAGAAACCTTAGACATGTGATGCACAGACTGCATCACGAGGAGAGGCAAAGACAAATTCAAATCTTTAGGATCAAATGTGAATTACAACATAAAGACACAGGAAACCTGGGGGCAAGAAGTCTGCACCATCAGATAAGTACTAGCTTTTTCCTCATCTCATACACTATTGTCAGCTGCAGTTCTGCAATCATCTTAATTATGGATTATATTAATGTCTCCTGGCAGTGCATTAAGGAATGCAACCAGTGGAAAAGTCTTTCTCCTCCTCTTCATCAGACAAGCATTTTAAACCATTGTGGTGATTAGAGTGTGTCGTGTTCTTTCTGATGGACAGCTCCAGAAAAGCTGCAGCAAATCTGCCTTCAGTCTGTGAAGTTTGACCTTAAAAATCCCTCTACCTAGTCAGAAAAATCAAGTGTAACTTCGTTTGCCACCCCAATAAGGCACAGATTTTTTGCTATTCCTGCTGCACAAATCCTTTCTTAAAACTGCTTTAGCAGAAGAGGACACCATGGGATCCCTTTTCATTGCCTCTCACTGCATTCAAATCAAAGTCAGCTGGCTGACAAGGAAAAAGCTAATTCTTCCCAGCAGCCAAGCTTGTAGATTGACATCGTGGAGACACTGACCCGGGTCCCAGCCTTCTTCCTTCTTACCAGCAGTAATAATGACAACCCTAAGAGCTAAAAAATGCCCTCAATGACTTCTGTGTAAAATACAGTGATGTTGTCTTAAAAAATTCCAGACCGCCATCTAATCTCTAGCTAAAAATTGTCTTGGCATTCACAGTGTTCCCCATGGTTCTTCTGGGACAGGAGAAGAGAAAATAACCACCTCCCTCCACCCCCCACAAAAAAAACCCCCATAAAAACTCCCCCGAAAAAGGCCAACATAAATCCCTCAAAGAGAAACTACATTCTAAGACAGACATTTTAAAACATAGTTAATGTACCAAATGTCTCATTTGTACCTGTTTAAAGGCTTCTTAAATTACTCAAAGGAAGTAAAAGGGCAGGAGGTAACTGCAGGCATAATTTGGAAATGTCAGTTTAAACAGAGATGTTGTGTTTTACACTCTGATCAGAAGAAACTTATTTCATTTATGATGGAAAAAAGGTGCCCAGACTGATTTTCAGACTCAGTGTCGAGATTCCAAATATTAAATAATGCCACAAGACAACAAGGTTTGTCTCGGCATCACAGACAGTCTATAAACTCATAGGCCCACTCCATCATTTGCAGTGAAGGCAGTTTGCACGAGAAGTCCTCTCTTAGTCCAGTGACAGATTCCTGCTTTTCCAGCTGCTGCAATTCCATTAAAACACGTGTAAAAATAAGAACAAAAATGGAATCTGGAATCCAAACTGGATACTGGAGGATTTCTTCAATTTACAGATGCAACAAATCCAACGTTGCTGTCTAATTAGCTTTGTTCTCATGGCTTTGGGAGGATGCCCCTCCAAGGGTCCTGGCAAGCTCCTTGCACAGAGCCCATGTTGGGTGTGCCCCGGTCACCCAGCACAGCCTGGCTCTCTCTGCTGACCAGGACAGACCCATTGCCATGCAAAGCCAGTCCCATTCGAAATCTTAATTGAAAGACTCCTTGTGAACAGCCTGAACCGACTCCCTGGCAGCTGAAGGTGCTTTTTAATCACTGAGAATAAAGACTTCAATCAATATGGTTCAAACTATTTGCCCCACAGCAGTTAGAGCGGTGGTTTGCTTTCAAACACCGCTCACAGCTTCAGGCTCAGGGCCAAGAAAACTTAGCCCCCTGAGTTCTTAATATAATTATTGTTTTCTCTATTATCTTGCAGGGGTGTTAATTTGCCTCCCAGTAATTAACTTCCCTCCGTGGTTGTCAGGGAGTTTAATCAATAGCAGGAGCAGATGCACCAAGCTGCCATTCCTTCTGTGACCAATACTCCCCTCCCCACCCCTTCCACCCCTGTGGAGGTGTCGCTGTTTTAATAAAATGAGCAGGTGGGATGTGCGTAATTCCTTTGGAGAGTCAGTGTCTGGATTGTCCCTCTCCTACTTCAGAAATGATGGCACACCCGATATGGCTGCCCAGGTTCCCAAACTAAAAGCATGATACAAGTCCTGCTAAAGCTGCACCTGGCAAATCAACTCATTAAAGTTCTACGTGGCAGCGCACTCTGAGATACTCCAAACGTTGTGATGACATTGCAATAAGAGGAGGAGCAGAAGGCTTGATCTAATATAATTCTACTTATGACCACCATGCACAGGACATAATGTAATTCCCTTCGAAGCTGGTGACAAAATCCCCTCGTTCTTGGTGGAATTCCAATCTGCCTTGGCAGCTTTGGGCTTTCTTTATTAAGAGTGATGTCACTCTGTGGCCTCTCTTTTCTTCCAGGGCAGTGTTGTCTGTTCTGATTCATAGCTTCTTAAATCTTCTCCTGGAACAGCTTAACACTGGTTATTTACTTCAGTGTGTTTTCCAAGAACATTTTTCAGTTTCACTCATTCTCTTCCCTCCTTCATCCCCCTGTGAATCGTTACATGTTTATTTACCCTACCCAGTTCTCAAACCGCAGGAGTTCCCAGCATGGCCAACTAAGGTAAATTTTGGACTGACAGAGGTTATATCTATATCAACCCATAAGGAATGTGTCTTACATTCACTTATATTAAGTGAATTTATAGTTCTGTAGAAAGGTAATAAAGGACATTGGGACATCCATGTTGCAGGACCACTTCTAAACCACACTGAAGTGATAAAAAAGTTTACCAAAAAAAAAAAAAAAAAATCCAAAATAGCCCATAGATAAATTTTTGAGACATTTTTCTTGAAAGCTTACTGTGAATTCCAAGGAATAACCCTTTGAAGGGTAGTGATAGAAACATTTTTAAAGGAGTAATGAACCAAAATCACACCTGAAAGCAAACCTGACAGGATGAAGGGAATGTCCTTCAAACGCTGGGACTTGCAGAGACAGCTGGGGAGTCTGGTTCTGTGGGTTCTGAGAAGGGAACTTGCTGTCAAGGTCATATTTAGATTGACAATAAGAAACAAGTCACTTCATTGGAGGAAATGTGAGTCCTTCCAGAACGTAGCAGAGTCCAGGCAAGGTTATCTCCCGCCCAGCAGAACGTCTGAATTAATCCACAATTTATAGGATTATATTCTGGTTTCGCTACCAATTTTGACTGCAATTTTTTCACCTTTATGTGGCACCAGGAGACTTTCAAGGCTTGTGAGAGGAGGATTTTTGGTCTCCTATTGCTGTAAGAGGCTGACCTTCCCAGCATTAACTCTGTAACACACATACATTCATGCGTGTTTGTGTATCTATACACGTGTGTAACATCTAGCACAGGATCACAGAATCATTCAGGTTGGAAAAGACCTTTCAGATGATCAAGTCCAACCATCAACCAGCACCACCACCCTCTTCACCACTAAACTGCATCCAAACATTTCTTAAACACTTCCACGGCTGGTGAGTCCACCACTGCCCTGGGCAGTCTGTTCAATGCTTGGCAACCCTTTCCATGAAGAAATTTTTCCTGATATCCAGTCTAAAGCTTCCCTGGTGCAGCCTGAGGCCATTTCCTCTCATCACTTTCAACATTTGCATGAGGTTCCTCAGAACTACACCTATAAATGACTGACCAGAGGATCCCTGCTCCCCACCAATTCTACCCCCATGCTGACCCTTAGCCCTGCTCTTTCCTTCTTGCAGAGCTCAGGGCTGACAGGAGCTATCCTTGCAGCATTCCTCATTTCAAAAAGAGATCAACCAAACCCCCCCAAATCTACCCTACTGCCAGAATCATCCAAAATTGCTCCCCTGAGGCTTCTGTAGCAGCTGGACTGGCCCACTTTGAATAGTCTGTCCAAAAGAAGGCGTGGACCTCCTTTCCTCCTTGAGAAACAGAGGCCACATCTCTTGCAGAAAACACACATTTCCTTCCTTCCCTTCGTCCTTCAGAAAGCTTAAAGGAGAAATCCTCTGCTTTGGAGAAGGAAATATTTTAATTATCAGGAGAGCTGGCTGATTTAGCCTAAATTGGAGGGAGAAGGGGAAGGAAAATTCAAATTTACTATCTCTTCTCTGAAGAAATAAGGTTGCTTCCAGCTGCAGTCTACTGCTTCTTTGAATTGGATTATTTTCCAACATATATTTCTTGGAACACAGCTGCTACTTCTTTGACAAATTGAGTAATGCATCATGAAGAACTAAAATTCATGGCAACATAAAAACAAATATATGTTCATTTTAGCACTTTGTTTTCTCCAGGCTTCTGAATCATGGCGGGATATTTTAAAAAAACATGTATCTTTTATAAATCTCTTTAATAACATCTTCACAATATTGAGGCAGCACTTTAATGAACAGCAATCACATGCAACCATTTGAAATGTGGGTCCCGTGGTTTATATCCTCTCAGGCCTCCAGCTTTGTGCTTTCAGGTCTTGATTTACAGCTGACACTGGTATTTGACTCGCCGTCGTATTCACTGCCCTGATCAAAATTAAAACAGCTTTGTTATGGAATAGGAATGGCAACATGGTGGTCACACAGCTGGAGCAGCAACAGGTGCTCACAAACAGCACAGTAAAATGTGGGATAAAATGGGGATTGGGAGCTCTTTCCTGCCAGAACTCTCGCTCCTTACACCAATTGCAGCTCCCACGGAGGGCTCCAGGGAGGGCGCAGTTGCCTGGAGCCACAGGCAAAGTTATTTTTAGTATTTGTAATAAATGGCAACAATTAAATTTGGGGTCTGTTGTGCTAACTGCCCTATAAAGATATAATAAGAGCCAGGCTCTCGTCTGAAGGGCTTGCAGTCTAAACAGAAAAGTCTGTTGAAGTGCAGCAGAGATGAAGATTTATATACAGAATGTTACAAAATACAGAGACAGCTACTTTGAATAAACCAACCAGGAATAATCTTTCATTAACTGCAAAATTATGGTTTGTTGGGTTTTTTGTTTGGGTTTTTTTTCTTTTTAGGAATGCAGTAAAGCATTCAACCTTCATTTTGAAATGTTTATTCATTTTAAAAATTTTTTACTTCATAACCTTGTTGGTATAATATGAAACTAAAGGTTGACATAACAATAAAAAAATGATATTCTGAAAAGGTGAAATATTTTGACTGATTCAAAGCAAAGTAAAAGAGGAAAATGTTTATTCATTTAAAAAATTTTTTACTTCATAACCTTGTTGGTATAATATGAAACTAAAGGTTGACATAACAATAAAAAAATGATATTCTGAAAAGGTGAAATATTTTGACTGATTCAAAGCAAAGTAAAAGAGGAAAACTTTGCAGTGCTCCTTTTAGAGGATTTCAGAGGAATTAGAAGCATTTGGAAAATTCTGGAAAATTTCTAAAGATTTAAGACAACTTTGGAATGCTAAAAATCCTTTCACAAAATGGCTTTTCTTTTCTTTGCACACTTCCACTTAAGAGCCCTCTTGGTGGGGACATGAACGGCTTTAGCAGCTTTCCTTGGCTGTTGTGTGTGATTAACTGGCAGCCTTCTTCCCAGCTCCTAACCTATAAGAAAAACCAGCCAGCATTTATACTAAATAAATATAAATATTTATTTAATATAAATAAAATAGAAATCTTGTTCACAGCACCAGCAGATAATCAGCCCTGAAATGGACACACAGCAGGGCTGGCTGGCTGACTTTGCTGCTCTGTGTCACCTTTTCTGGAGGGAAATAAACTTCTGGAGCTACTAGAGGTATTTCCTAAGTGTTTTCCAAGGAGAGCTTCTGGCCTGAATATTCTTGTTGGTTCTGATTGCCGCTGCTTTCCCTTCTGCAGCAGTATCTGTTTGCTTTGGCTTGCTCTTAGAAGGAATTGTGCCAAAGGAGGGCTGGAGTTATATCAAAACCAGGTGTAGGCAAATGATTAGCAGAGACAAGGAGACAAGTTATTTAGAAGGAAAAACACACCATGAAAGAACTAGAAGTGCAGCTGATTTTTTTTTTTTTTTTTAAGTTTAATGAAAAGT
>VZRR01001184.1:0-21142 GCA_013398015.1 Oreocharis arfaki | reverse complement strand
ACAGAATGTTACAAAATACAGAGACAGCTACTTTGAATAAACCAACCAGGAATAATCTTTCATTAACTGCAAAATTATGGTTTGTTGGGTTTTTTGTTTGGGTTTTTTTTCTTTTTAGGAATGCAGTAAAGCATTCAACCTTCATTTTGAAATGTTTATTCATTTTAAAAATTTTTTACTTCATAACTTTGTTGGTATAATATGAAACTAAAGGTTGACATAACAATAAAAAAATGATATTCTGAAAAGGTGAAATATTTTGACTGATTCAAAGCAAAGTAAAAGAGGAAAACTTTGCAGTGCTCCTTTTAGAGGATTTCAGAGGAATTAGAAGCATTTGGAAAATTCTGGAAAATTTCTAAAGATTTAAGACAACTTTGGAATGCTAAAAATCCTTTCACAAAATGGCTTTTCTTTTCTTTGCACACTTCCACTTAAGAGCCCTCTTGGTGGGGACATGAACGGCTTTAGCAGCTTTCCTTGGCTGTTGTGTGTGATTAACTGGCAGCCTTCTTCCCAGCTCCTAACCTATAAGAAAAACCAGCCAGCATTTATACTAAATAAATATAAATATTTATTTAATATAAATAAAATAGAAATCTTGTTCACAGCACCAGCAGATAATCAGCCCTGAAATGGACACACAGCAGGGCTGGCTGGCTGACTTTGCTGCTCTGTGTCACCTTTTCTGGAGGGAAATAAACTTCTGGAGCTACTAGAGGTATTTCCTAAGTGTTTTCCAAGGAGAGCTTCTGGCCTGAATATTCTTGTTGGTTCTGATTGCTGCTGCTTTCCCTTCTGCAGCATTATCTGTTTGCTTTGGCTTGCTCTTAGAAGGAATTGTGCCAAAGGAGGGCTGGAGTCATATCAAAACCAGGTGTAGGCAAATGATTAGCAGAGACAAGGAGACAAGTTATTTAGAAGGAAAAACACACCATGAAAGAACTAGAAGTGCAGCTGATTTTTTTTTTTTTTTTAAGTTTAATGTAAAGTTTCGGGTCCCTTAGGTTAAATTTTGGTTTAACTACACTTCACTATTAAGTTTTTGGTCTGTTGGGCAGTAATCTGGAGAGGCATTATTACAGGCACATGCCTCTGGAACATCACGTCGTGGATGGGATGAGGCTCAGAGAGGGAAGAGCACAGCTGGAATGCATCAGGAGTCCCACAGAGCCCAGGCCTGTGAGGAGAAGGGGGAATCTTTCCTAGGAATGCACAGTGCAGGGTGACAGCAACAGGAGCAATGGTAAAAGATGGGCAGTGGAAATCCACCTTGGGTGTGCTGCTCGGATGCACCCGAGGTGTGAAATCAGCAGAATGAGGGATGAGGAGGAAGGCAGCTGCCTTCTCTGTGATGGAGTAGCCTGGATGAACGGAGCTCTGCTCTGGGATGGACAACAGGGATGAGAATTTGTGGGTCAGGGTCAGAGGAGAGGCCAGCAAGGGTGACATTTGGGTGGGAACCTGTCATGGAACACTCAGTCAGTGTGAGTGAGTGGACAAAGCCTCCCCTAAGCAATTCAAGGACGTGTCAGGATCACAGACCCTGCTTCTCATGGGGAACTTTAATCTCTCTGACCTGTGCTGAAAAACCAACAGTGGGACACAAGCAGTCAAGGAGGCTTTTGGAGGCTGTCAGCAATAACATCTTCATCAATCAAAAGAGCTGGACTGACTATTCCCTGACAAAGAAGTGCTGCTTGGGGATGGAATAATTAGAGGCAGCCTTGTCTGTAGAGGACATGAGAAAGTGGTGGTCAGGATTTGGAACTGGCAGGGTGGGAGAGCAGCAGAATTTAGACCTGGGCTTTCACAAAAGCATCTTCACCCAGCTCTGGGAACTGGGAGAAGGTGCTCCCTCTGAGAAAGCTCTGAAGACAACGGGGCTCTGGAAAGCTGGCTGGGTTTTCAGGGCAGCATCCTCAAGCAGAAGTGTTCGTTCTGACACTCAGGCCGTACACCAGGATTTGCCAAAACGGGCAGCTCATGGCAGAGCTGCAAAGCAAAAAGGCAGAGTACAGGAGGTGCAAACAGGGACAGGCCACCAAGGAAAAACTCAGGAATGCTGCCCAGGCATTCGGAGATAGTGATGGGAAAAGCTACATCCAGTGCTTGCAAGGGATGCCAAGAGCAACAAGAAAAGCTTTTATAGCTGGAGGTAAAAGATTGAACGAGGAATTGTGGGCCTGCTGCTGAATAGGTCGAGTGATTTAGGGATTTGTTTCAGAAGTACTCAATGCCTTCTTTGCCCTCAGTCAGATACCAGCAAATCCTGCAGCTCCCTGAGCTCGGGAAGAGGAACCACAGGGAAAAGGAGGCACCAGCAGTGAGCAAGGGAGCAGCCAAGAGTTTTTGGAGAGAGCCTGACCCCTGGCAGCCCATGGGAGTTAATGGACTGCACCTGGGGCTTTGAGAGACAGGTGATAGCCTGGTAAGGTGTCTTTGTTTCAAAAATTGGTGGAGACTGGGGAATATCCCTGATGACTGGAGAAAGGCAAATATTATGCTGATCATCAAAAAAAAGCCTGAAAGGACGGTCCAGGGAATTACTGAGTGATAGGATTCACTTTGGGCATTGGGAAAATGATGGAAGTGGAAGAACTGGGAATTTAAGGAGTGAAAGTGAGCACTGGAAGAAGGAAGGGTTCGGGTGAAGGTGCCTTTAATTTTGTCTTTTTTTCTCCTCACTGTCCTATCCTATTTTTAACTGGCAATATATTAATCCTCCTAGCGCTGAGTCACTTTTGCCCATGTCTGTAATTCGTAAGTGGGATCTCCCCATCCTTATCTCAATCTAGGAACTTCTTCCTTTTATGTCCTCATCCTCAGATATGAGAGAGAAGCATGGGGCGGGGTGGGGGGAGCATCTGGCAGCCAGCTGAGGCGAAGGGAGAGCAGGGGACATGAGGGAGAAGATGATAAATCATCTCTGACCCATCTCATTCTCTCCACGACAAAATGCTGATTTATGGATGAGAGGAGAGCAATGGGTGTCATTTATTTTGGTTTTAACAAAGCTCTACACACAGAATCTGGTCACACAACTGGACTTTCACCCGTCTATTTGTCCTCCCATCCACAGCACTGCATCTTACCCCGGGTACCAGAATGCTGTGGGAGACAGAGTGCAGGGTTAGGGGGTCGCACAAAATCTATCTGAAAACTGGTGGCAAGTGCAATACAGCCAGGGTCTGTCCCAGATACAGCCAGGGTCTGTCCCAGATGCAGCCAGGGTCTGTCCCAGGACTTGCTCTCCTTACTTTCTTTAACAATGACTTGGAGAAAGAGCACTCTCATCAAGTTTGCAGATGTTGCCAGTTTGAGGGAGTGAGACAGAAATCTTCAAGGTCAGGGCTGGCATACAGGGGGACCTGGACAGGCTGGTGGATCAGGACAACGGGAACCGGGTAAAATTCAACAAGGAAAAAAAGAAAAATCAACAAGGGAAAATAAGAAAAATCAACAAGGAATAAAAGAAAAATGCTGCTCTGGCCAGGCCCAGCACCAGCATCAGTCAGGGCTGGATCTGCCTGGCCAGGAGCAGCTCTGCAGGAAGGTTCCTGGGGCAGAGAACCTTGGAGTGGCCTGACAGTACCAAGGCCACATCGTGGGTGCTACAAAGGAGGTCAGGGACCAGGAAATCATGGAGGGGATTAGCCTCAGTGCTTTTTAGACCACATTCAGATGCTACATCCAGTTTGGGGCTCCACATTACAGGAAAGACATCAGCAACCTGGAGTGCGGCCAGGGATGTCCTCGGAGAGGTGGGGGCTGCAGAAGCTGCCCTGAGAGGAGAGGCTCCAGGAGGGGGTGGTCAGCCTTGGGCACGCAGACTTCAGGGAACCCAGAGCAGCCACCTTGTCTGCAGGGAGGGGAAGGAGAGAGCCAGGCTCTGTGTGGTGAGAGACAACAGGCATGAAGTGAAACGAGACAGATTCACACTGGGGATATGGAGAAATTCACTCTCCATGAGGGCAGTGGAGCCTTGATTGCTGCAGTTCCCAAATCCTGGCTGGACCAAACTCTGAGAAAGTCGATCTGATGTCAGAGTTGACCTGCTTGAAGCATGACAGCGTCTCTCCTTGGACTACAGACTGCCCAAGGAAACGTCAAGTCTGACTTAACGTCTGATCCCGTCACTACGGTTTAAGAAGCGAGCTGGCTTCCTCAAGCAGCAATGTTTTGTACAGAGGCATGATCGTTCACAATTCTCATTATGAGAGTGAGAAAAGAGGAGATGCAGTGGAGAACCAGAACGCACTTGAGCTAATTCCGAAGCTGTCTGAAGCACTCTCACTCGGAGCAGCACATCAGCTGGTACCACTGCCTGCTCAGACAGCGTCGCACCCTCGCTTGTTAAAGACCAGCCGATTTTTGTCAGCTTGCCTTAATCCCACGGTAGCATTTTGTTAGAGCCAAAGCAGAGCAGTTTTTGCATGAGGTATCACTCACTTCTAGACTGTGACGGCAGAATTTTAATACCTCTAGAGCGAGTTAAAGAACCTGATTGAAAAAGAGGATCTATGTACGAATGACAAATGTATAGATCTTTAAGGGAGAAAAAAGTCTCCTTAGAGCCTCATTTAGAGAAATGACAAACCAGCCCATCACAATTGCTCTCTAATGGTAGATTTTGACATGACAGTGTGATGTAAAAAGGGGTTTTCTCCTATATACGTATTTTTACTGAACTTTGTTACATGGAAAAAACCTCTAAAGTCCAAATCTTTATTAATATTAGAAAATACATAGACTGTATATAATTGTGAATAGTATGTTTTAGTCAACAAAAGATTCTCATATTTTTTCAGTTATTGTCAGGCTGCTTCTGCTCAGAAAACATAATTGCTTTTTCAAGGTTTGAATATTGTTTAAAAAAATTAAAATTGATTTTGGGCAGACAATGTAATCCCCAATTAGACAGGGTTATACATTTACTGAAACACTTTGCTGTAATTTCCAACGCCAAAGGTTTTGTTTCCATAAGACTATATTATTTCATTTTAGGTTAAATGGCTCATCAGAAAATATGACATTAAATTAAACAACAGAATAAAGCTTGATGGAACATCATCTCCCCAGAAACTGTCAGTTCTGGAGACTGAGAGAAGGTGGCTGAAATTTCTTGTAGGTTACTTTGCTGTGAAACAGTTTTTTTCTTAGCATATCACCAAATGCAGATTCTTTTCAAACTGTGTTTTATGTTCTCCTAAATTGTACGCAGATTTTCACTTCACTTAACCATTGTCATGTGTATGTTGTCCTGAATTTCAGCTGTAATAAGAACCAGCAGAAAAAAAAATTAGTTATTTTCTTTCCTCTGATACAAATCCATGTCAAATTTGAATTTTCCTATTTACTTAGGAGTCCTAGTCTTCCTTAAGCACATTACTGAGGCCTCCCTAGACACAAGCTATGGCTTAAAGGAGCTGTTGTTTTATCCCCCTGCTCCTGCTCCCCTGACTGCAGAGGCTCAGGCTCTTCCCTGCCTTTGTGCAGGAGGAAATTGCTCCAACACCCTTGGTCCTGAGATAATCTCTGTTACACTGATTGGGGAAACAGTGCCTATAGGATTTAACAGAAAACTTTAGGAATGGCAGTTTGAAAGCTCAGTCATGGATTTGCTTTGTTTACTCTAAAGGAAACGGGAGACAAAAGTGCAGGGATATAATCTGGTATTTTCGTATTTCCAGCCTTACATTGCTGTCAGATGTCAGCCTGCAGCACCTTTAACAACCTGGTGTTCTGAATCCCCGAGCAGCTATAAATCCATTGACTTCCAAGGTGCTTCCCAAGATCCTCCACAAGGGATATTAGCAAACAAGCTAACCCAAGACATTTTGGCAGCCTGGAGAAGTTGCACAAACCACTCAGCCTCAGCTGGAACAAAACCAGAAGTGTGCTGTGTAGGTGGGGCAGTTTTGTAGCAAAATACCAGGGAAAATAAAAATATTCACAGCAGAGAAATCCTGTTCTCTTCCAACAGCGAGCAGGCACCTTTTTCCCTTGTAGCAGAGCACTGTCAAAATCCTTGGATGAGGCTTCCTGGATTTTTCTGGCCTTTGCCAGCTCTGTCTGCTGAGTGGTAATCACCGCACTCAGCACTGAGCCCTGCTCTGACACCAAATAACACTGAGGATCCCGGTTACATCTCTGCAGCTCTAGGTACTTCTCACAGCCTAAGTACGTCTGATAATCATCTGATTTCAGCAGTAATGTTTGCTCCCATTATGATATTTCTCATTTATTCTTTCCCGCTGAAATACGGGATGACATTTCCATCTCCAGGCACTGTTGACACAAGGAAGATTTACCTGGCAGAAAGGGGAAGTGAAAAGAGACACAAGCAGCCAGAAAATGAACTTGCCTGACCCACCACTACATATAATGTTTTACCTTTTCTTACCTTACTTGCAATTAGTTAAGAATATATAAAATGGTATTACGCGTACTACCCATGTGAAAATAAAAGAGGAAGTGCTGAAATCAGAGTCTATGTGGTATCAAGAACCATGGTGTGGTTTTTGGAGTTGTCCTGTGCAGGGCCAGGGTTTGGACTCGATGATCCTTGTGAGTCCTTCCCAGCTCAGGATATTCTCTGACTTTGTGTATTAAAGTATCAATTTCTATGGCCCCCAGGACTGTAATACTGCCTGTTAATCCTCAGGAATGGCTGGCACCGCGTCTTGATTAGAGTGTAATAGTTTAATCATCTCTCAGTGTTAGGAGTTCATGTTGTAGTTTCACAGATCATGAAATGTGTCTGTTTAAGATACGGGCACATTATCTTCTCTCTCTCTTTTTTTTTTTTTTTTTTTTAATGCAGCAGGCACTGTTGTAACCATGCTCTCTCTATCTCTGTCTCTCCTTTACCTGCGTTATGGAGCTCATTAGCAGGATCAGACAGGGCACGGGGCGGGGGGGAGATGTGGTAGTCAAAGATGATGTTTATTACCGGGAGAAAAAGAAACATTTTCTTATCGGAAATGCTGTTGCATTGCAAGCTGAGGAGTGCCAACCATCCTTATCACTTCCAAACACTGCATTGAGCAGTTGTTCAGCTGAAGAGATTAGTGCCATCGTGCAGAGGACAGCAAAGTGACAACGCTTCCTAAACAAGTGGTTAGAGCAAAATGAGAGCTGAAAAGGCATTGTCTGAGCCTACTGTCACCCGAGGGAGTTGCCTTTGTTTTTGGCTTTGTGAAGCTCGTCTGAAGTAGATGTACCAGCGTCTCAGAGGGACAGAAGGGAAAAGAGACCTTAGTAACGAAGCAGGTAGTCAGGAATGTGGCTTTGGGATTTACCCCTCCCAAGGTGTCCGAGTACATGTTTATATACATATAGTCCTCGGTTCTCTAAATCAAGTAGAACTTGTCTGGTTTTTAGAAGCTGCAGATCTGTGCTTTGCAAAGGACATGCTTTGTATCAGCTCAGTTAACCTTATTTCCTATTAGTTTGTTTTTAAACCACCATTTTTTAATATTTTTAAACTCTTAGACTAGGAAGGCTTTACCAAACCAACGGGACTGTGGTTCCTTCAGACAAGGCAGACATAACCAACCCTCTGTCACACCTTCTGTGCAGACCTGGGAGGGACTGGGGGCTGGGAAGGGCAGTGTGAGGATGTCACTGAACTCGGGAAGCAACGAAACTCTCTGACACTGAGCTCTCAGTGAGTCAGGCTTTCCCTTGTTCTGGCCAGGATGTGCACTGGAAATCATTCCAACCACACATACCCATCACAAGACTTTTCACATATTTATGCATTTATAGAAAACAATTCTTTGGTTCTACATTGCATGAGTCAGTGTGCGATCTTCTATTGGGTATCGATCCCTTTGCCTTTGATGTTCATTTGGTCCAGTTCTGTGGTTCCCTCAGCATTCTTCTCTCACACAGGGTGTCTCCAACTTTGCCAGGCAGTAATGTCTTCTCCACACCTTCCAGATTCCCAACGTGTAAATTTTAAAATCCCAGACCTCCAAAACTCCCTTTTTGTTTGTTGAAGCGCATCAGGCCCTGCCCAGCCAGACCCAAAGCCTCGGTGGTTTAAAGATTAAACCAACAACAGAGCCCAGCTCCCCTCCCCCTTGGCAATGGTGAACAAACCCATGACCTAAAGCTAGTTAAAACTAAAAGGAAAATGATGTCATTTCCAAAAAGAAATCAGAGATTGATAAAGTTGGACGGGGCTCTGAGCAAGGTAATCTAGTGGAAGGTGTCTCTGCTTGTCGCAGTGAGGCTTGGACTACAAATGTCCCTTCCAACCCAAAATATTCTATAATTCTAAGGAAGGAATAATTGCCACTTGGGAAGGAGAAAACAGAACTGTTTTTCCCAAAACTACACTAAGATTCACAGAGATGCTCATCTGGTAACGTAGAATTTATGAAATATTCCCATTAATCCAAATCGTCAGCTGTACACCCAGGAATGGACAGAGGGATTCTTGATGGACAGAGGATAAAAACCAACTCAGACAAAATTAAGGAAGGGAAAAAGCAAAAGATAAAAGGCTCCAAATAGCTGATAAGATGAAGAAACAGTTCCCTTCCCTCACGCCCTAAGGACAGCATGGGGGCTGTCCTTCAGGGGAGAACAAGTCCTGCCCAAAGAGGAAGGCATGAGGGCAAAATAATCAACACATTCCCTGAGGAATTATTAAAAACACTTTGTTAAACATAAAATCATCATCTTTGCCCCTTGCCTTTCATTTTTTACCTTCCAGAAGATCTTTCAATGCTTTTTGTTTTCTCATGAGTCTTCACCCGTCACAGAAAATACTCTGCTGAAGTGGGGCTGTTGTATTCCATCAGTGCCCTGTGTCCCTCAGGACGTGGTCAAGGGCCACTACAGCGTATCTACAAAAGATCTTTTTTTTCCTCCACCCATAAAAAAAGAAAATATTTTTGCCTGCTTTGTGTAAAAATGTTGTTAAAAAACCTAAATTAAAGCCAAACCTAAAGACTTATGAACAAGGATGTTACTGATGTGAGCAGAGGTTTTCCCCAATCAACCCTCTCCCATGTGCAACCTAAAATCACACCGATGTTAAATATTGTGATTATTTTTGTTTGAACAGCGAGGCTACTTCAGGCAGGGGGATCTTTGCTTTCACATAGCCTGCTGAAGCGTAGAGTATCCAAAAGGAGCATCTGGCAGGGTGAAAGCCAAACTGTGGGATAAGTGACTTAGAGGAACAAGCTGAAAGGAAAAAAATGGATTGTGAAGGGTGGGAGGGTAGAATCAGCCAGGAGAGCAGGCAGGGAAACCTGCTGATATACGGAAACAAGAAAGGAAAAGGATAACCGTGTGCATTCAGGTGTGCCACTCATTCTCACACACCTCCCCAGCACCTCGAGCCCTTTCAATGGAAGTTTATTTAGGTTCAGAAGTTATAAATCATTCTACTTACGGAAACTGACTCTCTGGTTAACAAAATTCTGTTAATAAGATTCTGCCTACATACCTTGCGTGGACTGAGCTACCAGAACAAGTCACAAAGCACAGTGACCTTGTGATTGAAGAACTCCTTCCCACCCCTTTAGAGTCAAAAAGAAGTTACGGGAACATTTTTGAAGTGTCATAAAATTTTGAAGTACCGTAAAATGCTTTGAAAGTCTCCATTTTAATTGTAAACACTTATGAAAGTCTAATTTAATGGCTTGTGTCAAGTGGAATAACATCTATATAAGAGAAATGGCCTGTAAAATCACATTTACTTGCATGTCCTAAGTATTGGAATATACTTCTTTTAAGACAGTTTCTGATGTTCTTCAAATGAGTCAATAAACATTGATCATTAAATGCACATTTGCTTTCAGATCCCAGATCTGAAGGTAAGAAACTCTGATTGTTATTTAATCTTCATATTATCCAGGTTGAGAAATACGGACAACGCTTGTATTTGTTTTAATATTAATTCAAATATTATATGAATATTGGATTTTGCTGGCTTTATTCTAATATTACCAATAAAAACGTACTCACCTTTCTATTCTGAAAGACTTAAAATGCTCAGCTTTAAAATTTCAAAAGACTGAGTTTATGAAAATTGGTTCAAGAAAAAAAAAAACAGATTAGAAGTTAATTTCCTCTGCGAGAATAACCATAGCTGCATAATTAAAGACTATCCTTTTTTTTTTTTTTTTCAGATGAATTCAAATTATTTATGAAGAGGCTGCCTATGAATTATTTCCTGAACACATCCGCTGTGATGCATTTGTGGACAATGGATTCCAACTTCCAACGCCGCTACGAGCAGCTGGAGAACAGCATGAAGCAGCTCTTCCTCAAGGCCCAGAGAACGGTGCACAAGCTCTTCGGCCTGAGCAAGAGGTGCCACAAACAGCCCCTCATCCGCATGCCAAGGCAGAGGTAAGGAGCCCCCAAATCCAGGGAAATCTGAACTGCTGTAAGGAAGTGCAGGAAACCCTGGGAAATCCAAACTGCTGCCTTGGCACTAAAATCTCCTCAAGGCCATGCAAGTGGGAATGGTACAGGCACACTGCACAGCCCTTGTGTTTGTAGGAGTTGGACAATCCCAGCTTTCAGTATGGCTCCATTCCTGTTTTCCTAAATGCAGTGGGAAAGGTCAGAGTAAATCCTGATATAGGAGGCAACTTCGAAGTGACACGAGCACAGATCCATCCCACTTGGTCCGCCTCTGTTTTGCAGAGCCATGTTTTCCGTGGCGCTTGGCCAGGCATAATAGTGCCAAAGAATTGTGTACAGAATCCTGAATAACTGCTCTGGAGCAAGCAAAACTGTTCTAGGAACTTTGTGGGTCATTGTACAGTGTCTACTACATACGATTGATTTCTTATCTCATTTGTCAAATATAAATTAGATCAGAAAGGAGGCCTGAGGAAAGAAAATAGAAGAGTTTCAGTCCTTCCTAAGAATAGAGAGAGATCCTGAAAGCCAGCTAATCAAATCTGCATTAGCATAAAGTGGGTATACTTGATTGCTGGTCGAAAATTGCTTTGTTGAAATTAGCGCAATGACACTGCAGTAAATCTGAAACGAATGAGCTTTTAAGGACATTGTTCTTCTGAGCACAAGCATTGAGGGATAGTCCAGTGACTCCTGCATCTAGCACGTCTCTCCATTGATTTTAAAGAAATCTAGTTTTGGTTCAGTGTTCCAGAACTGCCAGGGATACTTTACACTCCCCTGCTTTCGGCTCTGCTGCTGAAAGCTCAAGCACCATCAATTCCTCTTTGCCTTTCAGTGGCCCTCCCCCTCCTTTCAGGAGGCAGTGCCTCTGGCTTTCATGCCCCCTCTTCTTCTACATATTGTGCTTTGCACTGTGATCTGGTGGTTGAATGTATTTTTCACTTGTGGGGCCATTTAATGATTAGAAAACACTCTGCTAGGAGAGGTTATATAATCACTGCAGAGCCTCGCATCCTCTCGGGTGTGTCTTGGGCATGACCTGAATGAGCAGCCTGCAAAGAGATGATTCACCACGAATGACTTCTGCAGGAGCCCAGAGCTCCTTAAAACACAAGAAACAATCCAGACTCACTTTTGTCCCCACCAAAACTGAATATAATATTTTCAAATAATTTAACATAATCAGGCCTTCTAAAATAACCTCCAAGGGGCTTAGGGGCAACGTTTGGTTGCCATAGACAATGGCAGTGATAAAGATAAATGAGATATTTAAAGTTGTAAGGATTGATTAAAACACAGCTTTCTTGTTATGTCAAGGATTTTTTTTTAAATGCAGAACTTGCAACTTCATGATTTATTTTTTTATATAAAGATGTGAACAGGATGGGAAAGGTCCAGACAAGGGTCACAAAGATGATCCCAGAACAGGAAGCTGTCCCATTAGGAAAGGCTGAGAGACTTGGGTTTGTCTGGCTGTGAGAAAAGAAGGCTGAGAGACCATATTTCCATGTTCCAGTATTTAAAGGGGGACACAAAGAAGATGGAGACTCCCTTTTCACAAGGAGTCAACGTGGAAAGGATGAGGGGAAATGGGTACAAGTTACTGCTGGGGAGATTCCGAGCGGACACAAGAGGAAAATGTTTCACGATGAGAACAGTCAGTCACCGGAATAACCTCCCCAGGGAAGCAGTGAATTCCCCAATGCTGGGCACTTTTAAGATGCAGCTGGACAGGGTGCTGGGCCATCTTTTCCAGACCATGCTTTTGCCAATAAAGGTTGTACCAAATGATCCTTGAGATCCCTTCCAAACTGAAGGTATTCCATGGTTCTGTGACAGTAAATGTTACTAGCAATGAGTCTGCCTGTTTTTCAGGGAGTTGCACCAAGCTTTCACAGGAGTTTGATTTTGCAGTGTGTCTCGAACTTAGAAACAACATCACTCACTTTTGAGTTAATTATGTCTCATTTCAGTGACTATCCTAAATTTTTTTTCTTGTCAGTACAGAGGGAGATAGGGTGCATGATGTAGCGACGAGCAACAGATGACTCAAATATCAGTGTTAAAGGCAGGCTTGGGAATACTTTGCCAGTGGGATATGTTTGCTAAAAGAGACAGTTTTCAAAGGTTGGATTCCATCTGACTATCTGGGAAAACTGCCTTCCAACACGCAGGCTTTTATGGCTGATAAGAAGAACTTTAAAATGAGAAGTGAAGGGAAAAGGTCAAAAGAAACTGGTTTGATGTCCAAACCTGTTTTAAAAAAAAAATCTGATAGGCCAAGGTAAAGTATTGGATAAAGGAATATCAGTGGTGAAAAGACTAATAGTGAGAAAGAAAACAGAACATGGACAGATTAGTTTCCAGATATTCCTCATGAGGAGAATATACCTAGTCCACATAAAATACTGAATTTTGATACCTGCCAACAGGTAAGTGAATGGCAGTGTTGAATGAATATCTGAGTAATGCCATGGAGAAACAGCAGCCATTGCTCAGGCTGTAATATCAAACATTTCATCAGTGAGTGGAATAAGAGAACCAAACCCCAGGACTAAATTTTTTTGTTTTCAAGAGAAGATAGAAATAAAAGCAGAGAAAACATCTTTGGGATCTTCAAGGTCCCTTCCAGCCTAAGCCAATCTATGATTCTGTGTGCCATGGATAGTCTAGGCTTCAAACAAACAAGAAGGGGGAATTGGAACAAAATGTCATTCTTTTCCAAGGCTTTCTAAACAGCTCCTTCAGGTTAGTGTTTCAGCTCTGCTACTGGGTGAATTTTATTATGGAAAGAGAAATGAGATTGAGGTAATGAAGATATAAATATTATTTTCAATAGTATTTTTGGGCAGGTGTCTTTTCAGATACAGATTAAAGAGGCAATGCTTCAGCTTTTAATAAAGGTCATGGTGTTGGCAGTGAGTAAAACCAACTCTTCTAATGTTTAATTTTACACTGAATTTCACTAATCAATAGAATATTTGTAAAAAGGATTTTTAAGGGGATATCTGGAGAGTGAAGGTTGGTTTTTCTCTTTCATGAATCTGGGAGGTATGTCCTTAAAACGTAATTCATGAAAACTTTCTCTGAGACTGGAGTTTTATGGGGATTTATCTATGCAGTCTGCCAGAAATCATTTGGTCACGCCTGAAGGAGCTCCTGCATTTGGTCAAGGTTATCAATAATTACTGAAAATACTCACCTCTTTTCTCTGGCCACAAAATTTCCTTCCTGAACATGAAACAAATGGTTGCCTGATTGTTTTAAATGTGACTTAATTAATGAATTACACAGAATTGCTTGCAACTTCTTTTATGTCTCCTGAAGAGCAAGACACTTAGTAATCATAATACTAAATTACATTAATATTTAAATTTTCTAATCCTGAAACCAAAACACCATTGAATCCTCTCTTTACATCATTGTTCATGGCACAAAAAGACTTAATTAACTTGCAGGTTGAAGAAACTACATTTCCATGTGTCTTTTTTGAACACAATTTATATTTTTCAGCTAGAATAAAGTACAAATAGTTTTCTTTCAGTTCCCACTCGCGGTCAGAACAATTTACTGCAGCACTTTTGTGTATGGGGGGTGGGCACAGGATTACTATTTTTATTTTATTCTGTTCACTGCAAATCTTTTCAAGTTCCAGATGTTCTGCCCAGCTTTTAAGCTTGCTTTCATTACCATGAAACAGACGATTGGTTCTTTTCCTGAAAGTCAGATCATGCCAAGATACATCAAAACCCCTTAGATTTCCATTGTGGCACTGCTGAGTGTAACTTTTAAAAATCACCTGAATTAACCCATCAATCTGCAACCAGTGGAATATTTACTGGTTGCCTCGAGTTCAACAAAAAATACCAACTAAAATTCAAAGCCAACAAGGCGCAGAGAAATTGCAATGTAGGTAATCTGCTCCCATGTTGTGTGTAAGGATGGACTAATAAAACATTCCATTTCAAGTAACTAAGAGAAAAATAAGATTAAAAAACAATGCACTCTGAAAGAGAAACGTGTTCTGCAGAGTAGTACCACCAGGCGAGCTTCTGCCTCCATGAACTTGAGGCTCTGCTGCTCCAAGAGGCTGAAGTGATTATTTCTAATATGTTCCCATTGCATTGACACATTGGCCTTAAGTACATGGAGTATCCTTGTGTTTTCTTGGGCAGAGTCCACTGCATGCAGCAATGGTTATCCCACTCGGTGGCCAGATGCTGCTCCAACAGTTTTTGTGCAGCAATGTGGCTGAGAGGTGGCACAACACATTGTGCTTTGCAGGGATCAGTAGGTCCTGTAAAACATGGATGGGAGGGTTGTTGAGCAGTGCAAGGAGCACAGCACATCTGGGTTGCAGGAATCGAGCTGAGGTGTAAAACACAGAATCACCAGGTTGGAAGAGACCTCCAAGATCACTGAGTCTACCCATGCCCTAACACCCCAACTAAACCATGGCACTGAGTGCCACATCCAGTTGCTTTTTAAACACATCCAGGGATGGTGACTCCACCACCTCCCCAGGCAGACGAGTCCAGAACTTTATCAGTCTTTCAGTAAAAATCTTTTTCCTAACATCCAACCTAAATTTCCCTTGGCACAGCTTGAGACTGTGTCCTCCTGTTCTGTCAGGTGCTGCCTGGAAAAACAGACCAACCCCCACCTGACCAGAACCACCTTTCAGGGAGTTGTAGAGAGCGATGAGGTCTCCTCTGAGTCTCCTTTTCTCCAGGCTAAACGACCCCAGCTCCCTCAGCCGTTCCTCACACACGTGTGTGCCCTGAGCTCATTGTGTGCATTTCTGGGTTAGGACCATGAGCTGTGAGGAGCAGTGGTTGATCTTTGGAAGGGATTTGCTGTGGAGTACATCTACCCTGAGAAAAGGACTAAACTCGTCATTTAGTCCAAGCTCTGGATTCCAGCAGCACCTTCCTCAAACGAGGTCAGAAAGTGATGTCCTACTTACTCGGTGAGGGCAAGTTTCCTCACTGGCTTTGGCTGAGCCTGCTGACTCACACCCACACTGGAGGGTGACATCTGTGAGCCATCTCTCACTTCAACATCACCTTCAGGTTGAACTTTTTCATTTGAACCTTTCCATTTGTCAAAGACAAATAAGCGGAGGGAATGAGTAAATATCAGTTGTACTGCACAGGGCCGCTGTAACTCACATATGGCAAGCGGAGGGAAGAGGTGAAGCAGCAACCAAGGCTGTGGTTGTGCAGCTGTCACTGTGTTATGGGGAGGGAAAATGGAGTTTTCTTTCTGTTTTGGTGAACACAGCTGAAAGGTTTAATTTCAAATGCAATGACTGTGCTGAGAAGCTGAAAATCCCAGGAACAGAAGACCTGCTTCTGCAGAAGATGCTGCAGAAGACCTTGAATTGCTGTCAGTGAAACCCCTGGTGTGAACCAGAGTTAGGGGTGTGCTGGCTCTCGCATCCACCCAAATCGTGGAACCAAAGAGAGAGGACTGGAATCTCTATGCTTGAGAGCATAAAAGAAACATAAACTGTCTTGGTGGAGAAGGAGAATCTTCCCTTTCTCAAATACTTTTCAAGAAGGACAGCAATGATTTCCTCTGATTTGGTTTAACATCCAACCACCAGTGAAAGACATTGGGGAAGCTTTCATTTCTTCCTTCAGAAGTGCCAGTTTAGAACTTGTTTTGTTCTTTCTGTGTCATTCAAATGGGTTCCTTCACTAACCATCCTTTTGAGTGAGTACACAGTACAGGACACTGCTGTAGGTATGAACCTTATCTGTATGCACTTTAAATCATTTCATAATGAAAAAGCATCACTTAAGGCCTAATTTAATCAGCCCCATCTGTGATTTAATAAAAACATAAACAAAAATATTAAAAGGAGAAATGTAATGTAAATGCAGCAGTAAGTCAGTGGGAAAAATTGCATCTTCCTCGCATAATAACTAAATGGAAACCTGGTGCAACAAGCTGCAAATGAGGATTATCAGCATCTCCAGTAATTAAGAATTTCAATCTTAGAACACCAAGGTATGGCATGTGAACAAAAAAGCATGGAGTTTTGAATAGAATGTGAGTATTTGAATCTTTGAGAAGACTAGATGCCTAATGTTACCATATAATTTACAGCAAAGGTGATAATTATACCAATAGTTCAGACACATTTGAAAAGGATCTTATTCTGGTAACAGAAACTGAAGACTAATACTTCTTAATAACTTTAAAAAAATACTTTAACATATAAACCCCCTATTTCTGGAAGGAAAGTCATTCTTTGCAGCCTTATGTCTGAAGCATGTCCTTATCTCCATGAAGGTTATTTTTTTTTAAGAGGCATACTCTGAAGCTAGTGTAGACTTAGGAGGAGTTCATCACTAGAGGCAGTGAATAGCTACATCAAACAGAAGAGCTTCAGAAAGAATTCTGCTGTTCAAAACCAGATTTTCTCCTAGAATTTCCCACAGAATGCACCACAGGCAGCCATGAAAGAAGGAAGAGCCATGAATTTGCATTTTCTTGTTTTTTCTCTTATTTTTGAATTTCGTGTAGCAAAATATTCACATGCCCTAGAAACACAAGGCCTGAATACTCTAAAAACGCTTCAGAGAAGGGATTTGTGTCTTAGTCTTCTCTTCAGTCCATATGCAGAAAACCAGATTTAAAACAGATGACGTTTTTACAGCACCTGTAACACAGTCCACCAGAACACTGAGGCCTGGAAACCTGTTTCCTTCAGAACATCCAGAATGAAGTCCATAAGAAATAAAGAGGATAGTGCAGGTTAATCCCATTCCCTCAGGATATAAGGCAGGATTAGTTCCTTACATCCCAAAGTTGTTTATCAGCTACTTCAGATTGCTTTGCTGTAAGTGTAATTGATTCATGGGCACAACATTACTAAGGAATAAAATCTTCCACCAAGGAAGCCACAGAGTTCAATGAAAGTTTCACCGTGCATCACACAGAGACTTTTCTTCTTAAAGAACATTCATGGCACTGGATGCAAGGGAGAAAAAAACTAGTTATCCATCACTTAACAGGCTGCTGGAATGAGGGTAAGCAGCGAGTCTGGAGGAAAATGATGTTTTAGAAAGGCAGTGTAAGACAGCAAGAGCTCTTCTGGATGGGCTGGGTCTAATGTAAGTGGTTCTTCTGAACATGAAGTGCTAAATAAACAGTATTTTGTCTGATTTCAGAACACCTTCTTTAATAGAGGACAAGGATCATAGAGATGTTTCTAAAGAAAAGTGGTTCCAAGAAAGAATGAAGAAAAATGTGTTGTTACTATTAGTACGTTTTTAAAAAAAGAAAATTAAAAAAAAAAAAAAATTATCCTCTCCAATTAAGATACTGCATTTGGGAGTTAAAAATAGATTTACAAATTTAAATGTAAAGGAATGCCTGTCCAGTGGAAATTTAGATTGGATCTGACACACCAGGTACACATCTGAAAGTCACATGCCACAGACAAGGAAGGTGATAAGATGAAATTGCATGAGATAAAATGAAGGTCAGTTTGGTAGTGGTTGCTTTACTAACCCGAGTACTAAGTCTGCTTCTGTTCTCAAAGGAAATGAAATGATCCGCTCTGAGGTGATACCTTTAATTGGATTGGGGATTAGAGTTATTTAAAACTAACGTGACACACATAAAAATATGATCTGGGGCCCTGCAAATAATAGGCCTGATAACAAGGAGAAGCAGAGATAAACTCTTGTGTACAGACGTGCTTTCACACGTGGCTTAAGAGCTGTAGAGACACAGGGCAGCCTGCTCTTGGCACCTGTCCTTGGAATACCTTTCTTCTTAAGGAAATTTGGGGTTCTAATGGTGCAGCACTTTATTGCACATTCCTAGAGGCTGATCTTGACCACTTGCTACCCACGAAAATTTTTCCGGCTGCTCCTCAACTCCACTTTTGCTATTTTTGATGAATGGCAACATTAGAATGAAGTAATTTCAGCATGTTGGACAGCGAAATGAGAGTAGAGAGTTTATATTAATGTCACAGGGCAGGAGTATTCCTGCTTTGGAAACACTGTATGTGCAATATGTGCAATGAAATCACATTTCCACAGCAACATTTTCAACTATAAACAACTCACCAGTTGCAACCGTCCCCTAAAAGCAGCGTGTCGGCATGCACAGTTTACATTTTGTCACAAGATGTTAAAAAAAGAAAACCAACTCAGTAAGATTCATCTGACATGAAAGGTGTTACACCAATACAGTACGACATAAGATTTAATGATATTGAAGATACATGACATGATACTGATTTAACATTGCAGGGTGTTGAGTTACACCCTGTTCTGAGGCTTGCAATACTAAAGTGTGATTACTGAATCACTGACCACGTGGCAAACAGCTGATACTTTAAAAGGACATAACAGATGTGACCGGTATTGCCCACACGTTATCTATGACTGCTGGGTATTCAGATGTTTCAAAGGAGTCACCATTCAGAGGTGCAACGGCAGAATGTGACTCAAGGAAATCATCTGCTCAAGGAGAGGGACTTTCTCGTGGGCTCACTTCTAAGAGTGACAGGGTGGTAAGAACAGAAATCACACACTCTGTTGGAACATGAATTTCCCCTATACAGTCCAGTTCTGAGAAAGTGGAAAGTCGGGCTGTTTCCACTTCTCCTTCATGAAACAGTTTCTAGAGTGTCCATTTATTTCAGATCTGCTGACACTAATTTGCTACCATTGGAAATTGCCTCTGTCCCTTCCATCTAACAAAACATCTCTTTGTTTCCAACCCAAATGCCCATTCTTTTCTTCCCCCCAGGCAAATTTTGTAATTCAATCAATCCAACCAACCTGAAAATTTGAAAAAAATTAAACACAAGGTGCTTAAAATAACATTTTATTTTACAGATATGTGGTGTTAAAAAAAAAGAAAAAAGAAAAACGTGGGTTAAGAAAAAGCTGCTAAAGAATTTCAGCTCTGAAGTATTCAGCACATTTAATCCCCAGTGTAGATGCACACTGCTGAAGATCTTGCTTTTGGCCTTTTGGCTTTTACTGTGACCAAACTGCTGTAAAGGACTTTTCCTCAGGCCAGATTTAGAGACATCTTAATCACCTATCCACACGAATCACTTGCAGAGACAACATCAGAGCCAGCGCTGCGGTGGCTCACAAGGCTTGGAAGCCTACACTTTAAAATAATTACTTGACATGTGGGTAGATCCTGGCACACATTTCTGGGCTTGGCAGCTCCTGTTTGCCCCTGGCTTGGTGACCATCTGTCTCTGCAGTCATGACATGTGACATGGTGGCCATGAGCCTCTCTGGAGAGCACCCCACCACCTTCAGCATAATGTACTCCACGAATGCAGCTGGAGGTCAGGCAAGGACACCAGAGGGAGGTACTGGATCTCGGAGCACCCTGGGCTTCAGGCTATCCCAAGTCCAGACAGCTGGAGTATCTTCCAGACTTCCTGTATAATGACAGCATATTTGAACAGGGAGATTATGGAATGTACCATAAGAGCGTATCTTTTATCATCTATGAGTTATTAGTGAGACATGTACAAACTAAGTAAAAATGAGCTTTGTCTTCATCATCACCCCAATAGAAGAAAGATCTAAAGCCCTTGTAGAGCATCCAAAGGAAGCCACAAGGATGATGAAGAGCCTCGAGGTGAAGCTGTATGAGGAGCAGCTGAGGGCACTTGATCTGTTTATCCTGGGGACGAGGAGACTGAGGGGAGACCTCCCTGCAGTCACAACTTCCTTGTGAACAGGAGAGGAGGGACAGACACGGATCTCTGTGAGCAGGGACAGGATCCCAGGAAATAGCTGGAGCTGTGCCAGGGAGGGTCAGGCTGGAGATCAGGGAAATGGGCACGGCCCCAAGGCTGCCAGGGTTCCAGGAATGTTTGGACAACGCTCCCAGGGATGCACAGGGTGGGATTGTTGGGGTGTCTGTGCAGGGCCAGGAGTTGGACTTGATGATCCTGGTTAATCCCTTCCAAGTCAACTTTTTCTGTGATTCTGTGGTCAGGAATCCTCTGTGGAGCCACCAAAGCCCCTCTAATCTGGCTAGATCTCATCTCCCTCGTTCTCTTTTTCCACTGTGTCCCTTCGCAGTGACAGTCAGGGCGTTTGTCACAGTGGGGTCCTAGCCCAGGCTACCATGAACTGCTGTAACATAAACACTTCTCTGGTCTGTGCTGTTTGAGGGGAAAACGTCTCCTCTGTGGGGAGATGGTACTAATGCAAAGCACTAGAAAGCTTTGGCACAAGTGCAGAGGAAAAGGTGAGATGAAGGCTGGACTTGTGGGGATATTGCCAGGCATATCCATATTTCAGGCATACCCACATTCCCAGGTATATCCGTATTTCAGGCAAAGCCCTTGGTCACTACGATGCCTCGCTTTGACAATGAGGTCTCTGCTTGTCAGGTCAGGTCTGTCAACACTCTGAAAATTAGCTTTTCACAATCAGAATCAGAAAAAAATCTCAATTAAACAACCAGAAGAACTGTGAGACATGCATTGACATAGAAATGGACAGAGATTAGCGGGTGTCTGATGTTCCTCACCTGGGTTAGGCCATATGCAATTTACTTTGAGAGATTGCTCAGAAGGTGAGGTATCAGCTCCTCAAGGGGGCATCAAACACCATTCTTTAACCTTCAGGGTTGTGCCTCAGGTCATCTTACCTAAGGACACAGAGCTGCTTTGAATAGATAAATTTGAAGATTGCACAGACAGGTTAGATTAAATATCAGGAAGGAATTCTTCCCT
>VZRR01001183.1:530276-654768 GCA_013398015.1 Oreocharis arfaki | reverse complement strand
ATCTGCTCAATCCTCTGCCTGCAGGCAGACTCTAACGGAAACCACATATGCTTTGCCTCTCCCTACAAGAAATCTTCATTGGGGCATTAAAATACTTAAAAGGATTAGTCGTTAAATACTTGTACATTTGGTTTAATTCACTAGAAACGGTATGTCACAGGGTTACATCAGAAAGCTAGAGAGTTTTAATCTCACTTGCAGTATTTACCTAGATGTTTTATTCCTTCTGCTGCTTGTTACAGGGATAATATTAATATCCTACTTGTCCAGAGGGAAGAAGTTTAAAAAAAAAAAAAAGAAGAGCTGGCTGCTGTCTGATGTTATAAAAATATCAAAGACACTTTTAAGGTAAAACAAAACAAAACAGCATGAATTGGAGTGTGGCATTCCTTCCCACCGCCTGTTGCTTATTCCTAATTGTGATGATGGAAGGGTAAGGAGCTGTTGTTTTAGAAGAATAGAATAATTTAGATTTCACAGGTCTCGGGACATGGGAGATGGTGAGTTTGCTTAAAGCAATTTCCTTTTTTTAAAACCTCAGTTTCCCTCTGCGACAGGTGTGCACCTCCTTTGTACCTCCTCTTGCACTGCAGTAGCTAAAAATTTTGGCAAGGGTCCAGAAGAAGTTGTCTTCAAATAAGTAAAGACACAGGGGTTATAAATCTGAAGAAGGCAGGCACAGAAATGCCTCACTGTGAACTTCCCAATGGGGAGGGCAGCAGATCTGTGGGAGGACATGCTCATGTGAGACTTGTCTGGTTTTGTGTCCAGAGGCAGAGAATGGACTGTTAAGAGCTTAAAACTTTGCTCAGGTTGCAGAGGCTCCTGCACTGACATTCCTTCCTGTAGCTATATCCAATTAAAAAGACTGCAAGGAATGACATATCACTGAAATTGTTTGCTTTCCCAATCAAGAGTTACTTTATTCATGTTCCAGGCTGTTTGGATGAAACAAACAAACAAACAAAAAAGAGCTAAGGGTGAAATTCTGGTCCCATTTAAGTGAATGAGTGTATTGCTATAAATTTCTGTAAACTTCAAAAAAAAAAAGAAAATAAAACGAGTGGAGTGGTATACAGTCAGTATTTCCAAGAAAGAAGCCTTGGATTTCTCATAGAAAGGGAAGAAGTAATTGAGACAAGTTCCATCACAAAGTTCTTTGTTTGCTTTGCAGTGTCTGAACAGCAGAATGACCCATAGCCAATCATTTTCACTGTATTCATGGATTTATCCCCATTAACATTAGCCTCACTGGAAGGTCTGCTGGGACTTCAACAAGATACAGCCTAATCTCACAGTATTTCCTCTTGGCCACCAACCTGAGCCAGGCAATCTCCAGAAGTAGCAACACAGAGGGTCCTGTTAAAAAAAAAAAAAAAGTAGTGTCAATGGCTGTGTGTAGAGATATAGAACAAAAATGACAGTGCACACTCCCCATCCCCAAAGTACAACATATCTGCCAATAATCTGGAACATAATTTCAGCACTGAGACTTCATCTCAGATATCACCCTTCTGAGTTAAAACATACAGTGTTCTAAAGCAGTCAGGTATGGGGTGAGGTCTGGGTAAGACTCATCAAATCAGGCACTCTGTTGTTTTGGATTCAGAGAGAGCATCCCTTTCTGTGATTGCCATACCATTCTCCTTTCAAACTCTGGAAGAGGAGCATTCTTGGGAGTTGGCCAGAAGTCTTGTCTGTATTCCTGAATGATATAAGGAGCATGAGGAATATCATTCACTACACAGTGACTCAGAAGACAAACCTTTGACTCTCATAATCTAATATAAATATTTATTTATTTATTTGTTAATTTATTTATTTGTGGAACCCCTCCCTCTGCTTTAGGATGTTTTATACCTTCTAGACCTCTCAGCTTAATTTAATTTTTGGGGGTGTCTGAATATCACCCTGCCCTTGACATAAAGGGTGCTTTTTGTGTGAGTCTTTGTGCCTTGTTATGCTTTTTTGCCTGCTCAAAAGGAGAGAATGGTTTCTTGTATTCAAAGCATAAGCGCAGTGGCCCATGAGACTGCTTGGATGAGGACAAGATAAGAGAGTTACATTAGGGCAGAAATTCGGGTCACATCATATCAAACTGAAAGCATGAGGCCAAAGATAGGCTCGGCTAATAATATTTATACACAATTATTTAAAATACGAAAACTTCTGCTATGCAAGAAACCTCCTTTCAGTCTGCAGTCTGTGCAGGTATTTCCAGTAGGGCTGTACCACTGTTTGCTAAAATGCGTCGCATTTGCATCTTCTTTGCATTATTTATTGTTATCCTGCAGGCTGGATTGTCACACTAAGCACGATTTATGCCACTGAATTTTATCAGCTTCTGCTAGATTATATTTTCAAGTGGTGCCCCTGGACTTTAGGAAGAGAAATGTCAGTACAAGTCTTTTACACCTGTTACACAGCATAGGCGGATGCTGCTTGCTGTCAGTGATGTAGAAAAGTGTCTCTCCTTCAGTAGCAGCTCCTGGTCCTGTGACCTTACCACATCCTCAGCAGACAGACTCTTCAGTGCTTTCAAAGCCTTTAGAACCATGTCACAGGAACATTTTATAAGTTCATGCTTGACAGACCAAAGGGAGAATTTTCCAGTCCACTGTGATGCGTGCTGGAGTATGCGACACAGGAGGCACTGCCTGTGGTTAGAGGACAGCGGATGACTGGGGTGAGAGCTGGTAAAGGTTTTGGGGTGTACATGGAAGATCACTCCTTGGATCTTCTATTGACTTTCTGTGTCACCTTGGAAAAATCACCCCCCAAATTATTGCTCT
The DNA here is from genome assembly GCA_013398015.1 of Oreocharis arfaki. NCBI lineage: Eukaryota > Metazoa > Chordata > Aves > Passeriformes > Paramythiidae > Oreocharis > Oreocharis arfaki. The sequence goes on along the minus strand of VZRR01001183.1, from coordinate 651,976 downwards.
GTTCCTCATATTTTGCATGTGTGGTATATCTGTTTCTTCTTTTATTTTTATGTCTTACCTATTTGCAATCCAGGCTCTTCAGGGTAAACACAGAGTGACTGCACATTGCTGGAGGGAATGGGAGCCTTGATTTGAGCATAAGGTCATACTCAAAACACAAAAAGTATGAGTTTTGCAATTTTTTGGGGGAAAAGCGCAAAGTATAGGATGAAACTTTAATCATGAGGACCTGCCTAAAACTTGCTCCACTCTGACTTTTTCTGAGCGTCTTTGCGGTGCCACAACCTGCTGTGTAAAGCTCATGAATATGATACTGTGACTGGCAAATAAGGACATTCCATGGCTTGAAAAGGTAAAATGAGGAGACCAGTAGAAGGCTTAGACTTTGTTGGCTGATCTGCACTAGGAAATGAAATTCTGCACAGTGGATGTGGTTATTTTAACTGGATGTGAAGGGGGAAGAAGATAATATCAGGTGTGCTGCTGATAAGCTGCGGGATGACACACCAGGGTTAGAAGGATGAGGTGCTAGAGAAGGCCCTCAGCTGGTTTCTCTGGGACATGCTGGCTACATGGCAGCACAAAAATCTTACAGATACGAGCCAGGTAGTAGGAGCCAACAGGGAACCACCAGGGAAATACCTCAAAGGAAGGAGGGGGTGTTCCTTTAGGAAGGTGACACAGCTGATAGAACAGCTGAAGGAGCAAGAAGTCAGTTTTATTTCTCACAGCCACCAGGAGAGCAAATGCTCGGAAGAGAAATGGGAGGAACAAGTGTTTAAATGCCACATGGTCTGTGGAGTTGCAATTTTTTCCATAAGTGGATCATCTAGGACATTTCTCTTAAATAACAGCAACTCTAACCTGGGGTGCCAGATATACCATTGGTGTAAATCAGCACAACTCCCAAAGGACATGTGTTGATTTTACACCCACTGGACATGTGGCTCAGCCAGTCTGTGATTTTTAGCACTTGGTTTTCTTCATGAACAGAAAATAACATTATCATTTGCCAGTGATAAGGATATCTTTAATCAGGAACTAGGACCTACTGTACTGCTAAGTGCCAAAAAGAGTCCTTAATTTAGAAACATCTTGGTGTAGCATAGAAAGACTCCATGAACACAGGAAACTGATGGAATAAAACAAAGCGATAAAGAAAGAATGTTAAAGTGTTCAATTTTATGTGGACATGACTTATTTAGGGACTTAGCAGTGAATTAAGAGAATTATTTTGTTTTCCTAAATATATATTCAAGTGCAAACATTATTGTGGAGTCAAATGCTGGCCTCCGCTCCATCAGTAGGAATAAAAGCAGGTCAATGGAGTGGTGCTATCACAAAGCAGAGATGTGCATCCAGGCAATTATTCTTGAACAGATGTAGAATAGGAGAATTATTGGTTTGATGTCTCAGTTTTAAATTATTTCTAAGAATGTCCTGTGGAAGGAAAATTAATTTGAAAAGATATTGTAAAGGAAAATTCATTTACATATTCTGTGCAGAAAGAACCTGTTGAATGACATTTAAAAGAGGATTAAAGCTGATTTCTTACAAGCAGTAGAATAATCAGATTTCTAAGCTAAAGTGGAATTAAGGTCCTTCAATTCATCTGCAAAGCTGACTGAAGTTGAATCATCATTCGATAATTTACATGTCATTTACAGGGGCATTCATTGTGCTTTTAGTACTGTAAATATGATCTGAACAGCTTTTGATCTTTTGCAGCATTTGCAGGAACATATTATTGTTTCTGAGAAAAAAAGGAAGACTTTCATAAAAAAAAATCCTCAACGCTTTTTTTACAATGTCAAAACAAATGTGTCAACCAAATGGTAATATCTGCGCTAGTTTCATTTATCTGCACACGGCAGTTGTGAGGTTTAATGATTGTTTGTCACAAAAATACATTTTAAGAGGAGCAAGCAGATTGCTGAGTAGCAAACATGTTTTATGGAATATGTAACATTGTAAACACATTTTTGTTTCAATAGGATTTACAGAGGTTTGCAAAATGAGTGTGTACATACAAAATGAGAAGTAGACAAAGCTTATATTTTCCTACCTAAGAATTTTGCTTTCATTTGTTTTTGACAGGAAGATTCATTTGCTGCCATTAAATTCACACCTTCATACTTTTTTATACTGGTCTATTCTCAGCTTTTGAATTGGGACTAATTCTTCTGACATGTATTTGACCACAGCTCCCATAGCAAGAGAACCCTCCCACATTTCCCACAACTGCCAGCCTTGTTTATCTTGTCAATTCTCTCTTGAAGGATCAGATCTTTAGCTGTGCCAAAGCCCAGGGAAGTCAATGAGAATATTCTCAAAGGCTTTGAATCAGTCTCTTGCAGCAAAGCACCACCAGCTTCAATGGAATTACACAAATTTACTCCAGCTGAGGATTTGAGCTGGTGTTTAATACTGCACTCATCACCATTCTGTCTGGGATTCATCCTGAACATTTCTTAGAGGTACAAAGAGAAAGACCTTCTGAAACCAGAGTTTTGGCTGGGGGTAGGGTAGAAGCAGGTGGTTATCATTTAGAAAGATAATGGTTCAGTTCAATATTTTATTGACTAAACTGTTGGGAAATTTTGGATATGCTTCCAGGATGATGATGCTGTAGAACAAATCTCTGTCTGAACAGCATTGTTGTCACTGATTATAGAGGAAATAGTAGTAATATTTATCATATATTATTGACAACTGATATTCTCAAAACAGCCAAATGAATATCTAGACGCCTCTATAAGTCTTATTTTTTTGTCCATCAAATGATTTGATTCCTCTTGCTGACTAAGGTTGATATGGTAGCCACACAAAGACATGGGTTGGCTGTCAATCAGATAACATGGATAGCTTTATTATTATGATTATGGCTCCATCTCATGACACAAAAGCCAATTAAAATAATGGAATCTAATATTGAATACCTTTAAATAACTATCTGGATCCCTGTCAATGGAAATGGACTGAAGCCTTTTGACTCTGTTTACTTGGGCATCAATTTTAAGTCCTGCTGAATCACCTTTTGGACTTTCTGAATCTTTCCATTGATGGTAGGGAGTCTAATGAGAATATTGTATCAGTTCCTTTGTTTAGGGAGCTGAAATCGGGCAGGTTGAATTCTGAAAATACTAATTTCTTTTACTTTTAAAAGGTAATCACATTTATGGTCTTAGGAGTTATGTTGCCTCATATTGGAAGTTTCCTTTACCTTTAGAGTCGGATGGTCAGTGGATTTCGAGTTTTATGCCCCATTAAGCCTCAGATCAAATTCATTAACAAAGATTCATAAAATGAAAGCAAAGCAATTCTGATTAAGTGAAAAATAGTGGATCACAATCTGTCCATTATATGAAGAGGAAAAAGCTCAAAGTTTTGGAGTGATCTAAAAGACACAGAGATCAAAATCCATTTTTTAGGCTCAAAAGATCTTGAAACCAACACCTCATACCTCCCTTTAAATAACATTGCTCCAGATTAATGCATCACAACACATCTAAAATTCATGTCAGTGTACACTGCTGTCCACTCATATTTCTCATATAGCTGCCTAGGACAGGCCTGGGTAGTTCAGTTTCTTTCTCCACTTGCTGTCTGCCGTTCCCTTCCATCTGCCTGAATATTTGTGATATTTATTATCAGTTTAAATGCATTAATTATCAGGTTAAGAGGTGTAAAGCTCCTCAATTTTCTAAACGACTTCTTGCATTTCTGCTTAGAACATTATCTTCTTGATATTTTTGTTGTGTATTTTCTGGGAAAAAACCCAACCAACCAGCCAACCTATCAACCAACTAAAACACCAATGAAAACCACCCTCAGCAAAACCTATATTTGAGGTCACTATCTTAGAGATGCCTTTTCCTAAAATGTCTGTCTGTTTCTCCCCTGCGTCTTCCGGTTTCATGTCTTCCAATCAGTTTACAGGTGAAATCCAGCATGAATAGGATGGCTGTGACATCACTTCTAAAATATTCATAATGAGTACTAATCACTCTCTCACCTCTGTTATGGTGCATGCACAACTTCGTCATCTTGTCCCATCCAGCCACTCATACTTCAGGCAGGAATTCTGCAACGCTCCGTTTGAGTTGTCCACATGGACAGCTTGGAACTGAGCAACCTTTCCTACCTTTCACAAACCTGTCAAAGGCAGCAGGGATTTATTTCAGTGATGCCCTGGCTGACCAGTTCTGTTACTGTCACTTATTTCACATCCAAAATTTCTTCTCCCTCTCTTCTCTCATCTCTTACCTCTTTGTCTTTCAAAACGCGCTCAGATTTTATTTTTGGAAGGCAACAACCAGTCTCATTGCATTGCTTGCTCTTTATTAAATGAGGTTTTTTTATGTTATCATGTCCTGGTAATCCTGCCTCACCAACTTGGAATCGCTCCGCAGATGCCCACAAGCACTGGGTACATCTTCTAGTCATGCTGTGTCTATAATAAAGGAAAGAGCTTTCCCTTCCCCAGGAGTTGAAGGAATAAGAAAGGACAAGTGCTTGGAGCGAAGCAGAGACTATGAAACAGGAACACCCTCAGCCACGATCAGGTATCCTGTGGATGTGGGGTCTGACAGGAGAGTGGCGTGTAGGATATCTCCCGGCACAGGCATCCCAGGTACCTGACATCTGGATGTCAGGCAAGAAGAAGTGAAGCAGTCAGTTGGATTTAATCCTTTGGAGCTAAGAAATGAAACCAGACATCAGCACTGTCGTGTTTTCTCCCACACAGGTGTTACTTTAGGAAGAAAACTACCCCTCTCCCCCTTTTTCTTCTCTCTTGGACTGAACACACACATCTGACCTAGGACCTTCTTCATTGCATAGCTGAAGCTTCAAATTCAAGTGAAGATATAAGTTGGAAACATCTTTGGAGATGTGGGAAAAAATGAGTTTATGGGGGGAGGTTTTGTGCATGTGTGTGTGCATGCGTGTAAGTGTGTAAAATGCTCTGAAAAAACCAGACAAATGTCTTGCTTCCCATGCTGGGGGCACATCCTACTGTTTAGGAAGATATTCCAACCCAATCATTCTATGATTCTGTGATATTGATGCTTCTGAGAGAAAAGTGGCCACACATAATGGGGATAGTGTTTAGTTTATGGTCCCCTTTTTTTTTGCTTATCCAATTTCTCTACCATGTTGGAGGAGCTGGTAATTTAGTGAACATAAATCATCAGAGGATTTAGATATCTGGTGGTTCATCTCAAGCCCATGGGTAGCTCATCTGCAACTTTTGGTTGCCCCAAGAAAAACTTGCACTGCTCATCTGTTTCAATGAATATTGATATGCAACTCATATCCCTTCAGCATCTCCTCAGATCCTCAGCCCTCAAGCAAATCCCCCAAAGGAAATTATTTGTTTGGTCAGATTCCCACAGGCTTGATCTTTAGTGATGCTTGATAAATTTTGTGCCAAAAAGCAGAATGTTTTTTGGTTTACTATCTGTCAACTGAGTTTAGCTGTAAGTGACAGACAGAAGTTGTCTCGGACACCATCGGGGCCAGTACTGACTGTGTTTCCTTGGCTGAGTTCTTTTCAGCAATTTACTGTGGGAGCCTGTGAGCCTGCAGCCACAGCAGCCCCTGGATGTGCCCTGGCCACACACCCTGGGCTAGGGAGACCAAAAGGTCTCTCCCAGGATGCCTTGTTCTGCTCCCCTTTCCCTAGCCCCACCTGTGTACCACCCCCGTGCCCTCAGACTATTGGGCCCTGATGCTTTCTCTCCACCCCTACTGACCCCATAAAAGAAACCTGAACACTTCCTCTTTCATTTCTGTCTTGCTCATCCTTTCTTATTCCCATCTTCCTCTGCCTCCCTGGACCCACACCAGAATAAAGCCCTCCTAGAGACCAATCCTGACTCTGTGCCATGGACTTATTGAGGAAACTCTCCGGGGTGTCTGAGTGTGTGTGTGTGCAGTGGCCTTGCCGTGCAGCTCTCAGCCAGAGACACTTTCAGAAGGTTGCGGCCACCCTAACACCAAACCTCTGGCCGCAACAATTTACTAGAAGATTTTATGGCTAAAAGAACTGGAAATGCTTCCACCTGGCCTGTTCCATACAACTATTGAGCTTTGCACCATGAATGGCTCTTTTCTGCTTCTCATACACCTTGAGCATCTGTTTAGGCTTGGATGAGTTGGCCCCTGAAGATTTCTGCCTCAGCAATAACTTTAGAGACACATGCTTGCCTAGACGAAACAAAGCATCCAACTTTCAAACAGCTCTGTTTAGAGAGGGTGAATCTCATCCCGAGTTGGAAATGTTATATTTTGGAAGCTGCAAATACAAAAGTTTCCCCCACGTCGTCTGCTCCTAACTGTTCTTTTCACTGCTTGCTGGTGCTTCATGTTCCTCCTTGTTGCAGATGACTGCCAACTGCTTTTCATTTACCAAACAAATGGATTATGGCACCATTTCAGTGGACTGATTTAATATTCTATTTCAAGAGAAATTCTCCTTGAGTTTTTGGCTTTGATTCATAGATATTGGGAAATTGCCTTGTTGGTAAACACGTTTTTTATGAAGCATCTAAAGACCTTTAGAAAGAGTTGCCTGAACTGATTGTGTCTCTCATTTGTGATGTTACTCAGTCTATTAAGGCACTCAGGGGTGGCCTTTTAGTTTTAAAGCAGCCCAGGGTCACTTCTGCTTCGCTCTGGGTTTGCAGAACCGACACAGCTGAACAGTCATTGGAATCCCTGGAAACAAAACAAATGATGTTGTGGTTAAATAGAAGCACTTGGAGTCAGGAAACCAGGGTTCAGGTTTATCTTTGGAATGGACATTTCCATCCTTAGTGTCACTATATAATTTTACAGCCCTGGGTCCTTTGATGGTCATCAGACCTTGTAAAGAACTGTCTCAGCTCAATCCAGCTCACTGAGATTGCCAGTTAGGATACAGGTCCATCATTCCTGCTGATATCCTTGGAGACCTGTCCCAGGAGCGTAACACTCAGAAAGTTTTGCTTGCCATAGCTTTTACTTCATCTGTAGGATTTGGTGCAACCACTTGGTAATTCTGGTCTTTTTTTCTGTCTTATCATTAAACTGAAATTCTTGACCTCTTGAAGTGCAGAAAAAAAACTTGTTTGGAAGAATTTTTGTAACTTAGGATGGGGAAAATGGAAAAGACCTAAAATATTATGTTTAGGTGTCAGTCATACTATGGTGGCCTCCAGGTTTATATAACTCTAAGCAGATGAGATCTCTTTCTCATTTTTGATCCTTTTGTTGGAACTATTATTTAAGATTCACAGAGATTGTTTCAGTTTTCACCAACATGGGCTGTGAAAACAGATTTTTTCCTCTTTGGAAGTTGTGATAATAGAATATACATCCAAAGAAATGTATTTACAGGAACATAAATAGGAATATAAATACATAGGCTGAATAATACCAAATCCTATGAATGCTATTTTCTTTTAAAAAAAAAAATTAAGAGACCCTCTTTCTTGATTATTTTGAAGTTTAGCAACTACCTAGATCAGAATTGAAATCAGTTTAATTCTGTGTTCAATTCACTGCTAAGCCTGGTTTTTTTTGTTGTTCTTGTAAGAGCTTCTGTGTAAAATTTCTGAGAGTAAGAGCAGAATTCACATTGTTTGGTAACATCTGAGGGACACCTATTTTCCCTGATGAGTCCTGTCTTGTAATTGTATTTTTTTTTTTTTGTCTGCAATTCCCAAGTGGAAAAAACTAATGCACACATATATGTGCACATATATCCTCACACTACACTCTTGTCCAGCTAAGTGGAAAGACTGATTTTACATAACTTTTTACATGATATTCCAAGGAACACAAGATGTTGTTCTCTGAAGACTAAAGGAAGTGGAAATTTTCTACTGAATTTATCCTCATCCCTTACTTTGGTAAGTCACCAGTTTCATATCTTTTATGCTAACTCAAAGGAAATTTATGTTACAAAAAGCACAGAACAATCTCCTGGGCTACAGCATAACAGGTGAAAACTGCAGCAGATCTGTTCTTTTCGCTTCCCACTATCATGGCACGCTGCAGGCATAAGCAGAGCAAACAGATTCCTAAGGGTGCAGATGCCAAACCTGTCTGACTTTCTACTTTGCCTGTGACTGTGACCAGGAATAGAGCGGAAACAGCCATAGTGACAACAGAATATTTCTTAACAGGCCACAATTACATGAAAAAAATTGAAGTAAATAATCATGCTTAATTACTCTGTTAATCTATTGGCCACATTGTAGCAGCAATTAATCAAAATCTTTAATCTTCGATCCTATTCACCAGATAAAATGACAATTAGAGTCCTTCTGGACTTGAAAAATGAGATTATCAAAGTTAATATCATGGTTATGTACTTGACAGTGTCAGGACCTAAGTTCTAGTGGGAAAATGGTCTCCACAAGTGTAGCTGGAAGAAGAATTTGGCTTTGGGTTGCCATTCTCAAAAGGAAGAGGTGTTTTTTTGACAATTTACCTTCCTCCATCAGAATTAGGTAGGCTAGATTAATTCCTGAAAATAGAGAAGCTCGAAGATAAAATCTCTTTTTCCATGGCAAAGATTCAGAATAACCTGGTTATGAGCCTTTAAGAGGTGCAACACCAACCACATCAATGGAAACAGGAGAGAAAATGTGGAGCACCAACCAAATTTGTACAATAATTAATCACAAAACATTTTGCCTTCAAACTGAACTACAGCAATGCAGCACTGGGTGAATTTTATCCTCAGAGCCCTACTTTGCACAGGGTACTGTGAGGCTTAATTAATGAGCCTTTGTATTGTGGCTGGAGATCCTTAGATAAAAGCAATGGGTACGCGAGTGGAAAAAACAAATGAACAGAAAGGGAACAGGAAAATAAAAAAATCTCTACATGAGCTTGCCAGAATTAAGATGCCATTATTTCAGCTGTGATTAAAGGATACAAGCTTTAAGAAACTGAAACAGTGAGTTTCCTCTGTGGCAGAACACTGTGGGTTTGTGACATAAAATAGGTTTGTTGAGTTGATTAACAACAGTGTCCTTTAAATAAAATAAAAAAAAAGCAGCAGCTTCCTATTTGCATTCAGCTTAAATAATTAAAATGGTATTTACAAATGCTGCTAAGATCTTTTGTTATTTCTTTTGGCATGTGTTGCTCTTTTTTTTTTTTTCGCGGTGCTAATAAGTAAATTGCAAACATACATTATTCTTCACCATTCTCCACTCACTTTCCTCCCACTGGCAACCAATCTACCAGAATTTTCTTCCATTCCCATTAATTGGTCCTTAGAGAATCTCCCTCGCATACCTTTGCAGTGACAGTCAGGGAACATTTCTCAGTAATACTGAGTCAGAAGCCCTGTGATAGCTCGCAAGTCACATATTGAACTGGAGCTGTACTACTCCCTTCCATTATGTTTAATGCATGAGGCTTCTGAAATGGCATGGCTCAGGTGATGGATCATACTTTTCCTTCCAGAGTATCATGACTTTCTCTGGTTATTTCTTTAAGATATTTATATATATATGTGGTTTTTTTTCATTTCTAATGCAATGATTGCCTGGTAGTCCATATCAAGCACAATGGCATGGCAAGGAGGATAACCTCGTGTTTATTGAGGCTGCAAAATCCCAGTGTCTCAAGCTCTACAGGGAAAACATAATAAATAAACGAAGAAAATAGCCATGTCTCCCAGACACTCCTATTTTTAACATCTTTGAAATTTTTGGGCTGGGAAGTTTCAGTACAGTATGGAATCCACAGGGTCTTGCAAAGTTTAAGCAATCCATGACATTTTTTATTTTAAATGCGTGTTGCTCAGCAGTGCTGCAAGGTCCCAGGTGAAATCAGGTGTCTGCTGTGCAGAGACATACAAAATAAAAAAATCTTCACTACCCAGAAGAATTCTCAACCAAAAGTGATGAGAGAAGCAATTATTCTCACTTGTCAGAGGAGGAATTAACATGCAGAATGATGAAGTGTTATTTGGAGACAACTTTCTAAATTATGTCTAATTTATTTGCTGTGTGGGTTTTAGCAAACTGGGTACTGAAAAGAGTGGGGTGGTTCAGGCTGGTGCAAGCCTCCCGCAGCTGCTATCAAAACAAAGAGCTTGGAAACCAAGGGTGAAATTTATTATGTGTAACTGCAGGAATGGGCATAATTTTAGCCTCCTCTGGCTGCACAGATCCGCAATAGGTCTTTGCCCGCTTGATTTTCACCTGCCAGTCCAGAAAGGTGAATGTAAAATGAATTTGTTTTACATCTGCTAGCCCCAGACTGGTGTCTTACACCCTGTAAGGCAGCTCAAAAGCCATTTTGTGCTCTGCAATGGATTTTTAGATCTAAACTAAGGAAATTGGATTAACTCTACAGTTATGGAGAGAGCCAATAGAGAGAGCTGGACACCTCCACGAGATGATTTGGCCCTTCCAAATGGAGGCATCTGGAAAAGATGGGTTGGTTCATGTTCTGGAGGTGCTTAGCTCTTTCCACTAAGAGCAGAGGAAGGCTAGAAGCTTGTGTTACACAGGATATACATCACTGGGGTACCTAAATTCATCTGAGACCCTCCTCACATGACTGATGAAGCCCAAGCAGATAAAGCTCTTTTCCATATTTTCCTCTCCTTCACCTGCACTCAACATCGGAGCCATGGAAGGTACCTGAAGTTCTTGTGTGAAGGTATAAAACCATAGTGAGAGAGGACAACTATACAAGAGCAAAACAGTTCTATAGAGCAAGAAAAAAACCCTCCTATAATACACATGAGTACAAATCCTTTCATTGGAGGCACTGTAATTAACTTTATGTCTGTACAGATGTTCTCACAGTGAATTTTTTACCTTGCCAAGACCTCTCTGTGAATAATAATAATATTTTTGGGACAAATAATTTGTGATCCAGGGGTGGAAAGTACCCATATTACAACAGAATATATTTTTCTACAAATATTATCAAGGTCCACAACTATTGCACAAACAACCCAAATGTGTTTAGTGTTATGTGTAGGAAAGCTAAAGGACAAATATATTCCCATATTATTTTCTATGTTCTTTCTCAAGATAGATTGCAATTACTTTTAGCTTTCCTTCTACCTAAAAAGAGTGCCTGAGAATAAGGTGATGAGCTCCCAGCTGCAATTTTGTTGATAGCAATTGTCTTTGTGCCGAGTTTCCTTATGGATGGTGTTCAGCTCTGGATTAGGAATTCACAGAGCACTGTCTTGTTTGGCTTCTCAAGGTTTTGAGGAAATTTCAGTGTAGTGATGTATGACCTTTTTCATCTTAATTCCTACAGGTCTTCGAGCTAGGAGGCTGTCACTGAGAAAACATCCTGAGTGTGAGAAGCCTGTGTGTTTAGTTTCTGTATATACAAGAACAAAGGCAAGTACTTGTTTTTTTCTTTTTTTTTTTCCTCATGCCCTTGAAACTGTTTTTTTTTGGCCTAGCTGGGTTTTATTTGGCACCAATTCCAACATAATAAACAAAGCCAAGGTTTGTTCCTAAACAGTGGAACTTGGTCGTCTGTGCTTTTCAATTATTAATGAATAATTTTGGCCAGATCCAACTAGCAGTCTTCAAAATAATTCCTAGGCATGGTCAAGAGTCAGCATGGGGCAGAAATCATTCTCAACAGGTAGTTTAAGTGTTGCCACTATGTCTTGAAAGGATGTGGCCAGACTGTCCCCAGTTGTCTCAAAGCCAGGGAATAGAACCTGGGAATCTTCTGTGTATCCATAAAGAAGGAATCATTTTATATCCAAATAAAATAAAAATACCATAATTCCCTCTTTCATAGGCACATATCCAGAGATTATAAAATTATGATCCATACTAAAGAGTTTTAAGAGGAAAAGAGCAAATTCTCTGACAACATTCCACAGAAAAATATGCAGGATTGACACAAATGTATGTCAAAATTGTTCTCCTAATGACACACATCTCAGTTGAAGCCCAAGTGTTTGGGTAAAATCATTCCAGTGCATAAAAATATGATCACTTTTCAGAAGGGCCAGAGATCCACACAAGCCTCTTTGACTGGCACTGCCAAGACATTCCAGTTTCTGCAGCCAAAGGCAGCAGCATCCGAAGTAGTTGCCTTGGCTCGCCCAGTTTCACCCCGGATGATTATATGACAGATGGGTCAATCTGCTTTGGTGTGAAACTGCAGGGGTGATTCATTTTTTATCACAGGTTTATGGTGAAAAGCCTTAACCATTGTTATGGTTAAGAATGTCAGCCTTACTTTGAAAAATATTTGTGTTGCAGTGACACTGTTTCCTTCTCACCTGCGTGTCTTTTTGCGTCCTTACTTCCCTGCAACAAAAATTCAGTTGTTATTTTTGAGTCTAAGACATGACTTTTACAGTTCTGTCTAGATTCAAACTATTCATGATTATTTTTTTTTTTCACCCATATGACATGGAATCACAGAAATCACAGAAAATCCAGAGTTTGAAGGTACCCACCAGGATCACTGAATCCAGCTCCTGGCCCTGCATGGGACACCCCCAACAATTCCACCTGAAAGCATTGTCCAAACACTCCTCTGGCATTCTATCCTATTCTATTCTATTCTATTCTATTCTATTCTTTCTCCCATAACAGAGACACTTTTTGAAAATGTCATTCATTAAGACGGCCAAAGTATTTGAACTCTCCACTTTATATATTCAAGGTTTACAAGTTCCTTCCTAGTGAAGTATTGTCTTTACAGCTATTCAGGTTCTCCTGTGAGCTTGGGTGGGGTTGTGAAGATGTCCAGTTACCACCAATCAGCAAATACATGGCAAGATTTTGTCTGCAAGAGAAACTGAATATAAAACACAGGAGATGGGATAGGATGAGAAAGGAAAAGACCTCCAAGATCACCGAGTCCAACTTGTGACTGATCACCACCTTGTCAACAAGATCATGGCACCAAGTGCCATGTGCAGTCCTTTCTCCTATAGTCCATCACATGGTGACTCCGCCACCTCCTTGGGAAGTTCATTCCAAGGCTTGACAACCCTTCCTGAAGCATATAAAACAGTAGAAATTACCCCTTCTTAACATTAATCCTGTGCATGCAGCAATTTTCTTTTTGAGACCACGATTCTGAGATGGAAGATCCTGATGCCCAAACTGGGAGCTCAAGGTAAGTCATCAATCAAAATACATCAACAAACTGTGAGTCATACCCCATATGGCACTCAAAACCCAAACCCACCAGGCATTCATGTAAACGTCATGATCACTGCTTCTAGAGCTCATAGAGAGTCCACATGGGAATGATTCCTACCTTTCTGAGATGTTCTTGTCTTGTAGACAAACTAGAACTTCTCTCTCCAATTGGAGAATGAAAACTTCTACTGAGTACCTGGTGATAATTAGGTGTTAAAAATTTATATGACTTCAATGAAAGGGAGGGAAAATTCCCAGAGGAGAAACCCATAATTTCCTAATGTGTGGATAACACGAGTCAAAAATTTTATTGGCCATGAATTGCTGAAAGATGCATTCAAAGGGAGTACTAAGGGAGCATCTGGTTGTCTTCTGTTTTTACTGAGGAACCTGCCTTGGGACCATTTTTTAGATAGTTATGGAGATACATGAGGATGGAGATGCTTGGTCAGTCTCTATAAAATTTCTCTTTCCTTCTGATCTGAGCTTAATGCTGGTCCTGATGTATCTCATTCAGTCTCCAAAGCTAAGGGATATGGGACAACACCTTGAAGTACGTAGATCATATTATACTTTTTGACAGTGCCTGGAGTTATAACCCTTGTAATTCTCAGAATTAGATCGATGTAGAAATTGTTAGTCTAATGTCTCTACTTGCTGCTGGCCATTGCTGTGGAGAAAAATCATTGCACTGTAAAATTGACGTGTATTTAGACCTGCTGTCTGTATGACTGTTAAATGCCAATCTTGCCTCATTTTGTAGCATGTCTCATCTGTGGGTTGAATCATGGATTTTTGGGGCAGGGGGTAGGAATCAGTGACTCATTGGTTTTGCAGTTATTTTTCTTTGTCTGTGAGTCAAAATATGACTCAAATTCTTCAAAATTACTGGAAATGCACTCCAGACAGAATTTGTCTAATGTAATGCTGATGTCTGAAATGTAGAGCTCTATCTCTGAGCTACTCACCCTGGACTCCTTTTGAGGTCAATGGAGAGGAATGGGTATCTTGGGCCTGTAACTGATATCACCAAAAGTAGAACATTAAAGTAGGCCGAATGAATCAAGCCTAAATGCATCTGTTTCCTTCAAGGGCAGATGCAGATGTCTCCACTAGAGAAGTGTAAAGTACCCTCCAAGTGCTATTCCATCCTTCCACAGTTCAGAAGTACAAGCCATGCTTGTCTAACTCATAGTCAGATTATTCTGTCTGAGTTCCACTAAGATCATAGGAACATCAGAAAGACCTGACTGAAGCTCACCATCTCGCTCAGCACGTTGTCTCCAATAGCTGTCGAAAAGCAGATGCCCGGGGAAGAGCTATAAAACCAGGGCAAACTTATTTTTTCTTCAACTTCCTTTCCATCCTCTAAACCATCTGTAGCTTCAGAACACTCTCAGCCAGACGTGTTTCTGATGTGTTCAGTGATCTATGAACGTGTCCCATCTTCCTGAAAACCAATGTTTAGGACTAAACCATAGCAGCTACCTTCTGGAAGGAGTCTCTGATTTCAGTGCATTGGAAAGTCATCTGTACTCTTTGGTCTGTTAGTTTAACAGAGCCTGGCTTTTTAGTGGGTAGGAAAAGCTGCTCGAAACTTCTCCCCTGTCCAGCACAGAGCCAATCGCTGAAGCTCTGGCAATAGAAAAATTCCTTGCCCAATTAGAGGAACTGGTAACGCCTCTGTGATGACATATTTTAGAAGGGAAATAAACACGGGAAGCTCTTTCTTGTTCCCCGCCGAGGGGTGGCGATGGGGCTGCCGGGCCCTTCCTGGCGTTGCTGCCAGGGCTCTTCCCAGTGCTCTGGCTAGGGCTGTGCTGCCAGGCAGGGGGGGCCATCCCGGCACTGTGAGCAGTCATGCGGCTGGGACCAGTGCAGGGAGCGCCCATGCAGCCGGGGCAGCGTGGCCGCTGCCATCTCAGCATGGCTCGCAATGAACTTTACTTGCTTAGCTGCTTTTAACCACCCATGCTACAGACAGAAGGGCAGGAGAGGCAGCAGCTTCTTTTCAGCACCCCACATGAGGGGAGGTGCTCAGAGGAGCTGGCGGCTCCGTACCAGTGGGGACCACGTGGCCAGTGGTGAGAGGCATGACGAGCAATTCCCCAAAGCAGACCCCGGACGGGATCAACCTTTCAGCATTGTAGAACTCTTATAAAAACTTTTCAATTGATAGCACTTGAGACTAAACAAAACCTACAGACACCAATTCTCTCCTGAGTCAGAGACAAGGGAAAAGTGAGGACACATGAGGAGAACCAGCATGGCAACACCGAGGTCAGTGAAAAGGAGGGAGAGGAAGTGCTCTGGGTGTCGGAGCTGAGATTTTTCTACAAGCTGTGGTGAGGACTATGATACAACAAATTGTTTCTCTGTAATTCATGAAGTGCACGGGGGGATGCAGAGATCCACACGCAGCCCATGAGGAACAGTGCTCACGCTGGAGCGCGTGGATGCTGAAATCTGTAATCTAGTGAGAAACTCGGACAATGAGAAAAGACCCTTGCTTCCAGAGATAGAGAAAGAGAACCCTTGCTTCCAAACTAGGACAGCTTATCCTTAAAAGACTGAACCCCATGGACTAAAATGACCCACAATGTGCAGTTTTGGTAAGACTGCAGCATTTGTGGGAGGGACTCACGTTACAGCAGGTCGGGGGGGCTGCTGTTCGTGAAAGTTAAAAACACACCGTAAAAGTTGACAGAGAACCATTTCCCATGGGAAGGATACCACAGCACAGCAGAAGAAAGAAACTCCTCCATAAGTGTACCGAAGAAGGATTTTTAAGTGAAAGACTGACCAAAACCCCGTGTTTTGTCTTCTTGCACGGTTGGTGGAAAGAAGGAGGGACTGGGCGGAGAGGTGTTCTAAGGCTTATTTTATTTCTCATAACCCTTTTTACTTTTAATTCTGTGGTAATAAATTTTCTTCATACTGTTTAAGTTTCGAGCCTGTTTTGCCCTTAAAATATTTTTCCCCTAATCCTTATCTCAACTCATGAAGTTTTCATTTTAATTTCCCCTCCTCTGTTTAGCTATAACAGAGGAAAATGAGTGAATAGTTTTTTGTGAGTGTCTGGCGCTTAGCCAGTGTCAAAACCACGACATTTGGGATGTGACACTGCATGTTTTATCTGTTAAAAACTGGTTTTGCTTTCGTATTTCCTTTGCCACGATTGCAATTGTTCAAGTGCCCCTACATTTTCTTCTATTTTTTTCTTAAAATTCTGGCATTTATTCACAGCTGAATTGATAGAATCACAGAACGGTTTTTGTTGAAAGGGATCCATCCCTCTGCCATGGGTAGAGACACCTTCCACTATCCCAGGCTCCTCCAAGCCCCATCCAACCTGGCCTTGGACACTTCCAGGGATGGGTCAGCCACAGCTTCTCTGGGTACCCTGTGCCAGTTGGACTCTAAAACTCAGTAAAAGCTGGAAAGTTAAAGAATGATGAACAGATCGGCCTGGTATGTGGAAAATTTTGTGAGGATATTCTGGAGTAGAAGGGGAAGTAATAAACTAAGTAGATAAAAACTGAGTCACTGTGAGTGGGTGAAGGGCTGAGAACAAGATCTGCCTAACCCCATTGTCGACCTTGGTAATAGAGTTAGACATGATGAATTGATCATGGAAGTTGTCTAGAGAATAACTTATAAAAGAAATATAAAAATAACTTGTGTAGAAGATAGGGAAGATACAGAAAGGGAGAGAGGTAGATATTTTTGCAAGTCAGGTTCAGAAAGACTGATGCTCATGAAGTAAAACCCACTTCTTTTTGGTAATGGGTTCACTTATGAAGAGAAAAAATACAGTGCAGTGAAGTCATGATCAAGAAGAAAGAAAGCACATTAAAAAAAATAAAAGTAAAAGGTTTGTGAAGGCCTCATAAAGGTAAAATTAAAAAAAAAAGTGAACAAATGAAGATGGTTATTATTGGCTAAGGGATAATTTTGAGGCTTTCCCTTCTCCTCTTCTTGCCATTTTATTTCTCCTGCCAAGAACTCAATTCCCACCTGTTCTACAAGATTTCTATGACTTTTCTCCTACTTCTTGTCCTCTTTTTGACCCAAATGAATTCTCTGTATCTTATCTCTGCTAATTTCGCTGTCTTTTGCTGCACCTTTCAGAAGGTCTGCACCAGACCTATCCATCACAGCCTGACTATCACATTTCCAGGCCATGAGCAAAACCTAAAAAGTGGTTTGAAACACCACTTCATACTGATGTCTCATGTATAGACTGGTTTGGAAAGCTTTGTCCCCTCTGCAGTTCCTCCGTGATTAGTTCTGTTTGTGTTTTCATTACCTGTGGTTAATGTACAAAAATACTGAAATCCCTCATGAAAGCTTTAATTTGAGGATAACTCTGCCTTTTAGTAAATATTGACAATGATTTTTTAAATTTTCAAGAATTGCATAGAAGTTAATACAAAATTATATCCAAGTTACAGGCAGCAACAGGACTTTTTTTATCCATAAACCAAGAGAATAGTTTTCTCTATCAGAAATGTAATTTCTCTAGAATCCTACCAATTTTTGCAGCCTAATTTTAGTCTTTTTCAAATTGTTAGAGTGCTTTCACATAACATTAGACTAAGTGGCAGCAGATTTCCATTATTAATGACATACTGCAACAGTGAATAGCTACAAGCAATTATTGGAAGATTGACAATGGGCAATGAAAATAAATTAGCTAATTCAAGCTAGACAGCAAATACTTTCACATAACCAGCAGCATCTTCAAAACCAGGGTAGATGATCTGCAAACAGTTCAAAATTCTCCACAAATACTGTTTACAGCAGACAATGTGTTGACAATCAGACAAGACTGAGATTAAATAGGGTCTGGCCCTATTTGTTATTTTTGTTTGCCAAACATTCCTTTTATAAAATACACTATATTTGGGTTTATTTTGTTGTTCACACATCTCACATGAGTATCACTTTTTAATTAGCAACACTAATGAGGGCATATGACTCAAAAATCATATTAAAATCTTTGCTGTTTAAACAGCATAGATTTACAAATATCTCAGCAAAACGACCATGTCATTTGGTATCAAAACACCCTCATCACCTTCTCTAAAACCTCTTGTCCTGAAGAAGACTGTATTTCAGCATCATATATATGAAATAACAAATAAAGCAATGTCTTCAGTAGGAAAAAAATCCCCCAAAATCCCAACGCTATGTCTATGGAAATAGTTTTTATTCTCATTTCTATTAGGTGAACTAAAGAGATAGCAGTTGAGCTGGATCCATACTGTCTTACACTGTTCCCACCTCAGAGAACTTTGCAGTGGTCCATGCTGGAAGAGACTTGGTGTGGTCTGTTCCCAGGAACAAAATACTACTTCCCACATGCTGAAATATTTCTTGACTGATATAGTTCCTACTTTATATATATCTATGTATCTACTTATTTATTTATTTAGTAGTAGTAAAAGATGAAGAGGAGCCCGTACAGAGTAGATTTCATTTTATCCTGTCTCCGGCCCACAAAAATAGATATGAAACTTCCTCACCCCTCCTGATGAAGAACTGTATTTAATGAAAATCAAACCACTAACACAAATGTTAGACTTGTCACGTATTTCTAATCTCAGAAGTGCTGTCTACTGCCAGTTGTATAAGGAGAACAAAATCACTCCTACAGCAAACAAGGGATGATGTTGATCTTGCTGCTCTGGGTTGAGACCAGACTTGCTTTTGGTAAATGTAGCACTATCGAGGAGGGGGATTTATATTGCTGCAGTGTTTAAATGGTTTTTAGCTGCTAAAAGTGATGTTAGTGCCACCCCTTCAGAGAAGACAATATTGACTCTCTCTCTTCGTATTATATATAAATATACATATACAATGCAATTTCTTCACTGAAATAGTGGTTAAGCATTGAAACAGGCTCCTCAGAAAGTGTTGGATTCAACATCCTCAGAACTGTTGGAAAAATGGACAGACATGGCACTTTGTCATATGGTTTAGTGAGCATGGTGGTATTTTGTCTTGACGGACTGGATGAATTGGAAGGTCTTTTCCAACCTTAATGATTCTGTGATTCTATATTGGTTGGAGAGGATAGTTGCTTTCTCTCCATCTCCAAAAATTCCATACCTTTGCAACAGAATAAAGGAATTTATCCTGCTATGCCTTTATTTCTAGAGATAAACTTGGCAGCCACTGACAAAACACTGGTCAGGGCTCCAGAGTCCCTGTCCTTGACAATGCCAGCTGCAGAGAGAGCAGGACAAAAAAGCACCAAAAATAAAAAATGCAACCTGTAATGTGGTGGTGAGCTGAGGAAAGTGTTTCAGTGTTCCTCTAAGCTTTGCCTACACACTCTTGGGTTCACATTCAAGCTGAAGGAGACACTTCATAATACATGACAGTCCTCGGGGTGCAGTGAGGAAGACAGTGAGGAGGACACTGTCAGTGCTTTGTCTGTTTAGTTATCTTCAACACAGATACTTTAGAGATGCTTCCAGGAAGCTCCTCCTCTTCCTTTTCGTCCTCCTTGGCTTACACCTCTGTGGTTCGAACTCCATGGTCCTTGGTTCCAGCACTAAGCAAGAAAATATTTGATCTTTAACTTGTTCATGGCTCTTGAAATCAGGTCAGAGCACCATATTTCAATCCTTTGGTTCTTTCAGTTCCTTGGTAAGACCTTGCTCTGGCACTGCTTTTTGCATCTCTTGCTCGTTTATTTTGCAAACTCCTGGAGGCAAGGACAGTTTTTTGTTGGGTGTGCATGGAGCTCATGGATCACTGGAGGCTCTGAACGAGACAGTGCCAGAGACAATAAAAACAACCAGGCAATTGACTGTTCAAGTAAGGTAACAGGACTGCCTTGAAAATGGGGGTTTTTCAGCAATCCGAGTTAAAAAAGGACTTTATTTCAGTGTTTTTAACAGCTGCTTCTTTAATTGCGTGGATTTAGGCTTTCATGAAAATGAAATATTTTTACAAAACAACAAAACAAAATTTGACAAAAAATACGAAAAGCAATCCTTTCATTTTTTAAATTAAAACATGTATTTCAGAAATCCAAATAAATTTAACAAAAACTAGAAAAAATTCTTTAATTTATTAAATTAAAACATATATTTCAGAAATCCATAAAGCATTAGGGCTTGAAACACATAACATGATGAAGTAGAACAGCATTTGAGAGAAAATCAGCGTACTCTGACTTTCTTGATGGATACTCATAGAATCTTATGATGGTTTGGTTTGGTTTGGTTTGGTTTGGTTTGGTTTGGTTTGGTTTGGTTTGGTTTGGTTTGGTTTGGAAGGGACCACAAAGCTCATCTCATTCCAGCCTCCCTGCCAGGGAAACCTTCCACCAGACCAGGTTGCTCAAAGCTCTATCCAGTCTGGCCTTGAACACTTCCAAGGGCTGGGCATGACTGCAAGACAGCACAGCACAGTTTATGCCATTTCCAGGAAAGTTTGACACTTACTTCCCATTACTTAAAACATAAAATTGAATCCATGAACATTTCCTTGCTGCTCTGCCATTTTGTTGACAGCTGTAATTTATCTGCCCGACTTCCTTCATTTGAAAGTCTTCAGAAACACCTTTTTTTTAGACCCTGTTCTCAGACCTTGTTTTCCCCCATTTACCTCAGTTAGGTTAAAGGATTACTGAATTGAGATGAAAATGAAATATCTGCTCTCTGGGAAAATCTGCTCTCAAATGAAGAGCTGTCGACCTTAGAAGCTCCTTGCCAGGGTTTTATTGCGGCATTCGGTGTGTGATGGTTCCACCTCACGGCTGGAAGCTCTGGACGCTTTTGGAATGGATGTTTCACAACACCTTGAGTCACCCTCACTACCAGCATTAGCACAGCCCAGGCTGGTATCCAGCATTCTCTTTGTAGCCATAAGCAAATTACACAGAATCTTCAGTGATCCAGGTTCCAATCCTCCCAGCTCAACAGGAATTCTGTGGCTGAAATAAAAAGGAAGTAAGCTTGGAGTTTTTAGTGTACAAAATGGAAACCATGGCCACACCTCAGCAAAGCACTTGTGCTTAAACACAAGAGTAATTCTTTCTAAAAGATCACTGCTCTGCTTTACTCCAACATGATCTTAAGTCCTTTGCAAAATCAGGGCCAAGAAGTCATAATTATGTTTTCTCTGTGTGGACCTGTAATTATTTTTCTCTATCACACTGATGATAGATGTCCTTTATATAATGGTAATATAATAACAACAAAAACGAATAATGCTGTGAAAGCCTCTTTGCTGTTATTCCTTTAATGTGGAAGGTACTCAAATCCTTTATAGATGGACTGCATAAATCCTTACTGAGATACGTTTCTTTCTGAAATGAAAATTCAACAATGTTTTCTTGTATGCCAAATATATAATAATATATATTGCACATCTTAGGTGGCCATGTCGAAAGCAGAGTTTCCGAGGCCCTGTCTTAGTCTTCATTTTTCTTTTCAACAAGGAAACACATACTGGATGCAAAAAGCAATAATATAAACCCAAGCAACAATGTGAGTCAACACAAACTGATTATTTGCACACATTTTCCTGAATCCTAATTGCTTTCAGTGTTCTCAAAACACCATTAGATGGAGAAATAACAACTTTCATCATACAGTAAAAGGCAATTACACCAACTTGGAAAAGATACCTTGGGAATCTTCATATCAAGCTTGATTTACCCTGATGTTCTGCAAACGTGTACCAATCACAACAGTTTTGACTCAACTCCAACACAAAATGGAGTTTCCAGAAGTTCATTGGAGGTAAAGCTAAATATTCACAGTGGTCCCTTCTGGCCTTTAATCTATTAATCATGGTCTTTTTAGATTAAAGCACCAAAATTGCCTACATATCCCATTCCTGATTTCCTCCCACTCATTTTTCTATAGCCTTTCTTGTTCTATATTTAAACTCCGTGTCCCTTTCCAGCCTTAACATATGCACTGCATTCTACCTGCTTTATCTGAACCTGCTTGTGCTGGTGGGGAGCCTGGATGTACCAGAAGAATATTTCTGAACAAAATAAATTTCTGCCTAATTGTCATCTTCATCACAAGAAATCATGTGCTTTTTTACTGAATAAACAAAGCCTGAAAAGCCAGTCCTGGTTTGTTCAGTAGAGTAATTCAAGTGGAGCTAGTGGGAACAAAAAAAAACCATTTGGGATCAGAAGTCTCAAAGAATTGGGAAAGCCATTCCCTGATTTTACTTGGAACAGCCATGGCAGTGGTCACTAATGCTTCCAGGAGGAAAAAAATCTTATTTTAGAGACTCATTAACCCATGGATCCTGATATCTCCCTTTGCAGGAACAGCTATATAAGGAATAAAAAAACTATCTTTGCTCTACTTGTCAGACATCAGCTTCATGGGCATCATAACCCACACCACTGACAAATTATATTTCTCTTTCAGAGAGGCAAAGAAGGAAGAGGTATTATACGAATCATAGGTTCAACTACACCACTCTAAATTCTGTGTCATTAGACTCCTTATCTCCTTTGCCTGCATCAAAATAACATCTCTCTGAACATATCAAAATCATGTGTGGACATTGTCCTGTTAAAATCAAGGGAGTTTGCTGCACATTGTGGCTAGAATTTGTTTGCTTTCCCACTGAACACACCAGGTGGAAATATAGACCAGATAGGAATACAGACCCAGGAGCATTCTGTGGTGTTAAGATGCATCTCCGCCCTGGCACAAGTCCTGCAAACTGGCCAAAAATTTGTCTGTTCTATTGAAGCCTTGCTGGATTTGATGCATCACATTACATGTAATTAATTTGCCTACTGTGCCTTTGGAACAGTGTCAAAAACCATGCTCTGGTTGAATATCTGACACTGGAACCTGAAGAAAATTGCCTAGAATTCTTTTTCTCCCAAACAAAATTTCGAAATGGAGAAAGAAAACATATTAGGAAAAAGTACTGTTCAAAGCAAGATTTCGAATGACTTGGGGAATGTGTGATGTCCCTTTTCTCGTTATTAAGTAATTTTGAAAAATATAGCCTCCCTTCCTTCCTTCCTTCCTTCCTTCCTTCCTTCCTTCCTTCCTTCCTTCCTTCCTTCCTTCCTTCCTTTTTCTCTCAGAGAAACAGCCAAAAAGAAAATCTTCCTCCAGAGACAAAATTATGCAATGAAATAGAACAGTTTTTAACAAATAAATAAACATAAGGACAAGGCAGAGCTGAAGGGATCAAAAAGTGTGGTCCTGCAAATTTGGGTTTATGCATATAGGTAGATATGTATGTATGTATGTATGTATGTATGTATGTATGTATGTATTTTGCTTTATGTCTTTATATAGTATAATCAACTTTCATAAAGCTTTCAAAAATCATAAATCCTCAGTCACCAGTAACCTCACTTAACTCTGGGTATCTAAAAGGTACTTTTCAAGACTAAGCTAGACTTCTACATTGCTTTTGTAGGCTTTGAGAAATCCATGGCCTCCAGAAATCACTCTGTCTGTGGAGTGAATAGCGCCTTGGAATTCCGTGTTCTCACTGAAATAGGCCCTTTGGTGGCTCAGAGGGCCCTGGGAGTGTTTAACCTGAAGTTAATTTCGCTACGCTTTGATCAGCCCTGCACGTTGCAGTTTCGCTCGTGCTATATGGAATTTTGTACTCAGAGCACTCACATGCATTGGAGGAGGATTCATAGGGCACAGGAGCTACGGGAAGTGGAGAAGAAGAACTCCAACCTTTACAGACTCCCAGCTTATTTAGAGAAGTTTGGGATTTCTCCCACAATCTACTGACTGCGTCCTTCAACCAAAAATGTCACTGAGCAGTAGCTTCATGATATTTTATATTGCACAAACTGCTGAGTAACTCAAAACAGGTTTATGCAGGCCGCTGTTATCCCCAAGCATATTTGTATATATTTATATTATTTACATCATATTTTTCTGTCTGTTCTTTCTATACTTAGAATGGGCTATATGCAGACTAAGAAAAACATGCTTCTATGCATGTAGGAAGTAGTATATGCCTGGGATTATCACAAGGGATGCAAAATTATCATAACTTTTTTCTTTATTTTAATATTTCTAGTTTTGCAACACAATTTTTAAGAAACGTTGAGCATGATGCCACTTGTGTAGCACCAATACAATTTGCTCCTTGTCTATAAAGACATATAAACAATAAACTTTATAAACAATAAAGTAATTAAAATTACTGCAAGCTGGCTCACATCTTTAGTCTCCTCCAAATGTTATGTTGTCATGGGTGCAAACAAGAGCGATCACCACGAGGGACCATGACAGAAGCCTCATCCCTGCAGGTTCAGGGGAGGATGAGCCGTGGGCTCCAGAGGAGCCCCTTCCACAGTCACCCTCAATGGGAGCTGGTGGCACCCTGGTTAACTTCTCTGCTTTGCAGAGCTCTCAAAGAGTGAAGTGAAGCTGGTAATGAAGGTGAACAGGAGGTTTAATTTGCTATTGTGAGAGAAAAGGGGAAAAAGGAGACCTTACTGATTTTGAGAGGAGTTTTTTCACCTGTTAGATACCACGTGCTTTTTTAGTACCTCTGGGAGGGAAGAAGAGCAAGGTGAGGGAATTGAAGTCCTCTTTTCATGAATCATGGTCCAGGCTAGGAATTCATTGCATTATAATGGCAACTTTTTAGTTCCTCTTGTTGCTTTTCTGACCATAACCCCCTGTTATTGTTGGATGCCTCTGACTCCAGTTAGTCCTGCGGACCCAACGCGCTGCTGGGACTGTGGGCTGGCATCTGGGTCCTGAACTCCACTGTTAATCAGGAGTGACCCAGTTTCCAGTGGAGTCGGTGGCAAGCTGCCCACTGACTTCAGTCAGCAAGTGCAATTTCAGAAACCGTGTCACTTCTGGTGAGGCATGAGATGGAAAGAGGAGGGGTTGACTTTCAGGTCCTAACATTGAGCATGTGGGGTTGACAGCTGGAAAAATAATCTGCCTTTACCTCTAGGTATGTTATCCAGCTACCTACCTATATATATTTCTGCTGGAGCAGATTTACTGAAGTTCCTCACTATACAAGGCTGAACAGCTCTTGGAATATTTTGTTTGTATGCTATTTCAAGGATATTTTGGGATGTGTTCAGGGTCAGGTGGGATAGGGCTTTGAGCAACCAGTTCTAGTGTAAGATATCCTTACCCATAGCAGGGCTGTTGGAACTAGATGGTTTTTAAGGTCCCTTTCAAGCTAAATCATTCTGTGAATTTATGGTATAAGCAGCATTTTATCTTTGTCAAAGACATTGGTCTTATATTAATTTTAAGCCTTCAGAAAATATATCTTATTTTTCACACAGAGAGAGTATAAATCTAATTTGTAGGATTTGAGGTATATTTTCACAGTTTAACCAAAATGTAGAAACAGCTCCCATATTCAATCAGGACCTCCTGCAAAAGATTGTTATCAACATTGCCTGAGTCATCAGGTTGTTTCCTGATAATTATTAGCTAATACAGTAGTAAAATAAGATCAAGGTTTTCTGTAAGATGCACCATCATACTGGCAATGGAACAGAAAAACTTAAGATAAACTGAAGATATGAGATAATATTTTCCAGTGAACCATTAAGAAAAACACATAAAAATTAAGTATAAGTGTAACAGAGCAAAAGGCAGTTCCTGAGAATTTAACATACAAATGGCCAAAGAAGGGAAACCAAGGAGAAAATATCATCTGAAACTGCTGCTTGATCATTGCAAGTGGCTGATTTTTGTCACAGAGGGTTGACACATTCATATGACACAGCATGAATCTGAACCGTTCCAAAACTCTTCATGTCAGACAGACTTGGAAGTTCAAACTTTCAAGGAATTCATGTTGTGATTTAGCCATTGACTTCTGAAAGGAGGAGGCAGAGAAGGGATAGATCATCTTTAGGTCTAGAGGAGTTTAACCAGAAATCTCTTTTAGTGTCATTTCTGAGCAGATGTTTTTTTCTATTTCCTGATGTCTGAAGGATGGATGTACGAGGACTAACCAGGCAGAATCCTAGGCCCACACAGCTACCCAAATAAAAATGGTATTTTACTGGAAATGTGAACCACAGTAGTTTCCAAACTGAAGTTTATGTCTTTTATTCTACTTATACACTGGCTCACTCTTGTGTGTGCTAAACATTTTCAGTGGAGCATTCTGACACCCAGAGTGGTCACACTGAACTCCACATTTATTCATTTTGGTGGGTTCCATTTGTCCCTAAATTCTGCCAGATTTCACTTTTTTTTCATCACTCTCTTTGAAACTGCATATGCGTTTTCCAAGACAACCCAAGTGACTAATCCAAAGTGGTCCTGAGTCAGTAGTGATCAGTGTGGCCTGGCAACAGCTGCCTTTACAGCGTCACTAGAAAAGTTCCCTAGAACTAGAAAAGTTCACTAGAACACATCTCTAGAAGTGTTCAAGACCAGGTTGGATAGGGCTTGGAACAACCTGGGATGGTGGCAGGTGTCACTGCCTGTGGAAGGGATTGGAATGAGATGATCTTTAAAATCCCTTCCAACCCAAACCATTCTGTGATTCTATGAAAGTTTTTGGGAGGACAACAGTGGTATTAAAGCAGAGGAAAGCAAAGTAACTTGATGTTCTCAGGGCTTCATGGAGAAAAAGCATTTCTGTTTATGTCTCTGTGTGCACATAAACAGATCCTCTGGGGAGAGCTCACAAAGGCTAATTTTGGCCTGAAGAGGTGGATAACTCTGAGCTGCCCTCTAGTCAGGAAAAAGAGGGAGAGAGACACTTGCTGCTTTAGGGAATGATTAAGGAAAACCCTTTCCAGAACTTATTTCTTTCCTGGCACAACAGAACCAAATGCTGTAGGCTACCATCAGCCTTTGGTGCCACCACCCTTAGAGTGTTTGCTGTTAGCCTAAGAGCTGGGATAACTGGACCTTTCATAGGATGGACTTTTACTTGGAAAGTGTAAGTCAGAACTCATTAAGCCTTTGGTTATGTGAAAATTTATATGCACCATTAAAGGCAATGAAATTACTCGCAGGGCATCACATCAGGGTCCTGCCTGCCATCATTTTTAGTCCCAGTTTGGAAAAACTTATATATAAGCTTAGCTTCAGGCACAACAGATAGCAGAAGTAGTTTATAACTAAGTTACATATAACAGGAGGATTTGTTAATAACAAAAATATACTCTAGGAAAATAACTTTATCAACACATCTTGCTTTGGGAAGGGGTTTTCAGGTCCAGGAGAGGATTTCTGTCCAGGTATAGGAATGGTGGAGAACAGCCCAGAGTCCAGGGCTGAGGTGCTCACCCGGGACACGGGACACCCGGGTTGTCTCTGTGCTGCCTGGTTCAGCCCAGGTATTGGAATTTTTCTTCCCATGTTCCAACAAAGTGATTTGATGCCTTGGTTGGGCTGAGGTGGGATGTTTCCCTCTGGAAACTGAAAAAGTCTTCAATTACTTCAAAAGGAAAAGGAAGCAGATTTGATTATAAAGCATCTCAGTGAGAAATACATTCAGATTTACGTTTTTTATTAAAGCATCAAGACTTTTATTGCTACAAGCTTGAGAAGGGTGTTTTTACAAAGACAGCCTGCATAAGAGTATATTTTCAGGTCTTTGCTAGGAAAACACTGTGTTCCCCATTTTGTATTCTCTCTGGCACCTATTATTTGGTAATTTTCCGTTAACTCTGAAGCACTGTTCAACCACATATTTCTTATTAGTAAATTAATAAACACATTTATAATTTATTAATATGCAAATTCAAATTAGTAGTAACTGGTTTTACAGTCAAGAACCACATATTTATTGTGAATTAACACACTAGATCAAATTTTCATGCCACATTTTGATATGAAGACATGCATCAGAAGTACCAGCCCTAATAGGGAGCAGGTGGCTTAAAAAATTCCCATCTTTTTCATAAGATGAGAAAATAGCTTCCAAGTATGTTCCTTAAAGTGATGCCATTGCCTCAAAAAGATCAACTTGCTGTCAGTAACACTGAGGAATCTGTGGTGTGTTTAACAGAGAAAGTAGTTAATCTGTCTTTTAAAAATGAATCAAAACAGCTGAAATTATTCATAAGCAGCAATGTCATCTGCAAAGTTTTTTTATTCTTCCAATGCAATGGAAAAAGAAAAAACAATACCAACAGCTTATTTGTGTGATTCTTCCTGCTCTCTTTAAACCAAAGCAGTGCATTTTTAAAATTTTAATTCCAGTAATGTGTTTTGTTCTTCTAAGTACTCAATCTCTGATAGAAATGGACAGAGAGTAGCAGAGGTTTAGTTGGAATAACCTCCAGCTTGATTTTGATTAGCTTGCCAATTAAATGTAGTATTTCACATACAGCATTCAGCTTCCCGCAAAGTTGTTAACAATATCTCTAATTCCATTGTGTAAAGGAATATAAGAAGAATATTATTGTCATAAGCAAGACAATAACTTACCATAGCATGGTAACTTTCCATAGCATGTAACTTGTGTTCAAAAAATCAGAGGAAAACCAGAGTATTCCTAGTGAAGGGCCTTATTTTTATTTATTTATTTACTTTCAAAAGACAGCACCTTATAGCTATCCAACAAGAAGGTACACTCCAAAATAAATTGACATGCAAAGGAAGTGCCACCTGAACATGAGGAAGAACTTCTTTCCTGTGCAGTGGCCGAGCACTGAAATGATTGTCCAGAGAGGGTGTGGAGTCTGGATGCAATCAGAGGGTGTGGAGACCCAACTGTGTGCAATCCTGTGCCCTGTGCTCTGGGATGACCCTGGTTGAGCAGGGAGGTTGGACAAGGTGAAGGACCCACTCTGGTGCCTTCCAGCATTACCCGTTCTGCCATTTTGTGATTCTGTAACAAGTAAAGTTTTCAAAATCATTAGTCATACAATCTCCAAGAAAACAACTTTCCCTCAAAAAAACCCCAACAAACTGCAAACTTTGATCCTCAGTTACAATCCTTTGATGAGTATAATAAGAAAAGGCCAACTGACAACGCAGAAATGGTATCAAATGGAACTCAGGTCTTTCTGCTGGAGTATTCAGACTCAGAGCTGTTCCCTTGCTTGCTCTCAGCCTTTCCAACCCCACTGAAGCAGTTCCTATTAAGGACTTTTCGTATAACAGCCACAGGGGAGTGTTTTCTGCCCCATGCCTCTCATCCATCTCAATCATTCATCTTTACTGACATTTTAGAGTGTTCTCCAGAGATAGATGGAGTTTACTTTGGAGATCTCTCAGTAAAGTGAGTCTCCAGTTTGTAGATTTGTAAATAAGCAAGAGAAATTGGACTTTTTTCTGCCTAATTGCTGAGCCACTCAGAATAAAGACACAGTGAGACAAATAAAAATGAAGGTAGGAATGCTCCAGGGAACAGCCATGAAGGAGAGATTTAGGCAACATTGGATGTTGGTTGAGGGAACCCAAAGGATGGTAGGTGTGGGTTTCAGAGGGTCTGACATGTATCGAGATGCTCCAGAGAAGGACAGAGAAGGGCAACAGAGTTGGGGATGTGTCTGGAGCACAAGTCTGATGAGGAGCAGCTCAGGAAGTTGGGGGTGTTTAATCTGGGGGAAAGAAGGCTCAGTGGGGCAGCAGGAGTTTGTAGCAAGGTGGGGGCTGGTCTTTCAAGTAACAAGTGATAATACAAGAGGAAATGGCCTCAAGTTGCACCAGAGAAGCTTTGGACTAGATATTAGGAAAAGTTTTCTTGCTGAAAATGTGGCCAAGCATTGGAACAGGCTTCTCAGGGAAGCAGTGGAGTCACCATCTCTGAAAGTGTCCAAAAAATGTGTAGATATGGCACATGGGAACGTGATTTGTTGGGAGACTTGACAATGGTGGGTTAATGATTGGACATGATGACCATAGAGATCTTTCCCAACCCCAATGATTTTATGATTCGAAGTCCACCTTGGCTCTATTTTGACTCTACCATTTGCTAGAGAATAAAGAAGTTAGGAGGAAAAAAGAATAAAGAGTGAGGACTTTAAAATACGCTCAAGAAAATAATTTTAAGCAGAAAAATATCTCTGTTACCTCTCTGCAGTCAAATACTTTCTCGACAGCAAACCTTGTACTGGTGAGCAGTCTGCCCGAAATGTGGACCCCCTGAAACATTCAGATATCTGAATCCTGAGCAATCCTACAGCCTTCAGCTAAGACACTCCATATTTACCCTGATTAACTGCCTCTACAAAAATAAGCAGACAGAAATCTGTTAGAGCATAAGGCTACAAATGCTGTGTTCATGTGCAATTCGGAGTGGATCATTAAGGTCGAAAGGCTGAAGCTGAATATATATGCACAGGTTTAAAGCTCTGGGCATCAACTGTTATTTATGCTTGTGTTTAGCACATGGAATAATGCTGCGCTCACGTCTCTGAGCACTAAAGCAGTGCATAGTAATGTTGAGCTGATAAATCAGCCTGCACGTACAGCCTGAGAAACGTTTGTATCGCAAGGGACAACTCTGCTGGATTCTGTCCTGCAAATAGAGGTGTTTTATAAGACAAATGGTCCAAATTTGTTGGTCTCTGTAAATCAGCAGAGTTCTGTGGTGTTAACAGAACTATGCCAATTTCCACTGGCCCGGAATCTGACATTTTTCACAGAAAGGAATGAGTCTTCATTTACAGTTTCAGCTGGAAAAATTCATTACTTGGAAATCCTTAGGCTACATTTATCGAACAGAAATTATTGCCATAAGGGTGCTGCTTTAATAACCATGTACCCAGCTCAGGAAAAAGCCTCTGCAGTTATTTTACCTTCCTGCATTTTTTGTTGTTCTGTTGGGTGTGTATTTGACCATATATTAGTTTAGCCCTAATTGAGATTATCTTTAGAAACTTAAGGGATTAGGCTGAGGGTTGCTGTAGGCCTATGATTTATGTTACGATTTTGAAAACCAAGTAAAATAAAAAATGTACATATGAAATCTATGTTTTATTGCATTTTAAATGGAATTAATGTTAAATATTAGAATTATCATTGCTTTTAAAGGCAATAGCTCCTATAGAAATAACAGAACTTGCATGCTTTCATTGCTTAGATATGTCCTCGTTAAATCTTAACATATTGTTTCCCATATTTGAAAAAAAAAAAATTGCAAAATATGATAATGAGCTTAATTTTACCATAAAGCCTGAGAAGGGAAGACAGAACCCTGTGAAATAAAGCACTTTTAGAATCATTTGCTGTATGCCTCTGATGTTAGATATCACATAGAGTTCACTCTGAATACCTTGGAAAACTGTTTTGGAAGGAAAATGAAATCAATATTACATCATAAATGAAAATCTACAGTTAATCAGTAAATAGAGTCCACCCAGATCTATAATTCTTATTTTTAAATTTATCAGCAAAAGAAAATATATAATCTGTAAAAGCAGGTTAAATGGGTTGACTGAGTTGAGAACTTCTTTCTTGCTTTTGTTTTGTTTCTTGTAGTTTCATTGTTTGCAGGATGTTTGTTATTTTGTGCATGAGAACAATGAAAGGTTAAAGTAAAACTTTAATTTTGCTTTTGGGAATAACACTGTTTAAAAAAAAAGTCCAGTTTTCTCTTCAAATCTCTTTCATTTCCATTCTATTTGTCTGTCTTTATGTATGTATGTGCTTGATAGAAATGTATCAGATTCAGATATATTCAGTTCTACTATAACATGGTTCTCTTAGAAAAAAGCATAATAATAAAACAACCCCTCCAATCTGTTCTGCTTCAAGTGCATAAATAGAAAAAAATGAGCTGATTTTATGTGCATACCTATCTTCAACTCTTTTTTTTGTGAAATCATATCACGCTGCACCCTATAGAAGACTGGCTCTGTAAAAACGTTGCACACACAATCCTACAGTGCTGGACATATTTTGCAGTTTGCAAGCTGTCAAACCACAGA
Source organism: Oreocharis arfaki (assembly GCA_013398015.1). Classification (NCBI taxonomy): domain Eukaryota; kingdom Metazoa; phylum Chordata; class Aves; order Passeriformes; family Paramythiidae; genus Oreocharis; species Oreocharis arfaki. The sequence continues at coordinate 619,963 of VZRR01001183.1, read as the reverse complement.
TAAATGCCATAAAATCCTACACCCCATCTTTGAAGTTTTAGTTTTATTTGGATTACACAGTGAGAATAATTCTAGTAGGGAAATATCCAATGCTGGATGCACGCCCTGCAATTTTTTCTATTTAAAAATGCCACCTTCTATGTTTAAGTGACTAGATTAATATACTAAATTATTGTTGTGGTAACTCTTGGAATTACTTTTGATAACAATTAAAAATTGCCTTTTAAAAAACTTGCTGCCTACAGTCTCCTCAGTGTGATTCTGAACACAGCAGCATCAGACCAGACTGGAGATTTCATGTTACTTTCTGCATTTCAAGCCTTAATATTAAGCACTTTTCCTTGCCTAGTATTAGTTTCATATGTTAATATCATTTTTTATTAACATAATACAAATATCACTTGCAGTACTACATCCTTCATTGCTAGCGGCTTTCATATCAAATGTCACAGCAAATTTTATTTTCGCTAATAGATTACGACTTGTACATTGTATTAGTGAAAGTGAACATTATTACAGGATGACACTAAAATTAAAGAACATAGTGTACAACAGCACTAACACTCTGCTAAATTCCCTACTCCTTCCCACCCGCTCTCTATCCCATTCCACCCCACAAAATGCTATCAGAAGTTCTGTTAGATATTTTAGTGCTTCTTTGGAGAAAACTTCACCTTTCAAGAACCTCGTTATATCCATTGTCAAAATATCACATTATACAATTCACTGGAAGTGAACTTATTGCTAAATACCCATTAGGTTCCCAGGAGATGCCTTACATTAATTGTTTAGTGAAAGCACCCTTAGGCTATCACTGGGGAAGAACATTAAATGCATAAAAAGAGAAGTTGACAGAGATCCCTGTAGAACAAGATACATCTCCTGGCTTAAAACTTCTCCAGGAAGAATCCTGCGAGTCGCTGCTCAAAATGGTCATTCTGAGGTTATTTTCTCCTCCTGCTCCTGCCAGCACAGATAGAATTAATCTGAAAGGAAAGTGAATGCTGCATCAGCAGAGAGTCTTTAAAAAGTGATTTTGAAAAGCCAAGCTGGGGGTGGTAAACAAGGAGAAAAAAAAAAGAGAAAAGGGCATTGTTGGGCATTGTTTTGGATCTGAGGTGCCTGTCTGGCTGGCGGAGATAATAACAAGGAAAAAAGTTGGAGAGCAGAGAAAGTGCAAAACTAATGCTACAGATGAAATGGAAACTAAGAAAAAAAGAAAGATGGTCAGGAGAGAGGAGAGGGAAAATGAAGAGAGAAAGGAGGGAAGGGATGCTCGAATGAGCAATGATTTCAGAAAGGTTGTAACTAAAATGTCAGCGAGCTGTTCACCAGCAAGAAGTCCAGTTCAGAAGGGAAGGGGAATGATTTTAGCAGCCAGACACATCCTATACTCTTGTCTGCTGTGTCCTTCCTACCACATCCCCTTAACACTGTTCTTTTTCCTAGTATCAGCAGCTGATTCATCTCCTCCTGATTACACATTTAATATCATTTGATCTATTTTACTGTACCTTGTATTTAAGTCACCTCTGGAACGAGCCTATATTACATCCTGAATATTTTTTACCTCAGAAAACAAGATTTTGGGGTTTGGTACTGCTGCCAAAGCACCACAAGAGGGGGCACTAGTTAAACAAGACGCAAGAATGGAATTTTTACTTTTCTCAGTTTTTTTTTCCTTTTGTCACTCATAAATACAGAAAAAAAAATTATCATTCCCTGCTGCACTAGAGTATGATGCTATTATTATGTTGAGAATTTTTATTCCTATTGGAATAATTAATGGAAGAGTAGCTACCATGAAGATTTGTTGTAAGAGGGATGGAGAAGCTTGACAGTCATCAAAAGTAATTAGCAAAATAAAATTAAGCTTTTGTTCACATCTTCCCCAAGAAAAACCTAAGAGGGAAATAAAATCTTCTTTATTTCGGACTGAGTCTTCACATCTGTTTATAATCAATGCTTGAAAACATGAGGCTCCTGGATATTGAGATATGTCTCTATTTTGAACTGCCAGTGCCTTGCAGCCTGTATAGTCATTTGTCTCTGTAAAAAGGGTACACAAATTATGTGAATCCAAGTTTTATTTCTATTTGGCACCAATTTTGTGCAGGTGAAAATGTCTGTAAGGCTGTAGAAATCAAGGATGTGTACTCTATGCTTTATATCAGCTGCCCATCTGAGGGACTTGTATGTCTGTATGAAATATTTAAGTACCTAATTCTGTTAAGGATTTTTCTCCAAACAGCCCAAGAAGGCAGGAAGCATCTTATGTCTAGTTTTGTATTTGGGGGAGCTAAAGCAGCTAAGGTCTGGCATCGCAAAGACCTTCAATCTCCACTGAAATCACTGAAAATCAGGCAATCCCATATATGTGAGTACCTAAGTAAGAAGACAGGGTATTTTGCCCCAAACTACTGTAGAGATCAAGAAACTGATATGAGAGATCCACAGTCCTAAGCTGGAAGGTTAAATTCTGTCCCTGAAAACAAAATATCTGCCCCTAAACTGCCTCTATTCTGATTTGTGCCAGCTTCTCAAAGTGCAGCTCTCCAGGTCCATGACAGGACTCTCACCTTCCCAAATAATGGATGTATTTATTAGTGTTATTCCTAGTAGGAGATGTGATGAGACTCAAACCCCATTTTTCCAGCTCTTCCAAGATTCTATGACTTTTCTCCACTAAAGTTGCCAAATCTGGCTAAATACAGCGCTTCAGACTTAGTTACATCACTGCAAACTCCCTGGGGCGTGTTCCCTCGAGTTCACCCGTGTTAAAGGTTTGGGGCAAGTGAGGACAACGACTCAGGAAAGGGGGTGTTCTGTTTTCAGACATTGGACTTTGTCCACAGCCTGCCCAGCACAGAAATATTAAGCACCACTCACCAATTTCTATTTTAGTTTACTGTGGAAAACCAACAGGCTGTGGAACGGGAAACCATCCCACATGATGCATCCCATCTCCAGCCATGCTGAGCACAATGAAGAACCCTTTTCAGTGCCTGTACTAGGGAGTCTCATGCATTTCTCATGGTTGGATTAAAACAAGTTTGTAAAAATGGCAAATAGAGGCTGACGAAACAGAGAGGCGAGTGTTTTAATTCTTAGCTTAGATCTTAATTTCATCTCGATATACCCAGAATAGTTTAAGAGATTGGTTCACAGGCAGTTTGAGTTGCATTTACTGCTCATTGCAATGGAAAGGATTAGTTTCCTTTCTCATTAACCTTGAGCCTGGCTTATTGTCCATCACACAGGGAGGACATCAGCCTGTTTGAGAGAGTCCAGAGGAGACCTCCAAACTGATCAGAGGGGTGGAGCAGCTCTGGCAATGAGGAAAGGCTGAGATAATTGGGATTGTTCAGCCTGGAAAAGAGAAGACTTTGAGGTGACCTAATTTAGGCTTTCCAGTACCCGAAGGGACCCCACAAGAAAGATGGAGACTTTTAAAAGGGTCTGGAGTGACAGGACACGGGAGAATGGCTTCAAACTGAAAGTGAGTAGATTTAGACTAGATATTGGGAAGAAATTTTTCCAGGTGAGGGTGTGGAGGCCCTGGCACAGGTTGCCCAGAGAAGCTGTGGATTCCCCATCCCTGGAAGTGTCCAAGGCCAGGTTGGATGGGATTCGGAGCAACCTGGTCTAGTCAAAGGTGTCCCTATCCATGCCAGGGGGTGGAATGAAATGATCTTTAAGGACTCTTCCAATCCAAACTCCTCTGTGTCTGTGATTTTATAAAACACATCTGTGTTAGTCAATCAGAGTACACAATTTCTTACAAGTCTCCTTTGGAAAAGAACGTGATGTTTCTATCTAGAATCATCAGAATTACCACTTGGAATATGGAATACAGCTTTTCTTTCTACAAGTGCACAAAGTATCACCATTCCTTCCTTCCCAGTCAATTCCCTAAGCAGTTTGTATAGTTGCATCTCTGGACTGAGGTGATTTGACAAATCAATCGTCAAGGTGCTGTCAGCTGAAATTTCTAAAAGGACTTGATTCTTTATCAAGAGAGGCTACAGGACATTTGTCATGGCAAGCTACATTGTCCAGTGAACAACATTTTTTACCAGTGCCAGCAGCTGAACAAACCAGGGAGCACCACTCTGTCAGATTCATGGCCTGTGCAAGATCCGTAAGATCCATTTGGAAGAGTTGCATATGCGTCAGGCTTGGTGGGAAAACCACCCCTGTGAAAAGGAGTGGATATGATTATGCAAAGAAAACTTTGGCCAGAGTTAGAAAAAGAGTGTATTACTATGATATTTGAGTAAAGACATTATTGGTGTAAAATGTAGTCTAGAGGTACAGTTTATCTTGTGGCTGATACCCTGAATTATTTCCCAGAGTATAAAAGCACAGGAATCTGCATCAGACCAAAAGTCCACTTAACTTCTTGTCCTGCCTCTGATGGGTTTCACAGGAACACATAGAGAAAAGAACCATTTTCCCTGACTCATCTTTCAAGATTCTGGGACTTCTCTCGCTTGGGATGTTGACAGAGAAGTTAAAATGGTGCCTCCAATGTACTTTGTTTCATTAATTCGTCTGGTCACTTTTTCAATCCAGTCAGCATTTGGACTCCACAGCACACTGCAATGAGGATTTCCAGTTTGACGCAAATGCAATGGGTTTTTCTTGTTTAAAACTCATTGCCAGGGAATCTTGTTTCATGCCATCCAGGTTTTTATATTAGAAGAAACAATGAATAAATCTCTTCTGTTCACTTTCTCCACATTAGTCGTAATTTTATCTACCTTTAGCATGTGAGAGGAGACAGCTCAGAACGGATTTATGTTCACTCCTTCTCTCTTCTGTGGTGTAATATGTTTGTCTCTGAATTCCAACATTCAATAGCCCAGACTAAAACAATCCCAGCTGGACTAGGCTGCTGTCTGGAACTCCCCTGTGGATGGACACTGCAGCTTGGGTGATCATATGGAATAAATCCTGTTGAATCTATAGAGCCGGTCTCACTGCTTACACACAGAGGGAAGGCCCAAAACAGCCCCCCTGAATACCTCCACTGGATCCACTGGATTTCAGCTGGACATTCAGTTGTGCACAGCTTGTGACTCCCAATTTGCAAAACTGTTGGAGAATGAGCAACACTTCAGTCTCTGGGAAAACTCACGAGTTTGGAAATGGGGAAGGAAAAGCAAAATTGCACTATAAGAAACCATTTTTGCCTCCTGAAGTGGGGACAAGAAAATGCTTCTGGGCAGGAAATGTGGGGGAAAGGAAAGTTATGATGTTAAAGATGGTCACTGGAGTATTTCCATGTCAGTCACAATTTAGTATGTCTGGGATAAATTTGGAAATCTGATGTCCATGTGAGAAAAGTCACCTGAGAATGTCTTTATAGTCCAGAGAAAGAGAGACATTCTCCCAGGATGGATCAGAGGAATCACACCTTAAAGAGTGTCTACCTCATCTATGGAAAGTAGGGGTTTAGTCCCTGCTTATCCTGGAGGGAATTTGTCCAACATCTCCATGTTTGATCCACCAAAAGCAGGGGAACCCCAGGCAGGGATGGAGGCAGGAGGTGGTATGATAATATTTTGAGCATAGTCCAGCATGAGAGATGTGCTCTAAGAACAACTACTAAAGCAAGATCCTCAAATGAGACAGATGGAATGCAGTTTAACCTTTGGATCCCAAAAGCCATATAGGTATTGACTTGCTCATTTCCATCAAGACTGAGACACGTTGTGGCACCACCACAATTAAGCAGTGAGAAACTTTACTGCAGAATATTGGGAAGGTGGTCTAGTTAACATAAATTTTTCTCATTTAGGGATTTAGGCGCCTGAATTCCATACACACCACCAGCAGAAACTTCTTCCTGCCATCTACTTTTCATCTCTTTCCTCAGGAAGGAGCCTAATCCCTAATCATAGTAACCACTGTGTTTGGACTTCTGGGAGACTGCCATCAGTTTTAGACAAAAAAAGGAGACTACTTAAATTCTAAATTTTTTTGAGCAGACTAAAAAATGTAATTTCACTGCTACGATGTCCCTTTTTTTTCCTCTTAGTAAGTAATCCAGTGATTGCTGCCTCTATCCAGAAAGCAAATGGGATTCTATACTGGGAGAGGGTCCTAAACCACCTTTCCATCATTTCATGGAACTATCCCAATCAGGAGAATTCTCAGAAAAGATCATCCCCATTTCTGAAGGTTATTACTGAACACTCGAGAATGAAAATGTTCCCAAGCCCTAAGGAGCCCCAAAGACTGACTCCTACAAAGGGGACAAAAATGACGTGATGGACCCTTCTCCCTGGAGTGTTCCTTGACTGTGACCACAATATAATTTTTACTTATGGGATAATTTTTCTGAGGACTAGGACAGTCGCTCTTAGTATATGCATATTTTTAGAGAGAATAATCCTTACTCTTTTAGACACTTATTCTAAATTAGGTAGGTGTAGCTGAGCTCCTAACAGGAGCACAGGTATTTTGCTTCAAGAAGCTCAGATTTTTTCCTAGTGTGCTGTGAAAATCGTAATGACCATGGAGTTTCTGTGCCAGTCTGGTGATTTAATACTGACTTATCAGTAAATACAGAGCTTGGATAAGTGAGAGGTTCTTCTTCATCAGCCACTGTTCCAGCTGTACTATTTTCATCACCTTCACACCACACAGAGCATCTGTCACTTCGTCCTGCCAGGATATATTTCTTTTTTAGGGTTAAAACATATAAAGGTAGAAGATTAAAAATGGGCATTGTTCTGGCATTTGAAAGGGAGGGAGTTTATCGTGTCAAGTCACATTATCTCAATTTCAAACCATGTAGTGATAAAAGTTTTTGACTCATTCCTTTCTGATGGAATTTCCTCCTCGGCAATTTGGAGAGCTCACTGTTTCACCATATTGGCTTAAACTATTTCCATTGACTCACCTCTGATTTTTCTGAAGGTATTTTTTTTTCTTCTCAGAAATGAGAGAAATATAAAAGAGCTCTACCCTGAATTGGTTTTAAGACTATGGTTTGATAACAAGCACAAGTTGAACCAGTCTAAGTCCATGCAACTAATTAAGGGAGCCCTTCCTTCAGAAACATTTCTGGAGAAGTTTCTTTTCCTTACCCTGCATTGCCAGTTGTGTTGCTGAGTGTTCAGGTGGATCTGAAAGACACTGGATGAAAACTATGGCATTTTTAGACCTCTTTTGCATTCAGAACTATTTTCTTGGTATCTTGATTCTGGTATTTCAGGAGCTCTGTGATGTCACAGAGAAGACTGTTGAGAGCTGATAACTAGGATGGAATTTTCCCATTGAAAACAGACTTAAATTGCCCTAAATTCACTGTGAAAATAAACCCTTTGTCCTGGGCAGTGAAGTTTGTTTTAGCTCCTAATGAGGCTGAAAGAGACACTTCCTAGGGATTTAATTAATGTGTATGGGTCCATGATGGAGATCAGGCTCTCCAGGATTTAAAAACTGAAGACTGATCTGGCAAAGACAAAGGCAATGCTTAGAGCCACACTTACAAGGAACTTTGCAAAATATCCACTTGTTTTCATTGAAAAAACCCATTGTTTACACTTTGGAGAACCCATTTTTCTAAAGTAATGCTTATATTTGTGTGTGAACTAATTTTTACTGTTGAACAATCACTTAAAGTGGTCCTGGGAGAACCAGCCTGGCAGATACCACATGGCTGAGACCAGTGCACCCCATTGCCACCTGGATGTGGCTTCTTTCATCCAGAAAATACCATAATAGTAGATATTAGGCCTATCTACCAGCAGTAGGTGTTTCTAGTTTCCATGGCCACAATTCCAGATCTTGTTCTCCAAGAACACCAGTCCCTTGGAAGACAGGGTGAGGATTCATCTCACCAAATTCAAGCAATTACAGCACAGAAATAATAATCTGTGGGGCTCATTATAGCGTCTCTGAGTAATCAGTGGAAAGAAATAAGCTCTCTGGGTTGTTACAGGCTTCATCTTAACTCAGGTGTCTAAATTAGGCCACGTGAATCAAAGGAAAGAACCAGACTGCACTCTGTTATCAAGTATGTTTTCTGCCTTTTATCTGCATTAAAAAATTCTGGCTCCACGGTGCTCAGATTGGTAGAACCATTTAGGATTCAATCTGCTGAATAAAGAAAAAGAGAGAGGGAGGAAACTGTTTGGTTTATGTGGTATAACGTACATTTGGCTCCATTTTCATATTGATTGCATATATAAAAAAGGGGAAAAGTAAATAAACATGAGGAGGATAATGTCCCAAACTGAGTTTTATCACAAGTGCCTCCTACTGGGATTGGAGAGAAAAACTTCCCCTTGAGGGGACAGAATAATATCATTTTAGTTATGGCCATATTCTTCATTTGGAACCTCCTCATCAGTATGTCAATGCATGTTATTCACTGCTTGGAGAGACAATAAAATCAAAGGGCCCATCTTTAGCGAGGAACACAGATATTCCCAACGTTTACACTACAGAGACCTTGGCCCTTAATAAAACCTACATCCAGTAGTGAAGTTATCAAATGGAGTTGTGCTCATTTTCTTTTATACGCAAGGAAGAGGCACAATATATCTTTACCAGCAGCTGGGAAATTAATGCTACAACTAAAATGACATTCCGCGTCTCAATGAATGATGTCCTGTGGGGTTCGGATAGTGGCTGTGATGGGAAGAGGTGTGATAATGGATCTAAGTCCGTAATGCATTTATCCCCAGGTGCACTTGCTCAATCTGTTCATTGTGCAGCTTTTTTTGGGGGCTTACTGGGACTTTTAGAATCTTATTTTGCAGCACTGAGGCAAATGGTTAGGATTCGCTTTAAAAATGTACAAAAGGGAAGGTGACTGTGCTTGTGAGGTTTTGTGGAAGGAAACTGGGTTTTTTTGCTGCTTTCAGAAAGGAAATAAATTATATTTTTCCACAGCAGTGCAAAACACAGCTGTGCTACCATTTCTTTTAAAATAGGGAGATTAAGGAACGCTACAGGAAATCTTCATAGGCAGATGAAGGTGGCTAAAGCCCAGATTCTTTCCTGTGCCATTCCCCTCTCACAGTGGGAGCAGCACTGCAAGAAACACTTTTCCTTTCACAGCACGAGTGCAAGTAATTTCTAAGCATGTTCTGTATTAAGGTTCACTTATATTAATAATTGAAAAAGTAGTACATGATTAATAAATATGATAAGCATGTTACAGTCCCAGGTAGAATTTCTCAAAGAGGACATGAAGAGCTGCAACAACTTTTTTAGGCAGTAAGTTTTATGCCAGGAATTTACCCCATTGGACTATTAAGGAATCTGTATTGAGGAATTAAGCACTTCTGGAAATATCTCCTTAAAAATGGAACTGGAATGCAGTGGTTTGGTCTGTGACAAAGTAAAATAAGCAGGGAAGCAGAACAATGTCTTGGAGTGAAATAGCGAGAATATTAATTACATACAACTGGCTGGTGGAATGTTACAGGTTGGAGATGACTGTGGGGAAAAAAAATAAAGTGTCTTAAGGTTTAATTGATCTTTCTTATGGGGGAAAACTCTTACCTGTTTTTCTTTTATGTTATTTAAGAAAGATTATTGCTAGTGCCATGTGGACTGCCACTTATCTCTTCAGCGATTTTAGTAAATAATGTTAGTGCATTGTTATCATAAATGCATACACATAAGAGATCATCTAACCCCACTCCTGGAAGTGTTCAAGGCCAGACTGGATGGGGCTTGGGGCAACCTGAGCTAATGGGAGGTGTCTCTTTCCATGGCAGGGGGATGAAATGAGATGATCTTTAGGATGCCTCTCAACCCAAGTCATTCTATGATTTTGTGATTCTATAAGGCGAAACTATTACTATTGTATAACTTTAGTGCTATTGTACCTCTGAAATCTGGGGTGTGAAATTTCTGTGCGGGGGTAGCTTGGGTTGTTCTGGAAAGCCCTGTACATGAGTGCAGCTATCCCCTTGCTGGGAAAACTCTCCAGCCCTCATCGAATGGGCAGTAATAGGAGAAGAAAGTACAAATCCTTGTGTGACATCTTCCTTTGGGTTGGTATTGTGCCGAGAACTCTACAGCCACGGGGTGACACAGCCAACTGCAGCCTCAGTGCTGGAGATGCAGAGGAGTCACCCATTTCCCACAGAATCATAGAGTCAATACGTTTAGAAAAAACTTCTGAGATCATCAAGTCCAGTCATTAACCCAGCATTGCCAAACCCACCACTAAATAATGTCACCAAGCACCACATCTACGCCTGTTTCAAAGCCTGACCACCCTTTCACTGAAGAAATTTTTCCTTATTTCCAATCTAGATTCCCCCTGGTCCTTCTTGAGGCCATTTCTGCCATTTGTTCCTGTCCCATCACTTGTTTCTTGGGAGAAGAGACTGATTGCCACCTGGCCACAATCTCTTTTCAAGGGGTTGTAGAGAGCAGTAAGGTCCCTCCTGAGCCTCATTTTCTCCAGGCCAAGCCCCTCCAGCTCCGTCAGCCACAAGGATTTGTACTTCAGGTCTCAGCCCATCAAGCTGCCTTGGTCCTGGCATGCGCTGTCTCACTTGTCAGTGAAAACTCCTCTCCTTGGCCTCAAAATCCTGCCATGGTCCATGTGCTTCCTGGCAGAATGCTTTGTGGAACTGCTCTGGGCGAGCAGATGCTGAACAGGTGAAAACAAAGGCTCCTTCGGGAATTTAGGAATAAATTCTTTACTGTGAGGGTGGTGAGGCCCTGCTACAGGTTGCCCAGAGAAGCTGTGGCTGCCCCATCCCTGAAAGTGTTCAAGGCCAGGCTGGATGGGGCTTGGATCCGTTTGGTCTAGTGGAAGTTGTCCCTGCCCATGGCAGGGTGTTGGAAGGAGATGATCTTTAAGGTGCACTCCAACCAAAACCATTCTATGAATCTATGATGACTTCTGATCTCCCAAAACGCCATGGAATTGCCTAGGAAAATGCATTGCAAAAAAGCAATGTACAGCAGAGTTCCCTGCTGCTCTAAATACAGTCTGAGTCACTCTCTAGAAGGCTGAGTAACTCCAAAAATCCAGGAAAGGGAGCAGCATGTGTTTCTACCCTTAACGCTGTAGGAAAAAAAAAAGGTTTTTATGAGGAAAAAAAATCTTCAATTATCCAACACAAGACAACTTTCTGAATCCAGCTCACCTAAGCTATTTTTTTTTTTTTCTCCTTCCATGAGCAAAATGAATGCTGCAAGCAGGCACAGTGCTAATGGTCTTTTTTCCCCGTGTCTTCCCCTTGCTCCCCTAACCGAAGGCAGAACTGCCGAGACTTCAGGAGCCTCTTCATGCTATCACTTCACAGGCTGGAAGGTGACAGCTTCGCCAGGGACTAATGCAGGGCGACATAATTGAATGTGGCCTGCAGCAAAGCAGCTGCCTGGAGCCACTGTTGATTGTAGCTGTCATCAGGTGGAGTTTGCTGCCGAAAAATACGGTCCGGAGGAATGCGGCTCTGGCACGCAGCTCCACGCTGATGGCTTATTTACTCTTGCCCCTCCAACAGGTTTGTGGTTAATAATTGTCACTCTCACACTCTTGAGTGAGCACAGATGCTCAAGCTTGGAGTCATCAATAATCTTCCCGGTTACCTGGTCTCAGAAATTAAACGATGGCCCCAGTATTCCCATTTTCCGGAGGTGCATTGTTTGTTTCAGCGTGTCGACCTCCTTTTTTATTTTGCTTCATTTTTTATGGCGAACTTTAAATTATTTTAAAGATATTTCCTATGCCCGTTTATTTAACTGTCACAGGATGTGGGAGAAATATAATCTGCTAAATTAGGCATGAAAAACTGTACACAAGGAGAAGGCTCCCTGATTTCTGCCTTGAAAAAGAAGTGGCTTTAATTACAAATTCAGATGAAGAAGCAATCACGTCTCCCATTTATCCAGCTTTTTTCATTTCAAAGGATCTCACTGAACAAGCAATAGGTTTAATCTTTTCTCCTTTATTTGGAGATTGTGAAGTGCAGAAGGAGTATGACAATATTTCATATGAATAAGGCTGCAGGATCTCTCCTAGACGCAGTAAGTAATGTATATCTCAGATAACACTATTCTCTGCTACTTACATCCTGCCTAAACTCTTAGTGGAAAAATAAACACGCCCCAAGATAAACTTGGTCTATTTTTTTGATTACTATTATTCCTAACAGGTTATAAATTGCTTATACATTATTTAAATTCAGTACACAAAATATAATAAACACAGGACCATATACCAAGTAGAATATTTGAAATATTTAGGATACCATAGTTAAATTTAAATTTAAAATACAAACCTTGGACAGTATTAGAATACATAGAGACTAATGAAGACAATCCTCTGCTCTCAAATTATTATACAGTCGTGTTAATAAAATATGACTCAAATTCAAAAATTGTCATTTTACTTTAAATACTTGTCACTTGGATTTTAAAAATAAATCATATTGGTGTCACTGGCTTTTAGACATCCAGTTCTTCCACATCAGTTGGCAATTGAGGAAATTCAGGTACATAAAAGAACTCAAAGTGATTTGGTTAACAAAAAAGAAGTAGAGGAAGGGATATTAGAGAAAAGAAATTTAAAAAGGAATTGTCAGCCTGCACCTACTGGACGGTTTGACTTCATTGCCTTGCTGTTTGTACCTGCTTGGATTCCTAGGATTTTAGCTTGCTGGGGATGATGGCACGGGGTTGGCTACATCTGCAGTGCAACACTGGGCACGTGTCCCTTGCTGAGAGTGCTCCTGCCTTTGGATATCTTCATGAGGCTCTGCCCAGCCTGTAGCACCCAGACCATCCCCATTGCAGGCTCAGGGCATCCCAAAAGGCTCTACAAACTGGAGTTTAACTTGCAGAGAACTCTTCCCTAGTTTTGGGTTTCGATGACTTTGGGTTTGCAAACAGTCCATGTCCCCAGCTGTGCTATGGTGGGGGTAAAAGAGATGGCAATTAGGCCTGCTATTAAAATTATTAAGCTTGTTGATTCTAGTTTCCAGCTGCAACTACATTATGGATGCTCCTTTGATTTGATCCTAAAGGAACTGGGAATTTTATCCTTTGTCCTGATTCTGAACTTCTCTTGCACTGCTGCAAATAAAGAATAATTCTGGTATGAAACTGGTGCACGACAAGAAATGTTTCCACCGTGCTTATCCTGTCTGTGAACGTCCTGAATGAAAGCTGTGGCTTTTTCGGGTTGTCCTTATAGTGGTTTCACAGCAATGTAACTTTAATGACTTCAGCAGAGTTGCTGCTGATAGATGCCCTCACGAGGAATCAGAAGCAGAACAGATCACTCTTCTGCAGGGCTCCTCTCCTGCAGACAGAAACAAAAGGTATTTCTTTCCAAACCTCAGCTACTTAAGTCAGTTGTGAAATATTTTTCCTCTTCCTTGACAGAACTGGATCTGCTGTTTATGAAAAGCAAGTGAAATATTTCTCTCCTTCCTTGTCAGAACTGGATCTGCTGTTTTTCAAAAAGCAAGGATTAATTATACAAGGTTTACCCACAAACATCTGTTTTTTCTGCTTTAAATAAACATGTCCCTTCATCTGGTACTGAGGGTTCTCGGGGAAGGGAAAAGCTGTGCACTGCAGAATATCACCGTGGGTTAACACGAGTGGTCTGATCATCTCGTCAGGGATGACTCCGTACCTTACCCAAAACACGAGCAAGCAATATTCACATAAACAGTAAAAAAAAAAAAAATGTATTTTCAGTAGGAGATCATGATGTCAGCTCAGCTGTCTGCTTGTATTTAGATTTTGGGAGCTAGCAAGAGGATTAAAACCACTTGTTTCTTTTCTTTCTCTCTTTCCCTTTTTTCCCCCTTTCTTTCTTTTCTTTTTTTTTTTCTTTTTTTTTTTTTTAACTTGTCACTGCAATAAAGTTGGCTGTGGCTCTGGGGAGTCCTCTGTAAAGTACAACGCCCTGGGCTATGGGAGATGGAGCCCTCAATAACTGATATGAAAGGTCCTTAATTAAGCACTTAGCATTTCAAGGCAGTTATCACGGGTAGCCACAGACCGAGCTGGCAGTCCGTCACCACCGATAGGCCACCTACATGACTAACATGAGTTGAGTCGAGTCTTTTGTACTTGAGGCGAGGAGCCCCGAGGCACAGGCTGATCTGGTGACCCTCCCAGATCCACTTTCTCTGCCGGAAGGAACTGGATATCGGATGTGACAACACTGCAGACGGGAATGTGGGTTTTTCATTTTCCCCCCCTGAAGAGCAGGGATTGAGGAGAAAGTTAGAATGACAGTGGCACTTTCTTGGCTCTGTGCATTGGTATGAATATGACCAAACCAAATGAATGAATAATTATGAATGTATTATGAAAACAGAAGGGAAAATCCTGTTGCTGTTGTGCATTCAATTATTTCACCGATTGGGAAGTTAACTGAGAAGAAACTGCTCATTCTCCCAGCAGCACTCTCCTTCCTGTTCTCTTTGTAATCCACTGGACATGAGAGCATAAACGATTCAGGGGAAGTTTATCTTTATATTAAGGAGAGGGGGAAGACTTTGGTGGCATTAAAATGGAAAGGGTTAATGGAATGAACTATAGATTAAATTGTAAAGCAATCAAAGAAAACCAAACACTTTATAGCAGACAACCATCTTCTGGTGTTTGGGTCTGTGTCAAGCCATGGATGTGGAAAATTAAAGCCATACTGAGAAGGGAAATGAACCATGTCTAATACATCCCCAGCAATAAAATGTTTTCACTAGGACTGTAAAACTGTGGCTTACATTAGGAAAAAGAAAATCAAACTATATGTCAATTCCACATCATGGGACATGAAGTGTCCACAAAAATTTATATTACTATTTAGAAGTGTTTCATTCTGGTGTTTTATTGTGATTGGATGCGCCCTTCTCAGTATCTTTTGACTGGTATGAAAATGATTTGAACTACTTTTTTAGCATTTATTTTACATCTATTACCTGTTCTATTACTTTTTATTATTTTATTGTGCTTGTGTAGAGGATTTTGCACAGTTTTCATTATAATGTAACATTAAGTCAATTTATTTGTGTATTACACGCTGTATAATTGCACCTTTTTTTGTGGAACAATTTGGATTTCATTATCCAACAAATCAGCAGTGTTACATTTTGAAAAGCTCTTGTTAGAAATCAAGTGCATTTTCCAAGTAGGACAACAGAGGTCAAGTTTGCATCAAAAAGGGAGCAGAAGATTCCATGCCTAAAACACTTGCACAGATGAGAAAGGTCATGAGGGAAAAAGAAATCCTCATTTCTTGGAGAAATAACCTGATTTCTATAGTCCTGATCAATGGAGATCAATGTTTGTGAGAAGGGGAATAGTATGGAACAAGGTGGTCTGACAAAAAACAAGTTTGAAGGGCACTAGATCAAGGCAAAACCAAATGGGTGCAGGGAACGTGTCAATTGGAACAGCATTTTTGTTTAATATTCTTCCATATCATTCTGTTCCTTAATTTACAAGTGCCATAAAGAGTCTAACATAGGCAAAGCAGAGGGTGCATCTGTTTGTGCAGATCTGCTTTGCTATCATTTATCAGGCTGAAGCCTTTCATGAGAGGTGACAGAGCAGCAACTGCAGCTCTCTCAAAGGTGAACTGACAGCCCCTCTGAAAAAGAAATTCAAAATAACATTTTAAATAGCGCACCAGGAATGAGATGAGATGTGAAGATACAAACCTTCACTTTTATTTAGCCGGCAGAAGTTGCTGTGTGGATCCCTCAGTTCTTTGGTAGTTACAGCTTCAGTCACAAAAGTTGAAATTAGCTTGCGAGTAAATGAATGGGCAGGTTGTACTCTGAAATCCTCAAGTTATGGGGAAACCTTTACCACTCCTGAGGGCCCTATGTCATTCAGCTGTCCTGACACAATGGATCTCCCAGTTTTCAGGGGGGCATCATTACATAGAATCATGGAATCATTAATGCTGGAAAGGACCTTTGGAATTATCAGCTGTCAACCCAGCACCACCACCATGTTCACCACTGAGCCATTAAGTGCCTGAACACTTTCAGCAATGGTAATTCCACCACTTCCCTGGGAAAACTGTTCTAAATTTCATGCCTACTTTTTCTTTTCTCTTTAGCAGGGACTTTTAATTAAAAATACTGTATTTACAGATGAGGATGTGCATGTGATAAGGTGTATGTGTCTTTACAGTGGTGAGCACAACCTATCTATAATATCACTTGAACTTCCATGACCAATGAGCCCTCCAGGACTCCCAGTAATGAGGGAAACAATGGAAATAATCTGCTTTTAATGCTTTAAATATTCTCAGCTTTTATGTGGAATTGAAATCCCCTGAACTGAAATATATGCAGGGAAAAAAAAGAAATGGAAGGCTATTCTGCAAATGATTTTTTTTTCTCATACTGAAACTATTTTGCTGTTGATAGATTTATTCCTCAAAAATATTGTTCTGACAGATCTTATGCTCTGTACTGAAACTCCTTAAGGAAGATGTGAGTAAAAGCAAAACAGATTTAAATGCTTTTTCAAATATAACACTTTTTCAACAAATTGTCAAGTTCATTCTTTAGCTGTAGTTTAAAGTCTTCACCTGCTTCATGGTAGCAGATGAATTAGAAAAAAAAATAGCTGAAAAAAAGTATTTCAATGACTAATAACACCTTTAACCCAGTCTTTTAATTCTTTTCCATCACAACTGGCTCAGAGGCTCTACTATAGAAAGCCTTTTTTACTGCTGCCTTCCACCCCAAACACACACACCAAGGCTCAATGTATTTCAACACCTCTCAAAGGTGAAACAAAGGATAACAGCAGAACATTGGGGAAGACTGCCCAGGCATAATTTTTTTTTTTTTTTCTATTTTGATATCTATAGTTCAGGGTCTGGACTTTTTGGAAGTGTATAGGCGCTGTGTGTCTGAATATTCTACCATCCAATGCTCACCATCACGTATTTAACAGCCCCAATTATTGAGGTGATTTGAGCAGCTAAACAGTTTTTCACATTTCTTGAGACTGATTCTAGGCATGTGATCATCCCCCTATACTTGGCATTGGTGAGGCTGCGTGTCAAATACTGTGTTTGGTTTTGGGCCCCTTGCTGCAAGTAAGACATTGAGATGCTGGAGCATGTCCAGAGAAGGGCAATAGAGATCTTTTCCAACCTAAACGGATCTGATGCTATGACAGTGGAGTTTTCCCCCTTCGACAGTAATTTGCTTTATTTTTGATGAGTATTCATATCTTTTATGAGCTGAGAAGATCCCATCATCATGCACACACTAGTAAGTTCCATACCCAATTCCAGTACAATGCTAATAAATGTTTGTAAACGGGTCTGAAAAATATATTCAACTCCTGTTCCCAGACAGAGATCAGTGAAAGCCTTTGCTTCATTCTGGTAGATGGTCACACATTGTAGTCAGTGGACTAATGAACTCCATCACTCCATATTGTCATAAATGGAGTTAACGGCTGAGTGGGTGATGATCCACTGTGAAGCATTTTGTCTCAGTTACTCAGTTCCTCACAAACTTAGAAATCTAGCAATGAAATCCAACAGTCAACAACCATGAGGATTTTGCCTTTTTATTTTCCTTAACTCAATTTCCACCTATAAAAGGGCAACAGAGCTTTTTTGTGGCTGCTCTTGAATAGTCATTATATTTACTGTTCAACTGTGATCCTAAGGAAGGGGAAAGTTTGAGGGTTTTTTTGAGGGCAAGAGTCCTTTCAGTGGCAAATTATTTCAGTGGCAAAGAAATTCCTTCAAAATGCATTATTGTTATTATTTTTAACACTTTTAAATGGTTACAAATACACTCTAAGTTCCATGAAAAGTTTAATTGATTCTGATCAACAGGAACGACGCTGAACTTCAGAAGAGAGGAGCAATCCACAAAAATTATCTAGAAGAGTGGGACAAAAGCCCACATGTTCAGCACAGAGTGAATAGTCTGGCAGCTAAGAACCTAGGTAATTTCCAGAGAGTTTATCTCTTGTCTGGAAATAAAACAAAATATGAAACTTTTCTGGTGTGACCAACAGAAAAAAATTGTCTTAGCATTGCAATGATAAGAATAAATTTTAACCTTAGCTTCTGAATGGGAGACACAAATCAGGCACACAACAATAAAGTGAGAAGAGGGAAAAACATGCACAACTTCTGTCCCCAACCCTGGACAAAAATGTGGAAATATCCTTAAATGACAGAACCCGGCATTTCTCAATTGCTGTCAAAGTAAAAAGCCTGTCATATAACAACTCCCAGAAAGTGCAATCTCCTTTATTTTTTAATAATCTTGGTTCATGAAACATTCCTTTTGCTTTCTCCACACCTTGAGTAAGTATTTATGACCATAAATACTCAGACTCTTTAATGGGCATTTGTACTAGATGCAGTGGAGCTACCCCAGAGATCTCCCATTATCTTTACGAGTATTTTTCTTCCATGTTCATCCATTTCTGCTCTATATTTATCTCAGAAAAGCATCTTGAGTCCCAAAGAAGTGTTTGATAATAAGAATTCATAAGCAATGACTTATGCATAAGCAACGACCTATTTACATGCAATTGATTCTGTGGGGAGAAGGAAGCTGAACGTAAGATGACAAACTGCACGACACATCGAAGACCCTTTTAATTTACATACCTAATCTGGGGATGGATTCTGCTCACTGAAATTCACTTGGTTTCCTCTTTACCATCTCTTACCCTGTTCTAGGAAACAACTGCTCTCAAAAAGTCCTTAACTGGGCACACTCCCCATCTAGTACATCAGAAACCCTTCATTCCTGTGAAGGCAGGGCATTCATTGCCTTACACAGTGCATCTGCAGTGGAGCAGGATTTTTTTTTGTAGTTAGGTTTAAAAAAAGAAAAAGTAATGATAAAAATGTTTCTGAGTGAAAAAACAAGGATTTAAGGTTAGGCTGGGTGTTCTGCACAGTCTTTGGCTAAAAGTTCAGGTATACCTGTAGTAGCAACCAAATCAACAACCCCCATTTTTCTTCTGCCCCATATTCCCCAGTTTCTCATTAGCTGGTTACAAATGTTGCTGAAGGTGAAGAAGAAAATAGCCCAAAACTGCTATGACAAAGGAAATTAGTGTAGCAAAAGCTCAAATAAAGAAGAAGTGGGTTTTCTCAATGCAGGGGTTTATAATTATGATTATTTTATTTTACTATTTGCTGGAGAGAGTCAGAGTTTCGAACAGCACTGGCACGTAGCTATTTCCTCTCTTGTGAGAAAGATGGGAGATGACATGTCAGTGCAATTCTTTGTCAGAAATATACATCTGCATGAAGAGAGTAGAGTTAAAAATTTAATCTGCAAAGCTATTTAGAGATTGGATAGGCCTTGACAGGCCTCCCAAATGTATTAAAAGAACAAGAACAGCAGAGTTATGGAAAAAAAAAGCTGTTGCAAGCAAACAGAATGAAACTAAGCTTTCTTGACAGAATCAGTTTGCCAAATGACTTTAAAATTGCACTATGTCTTGTAGTTTTTTCTTAAATAGATTTTAATTTAGATGTGTAAAGCAGAAGAAACTTGCTTAACTTCAGAGACCCACACAGCTTTTCCTTCAAAAAAGGAAAAGAAAGAGACCCTGACAGTGCTGTTTAGTCAGGTCAGGAGGCTGATGAAGGAGGAGTGGATGGTGGTGAGGATGAGCAGTGGCACCAGACTCCGGAGGGCTGACTTCAGCTCTTGCCTAAACACAGACTCTGTGTGTGACTTTATGGAGGTCGCTTGATCTTACTGGACCCAACTAAAAAAATATTCTGGGATTTGGGTTCCTATGTCATTGAAGTGCATGTGGAAATGCTGCCCTTTCTGCCACATGCATCCCTGCCTGTGAAATGAAGATATGCTGCATTCTTTATTGGTCTTTTCTGCATATGGAACAAGCTTTGAATCAGGGCAGAGAAATGTAGGTGGCAGTCATATCGCCTAAATAAAATTTTATAAAATTAGACTTCTTCTCCAACTCGTCTTGATTTTCTTTGTGGTCAAGGGTCAGGCATCTCCAGAGACCAATTGGTTCTAGCTATTTTAGATATATTCATCCTGTTAGAACTGGACGAATCACCCTCTGAAAAGCCCTTTGTTTCTCCATTGCCTGTGGAAGAAAAACCGATAACCGATGTAGACTTTTACATGGCTAAAAATGGGAATCTTTTACATAATTAAAGGCAATCCTGTTTCTTTAACAGTAGAGAACTCAGCACCAGGAGGTCTCTAAGAGTTATATTCAAGTAAACAATAGAGAGCAGTCAAGTCTCAGATATTTGACAACCGGTTCTGTTCCCTTGAAGCCAAACCTGTACCTCCCACATTTACAGCCTAGCACTGCAGAAACATTCGCACAATTCTGGACATCACAGGCTTGCTATGATCATATGGAGCTGCTGGCTGGACTTAGCCTTCACGGCTGTCCTGCAGACAAGGGATTTGCTTCATGGCATGGACAAAGGAGAGAGCAGTTCCAACAGATGTTGAGTTCCTTGGCTTCCCTTCCTGTGTCATATACCTGCCTGACAACATTACTGGAAGCATAAGATTTCAAGTACCAAGGAAAAAAGCATTTCACAGCTGTAATAAGAGCAGCTCTTGGCCACATGAAACTATTGACCATGAAAAACAAAGTACATATGCTGCTGAATGACCTCAGAAGAAAAATTTTAGAAAATATTTTGTTGATATGAAATTATATTGCATTCAAAGTAGTTTGTATATTGAAAAACAAACAGACAGAAAAGTTACACAGACTCACAGAATGGTTTGGGTCAGAAGAAACCTTCAAGAACATCTCATTCCATCCCCCTACCATGAGCAGGGACACGTTCCACTAGACCAGGCTGCTCCAAGCCCCATCCAATATGGCCTTGGACACTTCCAGGAATGGGGCAGCCACAGATTCTCCAGGGAAAGTCCAAAAGTTAAATTCTAACACTCCTCTGCTCAAACAGTTCTCTTTCTCAAGAGACAAACAGAACAATCTGCACGTGGTAGGTTCTGTTCTCCAGTTACTGCCACACTTTGGAGATTTTGCTAATATTGAAATCTGCTATTGGTGAAAGGACGGGGGAGAAAGACAGAATGAATATATCCATTTCCTTTTCCATTATCATTCTGATCTTATCCACTTAAAAGAAATATTATCACTATATTCAAATAGTAAGGTTTAGTAATCCAGATAATTTTAGTGTATTGTATTAATAATATATGGACCAATATATATAATATTACCAAATAACAATAACCAAATAACTAATGGTTTAATATAACAGAATAGGCTAAATGACATTATTGGAAATTAAATTTATAAAAAACATTTTCATTCCTTAGCAGTGAACTTTAAGGGTTTAAAAGGTTGGGAATTAAGGGGTTTAATACCCCTTAAAAAGACTTCTACTTTAAATACTTTGATTTTTGGTTCAGATACAGCTTTAGACTATATTCTGTTTAGCTCTTTTCCAAATGTCCAAACCACCTGGAGGATACGCTTAGTTTTCTGCACTACTGTGATACCATAACACAGTCGAAATTACAAGAAGACCTTGTATAAAAATAATATCAAGATTCCCTGAAGAGAAAGGTAAGAGAAATTAAATGGAGTGCATAATCAAGGGGACAACAGAGAAAGTGGAGTAATTGGGAAGAAAATACAGAGACCTGAACCTTAAGTATAAATAACAGGAATGTAGAGTGTATTTTGTGGTTGTAGCAATGATACAGAGATTTAAAGGCAAAGCTGGAAGGATTTTGTGTGTGATACATCTTAGAAAGCACTTTGGAACCCTTGGATTTGGAGCCTGAATGTAATAATCAGAAGACTTGGAGGTTTTATTATTTATCTTCAGCATGATGCTGGGTAAATTTTTAATTTCTTGGAGGCAAGGTTTTCTTAGGTAACTTCAAAAAAACTCTCTCTCTTAGCCTGTAGTTTAACAGCAAAGCTAAGAAGTCACTGTTAAATGAATTTTTTTTTTTGCCTTTAGAGGGTGGCTCATCTCATTCTGAAGGGAAAAAAAAAACCAATTATATCAGATAATCCACAGCTGGAAGCACCTATTTGTTTCCTTTGAGCATAATGGAGATTTGGGTGATGATACCTGGCTTAGACAAATGATCCTGTTGAAGTGAATTGTCTCCTTTATTCCATACTGAATCCTGTCTCAGATGGGTACAGCTAAGGCCAGTGACTTCTAGTTATCGTGACCATATGCCTCTTTTCTCAGAAAATAAAATAGTATTATCTAACCAAAGTAGTCTTTTAAGGATGCTCATGTCAAGGTACGTGCACATATTCATAAGTGTGTAAATAAATAAGCCAGGTTTAAGGAAAAACTTGCTTTGGAATAGATAAACTATTAAAAAGAAAGATTAACTTTCATGGACTTATCACTGAAGATACTTAGTGTGTAAAAAAAAAAAAAGGATATAACCAAAATATCAATGCATGGAGCTTCAACACAAACAAGAGCTCTGAGAAAAAGGAGCCTGTCTTTGATTTTAAATGTTTTCTAGGCATCCATATGTCAGTTGTTATTACTTTTTATGTAGCTAGAATGCTGGTTATGGTACTGCAATAGCAGAACTAGAGGGAATTTATAGTTCTTCTCACACTGAACTTCTCCATAATCTACAGAGTCTAGCTGCTGTGCACTCATATCATCTTTATTTGCTCGAATTTTTCATTCTTTGGTTTTATTACAAAACCCAGAAGTGGAAATAATGCAGGATATGGGAACCAGACAGAATATTGGGAGCAAAATGTAGTAACTCAAAGTGCAATTTACCCCGTATATTTTAGTATAAATTTTGCAGACATTTGGAGTAGTGGCATATGTTAGAAGGTCTTCAGATAATAAATTATCATTCAAAAAGTGTCATCAAATCTAGATGAGAGCTTGAATAAGTTGATCTTTGAAAGTAGATCACTAAACCAATACAAAAATGGTGGTGACTAATTTTAAACAGTACCATCTACAAATAAGCACTCTGCCTCCCATTCTATCCACCCAATCCATTACCCAAGCTTATGTCTCTCTAAGAGACCTAAAGTCATTATAAATCATGCTTGGATGCAACATTTTGTGCTTACAGAAACTCATACACTCAATGCCTTTGTAGGACTTGAGGATGTAAAATATCCTGGGGCCTTAGTTCCTATTGAGGAGTAATAACATATCCCTTGCATTTAGAAGCCTGTGAAAGGCATAATTTTTATTCCCAGTCTTAGCCTTTAGGTGTCAGATTAATAGGGTGTAGAAGATTTAAAAGTGGCATCCTGAGGCCCTGAAAGCAGGATTCATCTAGCCTAATTTTAGCCATCTAAAATTTAGTGGCTTGGTTTAATAGCCCACATATGCTATGGTTCCAAGTGCCATCTGAGTCTTGGGAGTTGCAGCTGGAGTCCAGGTGGAATACTTTAGGGTATCCCAGATGGCACTAAATGGCCATGTTTAGCCAGCTGACTACTCAGTGTCTACTTCACATTAATGACTTAAGATTTGGTTTGGTACAAGATTAACACACCGAAATTTAGGTGTTCACAGTTTAGGCCCTTGATGAGAACGGGAATTTGGTCAACGTAGTTCAGTTGACTAAAAAAGTCCATCTAATCCCATTTGAGCTCACAAAACCATTGAATTGTTCAGGTTGGAAAGGTCTCTAACATCAACAGATCTAACTGTTAAAGGTCAAAGATATTACCTAAAAACTGTGTTTGCTTCACTGCTTGGAGAACAAAGGAACTTCTTAGAGAGCAGTGGAAGATGACTGAGGTTACCCCCCATTAGCGTGTTTTTCCAGGTCATGGCTCTCCTGTAGGTCCTGTACTACACCCACCAGGACCATGCAGATGCCTCAGATATGCCAGGGCAACCCTTAGGTGGTTATACAAGTGAAACATTCTCAAAAAGGTCCTTGGGAGGTTTTCTGCTGGTTAAATGTAGGTGGGTATTGACTGAAAGGGGAAATCATGTAGGAATTTATTCCTGTGACTGGTGTCACTTGATGTAACACAGGAAGGACTCCAGACTCACAGCTCCTGTTGGGGTGAGTGCAGATGATACCACAAAAAAGATTAGAGGGATGGAGCATCTCTCCTATAATGAAAGTCTGAAAGAATTGAGTATTAAAAAAAAAAAAATTTATTGTGAGCGTGGTGAGGCCCTGGCACAGGTTACCCAGAGAAGCAGTGGCTGCCCATCCCTGGAAGTGTTCAAGGCCAGGTTAGATGGGACTTTGAGCAATCTGGTCTAGTGGAAGGCGTCCCTGCCCACGGCAGAGGGGCTGGAACGAGATGATCTTTAAGGTCCTTTCCAGCGCAAACCATTCTGTGATTCCGTGATTCTATGATTTATGAAACTTGTACTTTTCTAGAGCTAGACTTCAGGTTTTTTATATGTGACAATATCCTGGCCTCTGTTCATACCTTGCTGAGTGTCCTTAACCAGGATTATTAAAAAAGAGTAAAATTTATCTAATTTTTCCTTTTCTAGAGAAGTCCAAATATATGTTTTCACCCCATTTTTCCAATACTATCTAAGTAGGAAATGACTAATAACCTCTTTTGTAGGTTATTCCTCAGCTTTTCTAGCAAAGTCATTCTACCTTTGGACCATTGTCAGCAATCACAGCAAGAAAAGGACAAGATCATAAATTCAGAGTAAGAAGTGTATTCAGCACATCAATCTTTGTGTGTGTGTGTGTGTGTGTGTGTGTGTGTGTGTGTGCACTCTTACAGGTTATTCACAAACAGATTTAAGTTTTCAGCAAAGCTTTGTGCTTTATTTGTGCTCTACAATGGACCAGCGGAGTCATGAGATCCGTGCTGAGAGGAGCTGATGTTTGCAGAATGTTTCTGTTTCTTCCAAGCATTTTGCTTTCCAGTGTCAGGATTAAACACATCCAGGTTCAAACCAAACATTTTAGCATTGTCTCAGCACAGAGGTTAATTTGTGTTGAGAGGATGGATTCATGTTTTCTAATGAATTGTGCAGAAGGTGTTTGAATATCTTAATGACTTGGGTAACCGTGACCAGGTTTTCTAGACCAAGAGGTAAACATGAAGTTTTTGACTCAGGAACTCTTAAATTCAGATTTCATAGGTGATGCAAAGAAGGAATAACTACATATATTTAACCATAGATGGCCATCCTGAAAAAATGATGAGTAAATAAAATGAAACACCGTGAGGCAGCAGGGAAAGAAAGAAAGAAAACATTTGACCAACTGGAAAACATAGATGTTTTTTCTGTCCATTGGATCAGTTCTCCCAAGAACATGACATTGGTCACCCAGACCAGCTCCTTTCAGGACATAGTTCATTGTATCATTAACATTCAAACTTCCCTGTAAAATGGAACAGCAATTTTATTCTCATTTAATATATTTTTTTTTCTCTTTGCAAGTGCTTTTCTTGAATCTCTCTGGCCTGATAAAAAGAATCTGACAATAAGTTCAGATCTTGGTCAGCCTCCACATTTGAGGGTTTAAATCTGCCTCACTCCTAGAAGAATAAATTCACTGCAGTGAAAGGGTACAAGCACTGCTTTATTATAACCCGTACTTACTGATCCCTGATGTTCCTTAATACACCGACTCTGAACACAAGCTAAGGGATTGTATTGAAAACTTTAATGCCCCTAAAGTTAGATTCAGAATCTCCACTGATTCATATATGCAAAAATTGCTAATTACTTTAAGCCTAAAGCCAAGACCAGGGTTTTCTAAATCTTTCATAATGCACTTAACTATAACATAACCACTCATATCCAGTCATGTGTTGATGTAAATTTACCCTCTACCTTTTTTGCTTCCTTTTATCTTGGTTGGAGACAGACTCTATCCCAAGCCTGTCCAAAATATCAAAGCTAAGCCTATGCAACATTTTGATGTATTTAAACATTTAATAGAAGGTAAGTTATGCCAATTTTTAAAATATTCATTAGTGTGTGTCTTTAATTAAAAGAATATTTTGGTAAAGATCTATTTGGTTAGAGGCTGGGGCTTTTTTTCCTCTTGGTGTTTTTTTTTTTTTTTTTTTTTTTTTTTTTTTTTTTTTTTTTTTTTTTTTTTTTTTTTTTTTTTTTTTTTTTTTTTTTTTTTTTTTTTTTTTTTTTTTTTTTTTTTTTTTTTTTTTTTTTTTTTTTTTTTTTTTTTTTTTTTTTTTTTTTTTTTTTTTTTTTTTTTTTTTTTTTTTTTTTTTTTTTTTTTTTTTTTTTTTTTTTTTTTTTTTTTTTTTTTTTTTTTTTTTTTTTTTTTTTTTTTTTTTTTTTTTTTTTTTTTTTTTTTTTTTTTTTTTTTTTTTTTTTTTTTTTTTTTTTTTTTTTTTTTTTTTTTTTTTTTTTTTTTTTTTTTTTTTTTTTTTTTTTTTTTTTTTTTTTTTTTTTTTTTTTTTTTTTTTTTTTTTTTTTTTTTTTTTTTTTTTTTTTTTTTTTTTTTTTTTTTTTTTTTTTTTTTTTTTTTTTTTTTTTTTTTTTTTTTTTTTTTTTTTTTTTTTTTTTTTTTTTTTTTTTTTTTTTTTTTTTTTTTTTTTTTTTTTTTTTTTTTTTTTTTTTTTTTTTTTTTTTTTTTTTTTTTTTTTTTTGCCATGTTAGCTTTGAGAAAACAGGTCACCTCTGCAGATAGATTGCAGCAAATCTGATTTATGGTCAAACCTTACAGAAAAGGAATCTCTATGAAATATTCACTTTGATTCAACTGCAGTGGGAAAACGTAAAAAATAGAGAAAGCTCATGACATGATATATGAAAATAATTCATTCTGCTGTATATAAAAAATGAGGGGATCCGGCAGCATCAATGATTCATTCTCTGCTAATACAAATTCAAAGTAGAGGAAATGCTGGATTTTGTAAAACAACAGGCTGACAAGAGTTAAGCTGCCAACTACTGTTTCGGATCATCATTTCCTGAAAACCTAGGAAGATGATTATTGGTTTTTTCACCTGCTGCAGCTTCCTAGCACACTATTAGCCTGCACAAAGGGCTTTCTATCTCCTTCACACCGTCCACAGACACATTAAGATTGTGAACAGCTGGTGAACTGTTTTGTTACTGTTTTCAGTGCATGTCACTCTTACTTTTTTTTTTTTTCCAAAGAATGCCCTGTCCTATTATGATGAAACATTCTTGATCAACACACTGGGTCGGCTCCTGAGCTGGTGTAAACCAGCACAGCTCCACCAAAGCTGAGACAACCATGTGGATTTATACCAGCTGGGAATCTGGCCTGAAGATCTTAAGACAAGAAAATAATTCACTGTGAATTATTAATAGCGTGAGTTTCACATGAATTTTTGCTTATGAAAATCTTTGATTTTTTCTGCATTCTATGCAAAGTTGCTTCAGAATATTTCCTTTGGCAAAGAATCCTCTGGACTGCAGAAGTCTCAGTTTACAGGTGATGGGCATGTTATTCAGAGGACGTTTGTAAGTCTGGATAAAGACCCATGAGTTTTTCAGAGCATTTGCTCTTGTACTTCCTCTTAGTGATATAAACTTTAAAAAAATAGTATTAGCATTATTTAGTGTTTTATTTTTCTTTCTTGAAGATCTAGAACCACAGAGAAGGTTCTGTCATGCAGTCCATTGGTGATGATGATCCTTGATCACAGTGGAACTAGATAAATCTCCAGGTAGGTGGAAGAACGTTTCAGTGGTTTCAGTACAAGATATACATACAATCCCTTCCTCACTTGCAGAAACCCTTTCTACCTGCTCAAGTAAGTCACTTCAGCTTCTCTATACCACATTTTCCTTATCTGCAGAATTTTGGAGTAATTCATATATTGTTAAGTTTCCAAAATCTCAGTATTTAGTGTGACAAAACCAAGAGGATTTTCATATACTTCATGGATAACATATTACACGTTTTTTGACACATCTTGGAATGGCAGGGAAACACCTAATTCTTTCCATGAGGAACTCCTCTCACTTTCTCTGAAATTTTTATCATTTTTCACCATTTGGGCCAGAAATACAATATTTATTTATTTGTTTGTTTGTTTGTTTATTTATTTATTTATTATCAGATAAATCAGCCTTTGTGCTTTTAATGTACTTCCCCTTTTTTCTGAGCACCAAAGACAGTTTCAATCTTTAATTTTAGTTTAAATTGCTGAATACTTCTACAGTTAGCCCACTATTTTGAGATGTTGCTCAAATGCCACTAAATCAAAATAAATTTTTTAGGATTATTTCAGCATAAGGTTTTTAGGATCATTCACAACTCTGTTTCCAAGATAAGATTCACAAGTCACTTTTTCTTGGCACCAGCAGGACAAATAAATAATTTTAAGAGAAACATTAACAACACTCTGTTGGAGTCACCTCCAGCTTAAATACACATAACTCAAGATATTTATTATTTCTAGCTGCACAAGGGCGTGCTGGATCCACTATCCATCCTCTGCCGTCCCTTACTCCTTTGGAGCAGCACCTTACGTATCAGCAGGGTGAGAAATGATACAATTTTTAGTTTCAATACGATGTGGTGTCTGGGAGCAGCTTTCATTGTGGGAAGTTCAGAAGGCGATAATTGTTGTGTGCATGGCACGCCAGCCTGATCAATGGGCTCTGAAGCCTGTGTGGCCAGCTCTGCCCAGCCCCACCATTTGGAACCTAATTAGCAGCTGCTCAGAGATGGGAAACAGGTGCAGATCCAGGCCCAGGCCAGGGAAGTCTGCCTATAATTAACAAGGAAAAAAGGGTCAGATATTGGGAAGAATATCAAATCTTGGTCCACTGGGGCTATCATGCTGGCCTCAAAGGCATAGTCACCTGAGATCTTAGGCATGCTAATGTAAATTATGCAAGCTTTCAAACAACATGCCTGCATAATCAGTTGGCAGGGAAGAAATAACTGGCTGGTTTTGTGTGGTTTAGTCTGAGCACTTAAAAAAGAAATAGAAAGGACTTCAGTGTTCTCACTGTGTTGCTTTTTTGTTTTGCAAATAACAGTGGTTTGCTGTTGAATAAACAGAGGAGAAAATGCCTGACTTGTCTGCTGGTAGTAGTAATATGCAGGCATATATTTTAGCTCTGACATTTTATTTAATCATGAAACCGAGTGAACACTTATATATGCAAAAAAATTGATTCTGAATTAACAAGGATAACCCTGGTTAACACTTGTATGGGCCCCTCTTGGCTGGAAGTTGAAGCCTTCCTAGTATCAGCACTGCTTTCTATATGTGTTTGTATAACTTGTGAAGAACCCAACTACTTCTCTTGTATACTAAAAAGAAAGTGTTTGATGACTGGTTGATTCTGGCCATGGTGATGGTACTCAGGGCATCAACTGGAGTTCCAGATCCCATCGGGCCAAGCAGGATATTTACATGAGAGAAAAAGGAAGGCTTTTTACATCAGAAGAAAAAGGTAGGAAACTACCCCAAGGTAGTTAAAGGGTATTGATGACTTGACAGAACTTTCTGGATGCCAACAGGTACTTCAAAGGAAGGACTGTGTCCCCATGAGGTGAGGCATAATCCTTCCATTTGCCCTTTGAAGTTTATCTGATTAACTTCAGTTCTGTAGCAGAACAGAGGCCAATCACACACATTTATACTAATGAGCCCATTACAGTACAGATCTAATTGAGATGTTATTATATGTCATTATATACAGACACACACACATACACAAATCCAAGACCATTTTTTGAAACTGTGGGATACAGGGATACCAAACTAAAAGCAAAATGAGAAGGAAGGCAAAGGACTTCTTGGTCTCTTCCCTTATAAAATTTGTGCCCATGTCATCTTTAAATGTAGATTTTTAGTTAAAGAGCAGCTAGAGAGTAATATCTGTACCTGTTTTTCACCAATCTTTACAGAACAGATCTTTTCCTGCCTCCTAGCAACTTCCTTCTTTACCTGAAAATATATTTATTTTATCTACTTTCTCAAAAACACAAGAAGTGAGTTAAAATGTCTGATCAGGAAGGAGGACCCTTTTTTGAAAAAATCCTTTTTTTGCAGGTTGTGGGGGAATCAGACCCTGTTGAAAGTAGTACTTTGTAACTAGAAAGACTGTGAAATCATTGAAGTTGTTTGTATTTTTTGGATTTCAGCTCTTTGTTCTTTCAAATTTCCAGTTCCCAAACATTTGACTGTTTCTGATTTCTTGCTCTACTTTAACAAGGGAAATACCATGGGATCATAGAATTGTAGAATGGCTTATGTTGGAAGGAACATTAAAAATCATCTCAATCCACCCCCCTGCCATGGGCAGGGACACCTTCCACTATCCCAGACTGCTCCCAGCCCTGTCCAGCCTTGGACACTTCCAGGGACCCAGGAGCAGGCACAGCTTCTCTGGGCACCCTGTGCCAGGGCCCCACCACACTCACAGGGAAGAGTTTCTAAGAATCATCATTATTTGGTATTTTTTGCATCATGGAAGAATATAACAATGGAAGTAATGAAAACAGCGTAAGGTTTTAGAAGAGGAGGGATGCTCCTGTGCTTACAGGGCTGACTAGACCAGAATGTTTCTCATAGCAAATACATTTCCAGGATCTTTCTGCCGCTGTGGGAAATGACCATCTGGGAAGTGTAGGGGATGAGTCGCTGACCTGCCTGTGCAATAGACAGCCAGTGAGAGGAGCCACAAAAAGAGCTGGAAATTTAAGAGCCTCTGAGGTTAAGCAACAAACCCACATCCACACAATAAAGAATGGAAATCTGCCCATGTCATGTAAAGAAACCTGAAACAAGAGACCTAGAGAGACCTGGGAGTTTAGTACTCTGAATATTTACATGTGTGATTAGTTATAAGAGTGGCAACTGTAAAAAGTGCCTTATCCCAGAGATTTGGAGCATATGTGAGAAGCAAACCTGCTTCACCAAAGGGGTGCCTCTGCATTCACAGTATCCTTCTGGATTCTGTGTCAAAAACTTTTGTGGACTTCACGTGTTTTCTCAAAATTTTTTTGTTCTGGTGAATCTGGCAGAAAATCATTTTACTCTGAAAATGTCCACTGACTCTACTTGTTCTAGACATTAGCTTTGCTCAACAGATGGGGAACTGAGCCAATATGGGTTTAAAACACCTGCCCAAGATCATGTGAGAAATTAAGGCTGAGCTGAAAATGTGTGTCAGGGCTCTATATAGTTCATTTTTTCCTTCCACTAACAGCAAAATCCATGTAGCTGTAGCTTAAAAGCAGAAAGCAGCAAGAAATATGTCTGTTTTCTGACTCAATCACATTGTGATCATACAGGAGGCTCTATTTCAATTTCTCTTTTAAGAAGCTAGAAACCCAAGAATTTAGGAAAAAAAAGATATTACAGATATTTTATTTGCATTTAATTAGTTTATTTTTTCTTATTCTAAGAAGAAATCTAGGAATAAATTTGCAGAACTGCCTCATTTTTACATGCTGGTCTTACGATTATGCATACAGGTCCAGGAAGCAACTCAGAACAGCCAATCACATTTTTAGTGATCATTTACCCAGCCTTGTGTGTGATACTGCAGAGTATAATCACGGAGTCATAAAATTGTTAAGGTTGGAAAAGACCTCTAAGTCCAACAGTCGAAGGTTAGTGGTGCTGCATAAGAAGCCCGAATGCATCCATATTTTTTTTTTCTTAAAATACAACTCTTTTACTTTATTCCTCTCTTTTTCCACCTCATAGCTGCAGTGTTGGGAGCTATTTTGTGCCTCTCAGTGGTCCAGACCTGCAGTATAATGTACAATGCCTGACAAAGCCCCACAAGCAGAATACAAATAACTCCATATCATACTGGAAAAGGAAAGCAGTGTGAAATTTCTTCAGTATCAATAACTTTTGCTTCTTGAGTCTTCTGAGGGAGATGATTTCAAGGAAAGAGAGAGAACTTTATAACTGGAGATAATTTGGAGATGGGAAGTATGACTGTCATTCGAATTTGACAGCCTGAATTCCCAAGATGGGGTTTTTTTTGATTATTCTTGTTCAAAAATTTCAGTGCTGGTTCCGGAATGACACCCTTTATGCCTAACATACAGAGTAAAGGAAATATTTATATATATTCTGCATATGTGAAGCTACACATACACACACACATTTTCAAATCCCAAGTGACTTGAAGTGATTAATTAATCATTGCGGTACCCCTGGGACAGGAATATTATCTCTGATTTAGAAGCAGCGAAATGGATGAAAACAGTTCAAGTGATTTATTCTGAGTAAGAAGCCAGCAGAGAAAAGAAACTGATTATGACTAATTTCCAACTCTTTGCATGATCTACATATTCCTGTAGATTACTGAGCTCAGTATTGGAACCTTGAATCCAAATACCCCTGAACTTCACGATTATTCACATTGAATTGACTGCCAACTCTTTACAAGGGTTTATATTAAAAAAAAATTGGCTGTTTTTCTGGCAACAACTCAACTAGAGAATAAAAAACTTCAGCCTTTACCATTGGGTTCTAATTCTAACCATGCATTTCAGTGTCCCAGCAGGTATGTACACACAAATAATTATTTGTTGGTCTAATGAAAGCTCTCACCATCCCTAACTAACCTTGTTTATTTATTGTCCTTAGACCATCATAGCAAAACTAACCAAAGTCTTGCAATATATGGCAGAAAATATAATCGGAGTCATTGGAGTTATGATGATCAAAGGAGACAAGGGAAACCTTGACATTTTTAATGTGAATAAGCTGAAGGTACTAAAATAGGCTTCTTTTGTTACAGAATATGGCTCATGGTTACTAGGAACAGAGATTTTCAGCAGTGTTTCTGGCCCACAGAAGAGCTTTCTTCTCTGAAAGTGCATCCCCACAGTATATTTAATATATTTTTTTCCCTGCTACTGTCATTAACCCGTCTAGCCACCATCCCAAGCACCAGACAAGGCAATCCAATGCTGAGACACTGAATTATTGCCAACCCATTTGTGCCATCTGCTGCACAAGTGTCTGTTGATGGAAGGGGTGGTGGGGCACCTGGTGACCACGATGTCAAAACAACATTTGTAAGGGCAGGCAGGGAACAGCAAAAGGGCTGCATAAACAAAGCAGTGGAGCAGGCCAGAGACTGGGGTTAGCAGAAGCTCCAAAGCAAGCAAAACTGATTCTCTTGGTTACTTTGGAAATCCCAACCACATGCACTGAGATAGCTTTCTCTGAAATGGCAGCAAAGGCGAATTTTGCTGGTTATAGGATACAGAAGTGATGCAGTAGCACTGCTGCTACTGGAAACCACAGAGAAAAAGAGGGGAAAAGATAAAGAAATGAAGAAGGGAGCCGTGGGGTCAGGTTTGCTCACTGTCTCCCTGAAGGGATGGGGAAGGAAGGGAGAATGGAGTGCTGCTGTGAGAAGGGGTCTCTGCTCCTGTGTTCTGAGGGTTTGGTGCAGAAATAGCTGGCAAGGCAATTAAGGATGTGTTTCCATCTTCTGCAGGTAGCACGTTTTCCTCTTGTGCTTATATGAGGTAATGTGGCATCACCTATAAATGTTTTCTTGTCATAAATCACAAATAGAATAAAATGCTCACCCAAAAATCTGTCTAGTCCTACCCTTAGCAAATATTCTCTCCCTGTACTTCTGCCTGTGCAACAGACTGTTGGAAGCTTCCAAATTTAAAAATGCCTCCCACCACTAAAAAAAGCCATGTTTTTTTTATTTACCGGGTTTTGTGACTTTATAAGGAACTGCCACCATCCTCAGTGTGCCTGCTAGTTACCTGCTCATTTTTTTTCCCTTCATAAAACTTAAGATCTCTCTTATCATGTTCTTCCAGGATTCATGACAGACACCACTGAATGGAAATGATTTTTTTATTACTTTTAAACATATTTTTAAATAATTTGGTATAAACTCCATATGGGGTGCACTTTCCTTTTCTGTTTCTTTTTCTCTCTCTCTCTCAGTCTCTCTCTGAAGTGACACGGATTTGTAGCACAAACTTTGAGTTGATGTGATTCGGTGAGGTTCATTGCTGGAGGCAATGTTATGCAATAGCTGAAAATCTTACAAATTTCAGATGGCGAACATTCTTTCGTGGCCTTTAAGGTCTTTTTGTGTGGATTGCTTTACATCTACGAATTGCAAGATGTAAGTTTTACATTTTCTAATTGGCTTCCTAAAAAGTCTTATTTTTGTTCTTCTTCTTCTTGCTTTCCAACCAGTATTCTGAACACAAACAAGGAATACAAATATATTCCTTATTACAAGTGTTGCTGTCTTTGTTATACTCAGGTCTGCTCCACATGCTCAGTTGTAACAATAATTTGCATCTGGATGTCTAAAATACTGTAAAGAATTGAGCAGCATAAATCTTCATACTCCAAGTGGGAGAACAAAAAGCCCAGTGTGAAGTGTCTTACAAGCTATTCATCCATCCTCTTGGAAAAAGAGTTTCTTAGGATCACTGATCCAAATAGTTGGAGAATTCAAGCTCCGCAGTTTCCGTTATCAGTGTCAGGTGTCTATTGACCATAATGTTACCTCAAAGGCCTCTGCACTTTTGGGCTTTTCCCCCTCTTGCAGCCTTTTAATAATTTTAAAGAATTCTGTGAACATTTGTATTTCCTGGACCAGTTTCAGAAGTCTTTCATAGAACCACAGAATCCTAGAATATCCTGCGTTTGGAAGGGACCCACAAGGATCATTGAAATCCAACTCCTGGCCCCAAGCAGCAACAGGACAGCCCCAAGAATCCCACCATGTGACTCAGAGCTTTGCCCAAATGCTTCTTGTACTCTACAGGAACAGCTACATCTCTTTCCTCCAGTTTAATTGAATCTTTCTCATCTTTTCAATCTTTCCCCATTCTTGTGTTCTCTGTATCACTAAGGATCTCTTTTACTCCTCTCTAGACCCACTTGTTACTTTTATTGACATATAATGTCCAGTTGAAGCCACGTAGTACAGTGAAATTATTTGATTTGTTTTAGAAATATTTATACCTCCTGACCTGGTATTTAACTCTGAAAAAGAATGACAGAGAGGAGTCACTGTTCCTGCAGTAGGTAGGTATTTTTTTTGAGAAGCGCTGACTGCTCAAACATCTCCCATTCTGTGCTAGTGAAATTCATTTTTTACTGTGTAATGCTAGAATTTTGTACTTAGCCTTACAAAATTAAATCTATTTGTGATGATAATTTTGACTTTTAATTCTTCTCCTGTGGCACGCTTGCAGATCATTTAAATGGAGTGACTCACAAAAATTAATAGCCTTACTCTCCATTTTGTAATTGAAGTTCCTAATAACGTTAAACCATAGCTGATACACCTTATAGAATAGTTAAGGTTGGAAAAGGCCTCTTAGAGCATCAAGTCCCACCATTAACCACTAAACCATATCCCTAAGGGCCACATCCATGTGCCTTTTGAACTCTTCCAGGGATCATGATCAGACCACTTCCTTGGGCAGCTGTTCCAATGCCTGACCACACTTTCAGTGAAGAATTTTTTCCCTGGTACAGCTTGAGGACCTTTCCACGCATCCTGCCACCGGTTACCTGGGAAAAGAGACCAAACAACCTGGCTACCACCTCCTTTCAGAATACTTCTGGGATGCAAAATGTTACATTAGGTGTCTATAGCAAAATAATCCCTTATTATATTTATTTTACATATCTTTTTATTATATTTAGCCCCAATCTGACCTTGACACTTTTCAGTGACAGGATTATGAAACTGGACACAAATTATAACAACTGAGTATTTCCCTGAGGAAAACTCACTTTTCCTGGTTGAAGTTTTTTCTGCTCACTTGTCAGTGGAATCCAGAATCTGCAAAAATAAAAGCTCACAAACCATTATTGCATGAATTTATCATTAGAGATGGAACCATGCCACAATTAAAAAAGGACAAATGTTCATGTCAGAATTAAAAATCTGTTATGAATTGGTGATAATTAAGTCAACAGATTGATAAGGATTGGGATTGAAATTTCATGGTAGTTGAGAGTTGTAACTAATTTTTTGCCTTTGTCACGTTGCATTTAGAGGTTTAGGATTATGGGTGTCAAATGTATAGTTCTTTGTTCCAAGTGCATTTGCAATGCCTTGCAAGAGATTGTTTTGTTGGGTTTTTTTTCATATGAGGGGACAAAAATTTATTTGCCGAACTTTGAGAAGGAATCAGATTTTGAAAGCTTACTCTTCTGTGCTATTTGACTATATTGTTCTGGCTTCAGACTTTCCCAAGTTTCTTGTGTCTGTGTTCTACAAAGATTTGCTTTTTTATTTTCTGAAATCTTTCTGTTGAAAATTTAATACAAAACAGAGGTTTTAGTTGACCTCATCATGAAGTTTTTTCCCATAGTCAGAAGATGCAATTTCACGAGATCTCCAAATACATCTAGACCTGGTCCTGAGGTGCAGCAAATACCTGAATAACAGTGATAGAACATTTCAGATTGTGAAATAATTTGTCTTGAGACAGTCTGTAGTGCTCCATAGCAGTAAAATACTGACATCCTTATTTTATGAAATTTAACAAGCGTGTACTTTTTTGGTGATGATGAAGAGCTATTACGCCTTTTTCTACATCTTTTAGTACAAGAAAAAATTAAGGTTCTGGCTGTATCTTCCACTGCACATTCAATAGCACTGTTTATGTAGCTGTGTATGCTTCCACCTGCCTCCCTGGCAGTAAATGGGTATGGTTTCCAGTCCTTCAGTGCTGGAGTTCCTTCAGCTACCCCAGCATCTGCACTCCATTAAAATATGCGTGACTCTAATTTGCCCACACAATGACCTACTTTAGTTTCTCCTGGAAAAACTTGTTTTTGTTTCTCAAGCTGAGCCATGGTGTGTTTCAGCTCTATTTGTCAAACAAAGGTTGTTTCAGTGAAGAAAGATAGCTGCAAATGTAATTCAGGACTTACACTGCACAGTAAGGTTGGCCTTCCACTTGTACAGTAATTAACCACTGACTAGGAAAAGAATATGAGCTCCAAATAATTTTCCGCAAAATTAGAAAACTTTGTACCGGTGCTTGATAGTGTCTGAGAGGTAATTCAAATAGTGGTTTATCCCTAGGTCATTCCTGTATTGTCTGAGAGGGACAAAAGTAATCCATCTGAATATGAAATTCATAAAATAATAACTCTCTTTGTATCTGTGACAAATCTTTGTTGATTTCAGAGCATCTGGGTAACTTTGTCATATAGGCAGACGCTCATGTAATCCGGAATATTGTCTTATTTTCATAATAGCAAAGTTTGCCTTAGGGTTTACTGTTAATTAATCATGTCCAAATATTAACTGACATCCGTTCTTGGGTGTGAGCAAAACTCCCCCCCAGGGCACCTCCTCTGTGAAAAATTTAACATTTCCATTTAGAAAGCGAAAAGGATGAAATGGTCTAAGAATTAGGGCAGCTGTATACAAGAGGAAAACCAGCTCACATTAGCTGGAGGAAGACAGGGAAATACCAATTGGCTCCTGGGAACCAGGTGAGGGAGAAGTCGTCAGTTTTGGCAGAGTTTGCGTGAAAGAAGGGAGAAAGGAAGAACGAGTAAGGAGCTGCCATCTTCCCCTGGGATCACACTGATGTGAGTCCAAATGGAGTCTAATACGAACAGATGATGTGATCTTTGATCAGTATTACATTAATTTTGCATTCTTGGTGAGCTTTATGGAGTTATTAAAGACTTAAAGCAGAGCAAATGAGGATAGACCTAAACCTAGAGAGGAAATTCCATTTCTTAGGTGAATAATTTGGGTGAGCATATCCATATTGGATCTTACCGTAAAAAAAACCCCAAGACTCCTTGAACTTTTTCAGAATGGTGTGAAAATGAACAATTGAACTATTTTTCATTTATTCATGGAAGAACTGAAATATTTTAAAGTGGCAATCCTGTGGAATAAGATGATTATAATGTACTTGTACAAAGAATGCACATCAAGACAGACTTGTAGAGATGAGTTGAAGTCTGAGAACAGAGAGATTTTACTCCCAGTGTTTCTTAACCCCAGTGTACATATATAGAGAGAGAGAAAAAACAATCACCTAGAAGAACTCATTTCTTTCCATCACAGTCTAGCTTTCAGAAAAATTCTGTTTTTTATTCAGAGGTCTCTAGTCCTTAAACATAAAGGTAGACTATGAGTTAAAAATTATGTGGTTCACTGAAAGCTGTAGTAAAACCTGGAATCCATTCACTCACATGATGTAAGATACTCTAGATAAACATATGTTACTCTATGCTTCCTGCTTGAAAACTTTGCAGTTCAAGCCCATTTTACTTTGAGGCACAGATGGGTTGCAACTTGCTTATATTTCCATATTTGGCCATTGAATGAGTCAAGAATAGTATGAGCATCACCATTTCCAGCTCTCACTTGCAATTTTCTCTCTTTATATTTTCCAATGGTAATTACAATAAGTTTGGGAGAGTCTTTTTTTCTCAAAGGTATACTGGCAGTTGTTTGAATTATCTTTTTTTTTTTTCTTTGCTGACTGCAATGCTCTTGGAAGTGTTCAAGGCCAAGCTGGATGGAGTCCAGAGACACTTGATGCAGTGGGTGGCATCCCTGCCCATGACATGAGGTTGGAACTCGAAGATCTTTACAGTTCCTTCCAGCACAAGTCATTCTATGATTCTGTGGTTGTTCAAATCACCCATTACCATTAGACAACATCTAGAATACTCTGTCCAGTTCTGGTCAAAGGAACCAGAACCAGGCGTTGCATGACAGGAGGAGGACAGCCAAAGGACTTAAGCTGAAACAGAATTTCAGACAAGACTTAAAAAGAAACTTCCACCAGGAGGGCATTCAAACACTGGGAGTCATTGCTCAAAGTGGTAGCATAGCTTAACTCCTCAGAGGTTTTGAGCAACCATCTGGAAAAATCCCAGAGTTACAGCTGTCTGTGCTTTGAGTAGAAGGTTTAATCAGAGACTTCTGAGGCCATTTCCAAACTGCCTTAGTCTGGTCCTATAGAGCTTTGCATTTATTCATAGAATCATAGAAGCACAGAATGGTTTGGGTTAGAAGGGACACTAAAGACCATCTAGTTCCAACTCCTGCCGTGGGCACAGACACTTTCCACTAGACCAGGTTGCTCCAAGCCCTGTCCAACTTTTCCCTGGACACTTCCAGGGATCCAGGGGCAGCCACAGCTTCTCTGGGCAACCTGTGCCTCACTGCCTTCGCAGTAAAGAGTTTTTTCCTGATATCCAATTTAAACCTATTCTCTGTCAGTTTGAAGCCATTTCTCTTTGCCTTGTCATTCTTGTAAATAGTCCTTCTCCATCATTTCATGGGTTCCCTTCAAGTACTGGAAGGCCACAATTAGATCACCCTGAAGCTTCCTTTTTTCCAGACTGAACAATCACAATTTTCTCAGCTTTAACTTGAAGGAGAGGTGTTCCATCACTCTAATCATCTTGGTAGCCTCCTCTGGACACACTTATTATATGACTCTGCAGCCTCATTAAAGATATATTTTGAATCTTGCTGTGTTGTTTGCACACACACTTTTTTTTGTCTTTATCAAAGAATCCCTTGCCTTGCATTTTTGCAAAACTCCTTTGATCTCACATTAAAAATTGCTGATGTTCCTGGTGTTTTCTTGTATTATATTGATAAGTTCTCCCATGACCCATGGCTAAGAAGTCATTCCTAGATGACACTTAACTTCAATCTCTCTCGAAATCTTTGCTGAATTGCTTTCTTGCTTTTGTAAAATGTATTCAACATCACAGATATACGACAGAGAAGTGAACGTTCTGGCAGATTCCAACCTCAGGAAAACAAACCATTTTAAGTCTAAATTTGTATCAAGCTATCCCTTCCTGTATGTACATATTTTGACACCTTCGTCAACACAATTTCACTGTGCTTTTGTGCAGTATCTATATATTTCTTGAAACCTCTTAAAGTAGATAAGCAAAATTCAGGCACTTCTCCCAGTTTATTGAGTTTTCACAGCTCCATTTATAGTTTAGTTACTTCAGAGGGTTCTGGAACAAAAGCTGGAGATAAGAAGTGAGAGGTTTGGAAAAGTTGAAGGAGAAGCAAGTGTGCTTTTGTTTGCATATATGAATGTAAGTGTATATGAGTGCATGTTTCTTTACACAGACTCCTTCTCTTTTGCAGACCTTAGAATTTTTTATATTGTCAAGTTTTGTACTGCAAACCCAGGTTTGGCTTGAGTTACAGCAACTCAGATTGAGAGGTTTTCAGTTTTAATCCTTGGAGTTTGCACAAACAAGCCACCCCTCCAAGAAAATATCGTAGAGAATCAGAGCATGATGTGTGGATGTGGTGAGGACATGGGGTAGTGGTGGCCTTGGCAGTGCGGGGAAAGGTCGGACTTAATGGTCTTAAAGGTCTTTTCCAACCTAAACAATGCTATTATTTTATGATTCTACTGTTGCAGTAGGAAAAAGGTGATGTCCCATAATTGCTCAACCCATTTTGCTGTAGTATACTGGCACTGGTACCCTTTCAACAGAGAAGTGTGTATTTTTTGCAGCTTTCCTGTGCCAATGAGCCATTCAGTGCAACGTTACTGTGTCTGAGATCCACTGCTGCCCAGGACACCAGAATAATATAAAGAAATAAGGAATTTCACGTGGGAGTACAGGAGGCAACACAACTACATTTGTATCAGTAAACTAAAGAGCCAGTTGAGGTTTTTTGCCCACAGGCCAAATGACAGAATACGTCCATACTATCAAATTCTTTTAGCCTTTGAAATGTGATAGAAACCCTCCAAATTCCTCTTGGAAATGATCCATGGCCCGTGTTGATTGAGAAACTATGATTAAATATTACATAGCACTATGTTAATTTACCTGGGTAAAAAATGTCTCAGGCATTACACTCCTAAAATAATTCAATAAAGTTTCAGTGCCTATATTCAGGAGCTGATGGGTTCAAATTACCAAAACTGAAAAAATTCAGGTGCCTGATATCTGCGAAAAACTGGGAAAAAGCTGTCTTAATAGTAAGACTAATGAGGAATATACTGCCGGAGAATAACTCTTCCCAAATTGTATCTGTGGTTATAAAAGCTCATGTGTTTTTTTGTTAGTCCCTTGTTCACTCACTGGAGTGTATATCAGAAAATCATGGCTGGAAGCAAATTGATATGAAATTAGACAGGCTTCCACTACCACTGTAACATATTTCTGAAGATAATGAGGACTTAGGAGCCAAGTCCCTTAAGTGTTTGCCATTTCTGTGTGTTAATTCACTGAACATTTTGTAGATTTGAACAGAAGAAAAAAAGAAAAAAAGGATGAATTTTTGAGAAATTAAGCTTTTAAGAAATAAGAGAAGAAAATTAGGAAAAACTGAAATACTAAATCTGGTGATTCTCCAGATTCCATAGAAGTATATGGTCTCCTCTAGCGGCCTTTGAAAAATTCTAAAAAATATACGTATTTCTTTTTCATTTAGTTTTGGAGTTTTTTACTTCCAGCAACTTTGTCTGCAACATAAAATATTAAATTTTGTCACAGAGGTCAAAGTCAATCGCTTTGCTAGTTAACTTGTTTGGAAGGAAGAATAACATCTTGTTTGGAAACTATAGAGCTTTTCCTGAGTCACTTTGGGTCTTCTTGTGTGTGGGCAGAGTCCTGTACTTGTGTTACATAACAAAGATCTCCCCAGGCACAGGAAATTTCAGGAGCCTATAGAAATTTCAGTCCTGGATGGCACAAAATAAATGAAACATCACACAGTTTTCGAGAAAGGGGAATTTTTTATTCTTTGTTTTACATGTCATCCTTCTCTGATAAGTGGTTGCAGACTATCAGCAACTTCTGCTGCAGGAGTAACAGCAAAGGCTGGTTATAATCTTGTTTATTAAATGTCACAAGAGGGGAATAAATCAGCTTCAACATGACATGTCATATTGTTGATGCATAGATTGTTGAATGCATGTCTAAGTAAAAACTAGAGGATAATGAAGAATCCAAAAGCAGAGGCATGATAAAAATGATCCAAGGGTAAGTCAATTGTTTGCTAATCTGTTGTGCATTTTCTCCACTTCATGTCTCTGTTGCCTTTTCCTGTTCTTCCACACATACAGGTTGGATCACACATAAAAATCTAAGTGCCTACTGAGGCCAAACCTAAACCTTTGCAAATACGGATAACTGGAATCAGAAAATTTTGTTCGAGCATATTTGTACTGAAAGGAAACATCCTTGTTGCCACTAAAAGAAAGAATAGGAGGTGGGAGCATTATGAAAAGTGTTTCTGTTGCAAAGGAACAAGCCACAGCTCTTATCAGTATAGGACCAAAGACTGCTGTCTTTATTAAAATAAATAGCAAAGCAGTTGGGAACAGAATTTGCTGCATAGATAGGGATGCTAGGTAGGAAAAGAGAAGAGCAGAGCAATGTGAATAAACATGTCACAGTGAAAACCACAAGAAGTAAATGGGAATGAACCAAGTGCAGAGGTACTCTACAAATTAACACAGCTTCCAAAATGCTGTATGGATTTTAAAATAGGGGTTGAGATAAGAATAATTAGCAGCAAAAAGGAAAAAGGGAAAAAAAAATCAAGTTAGAGATGTACTTTTTCAAACCTGGGGCAGATATTTTCAAAGGTGCTGAAATTAATGTGATCTCAGTAGCTAATTCCCCCAGCTAGTTTTGAACTTTTTCACAGAGATGCTTACTATTGGGTAGCTACATCCATAATTAGGCCCTTAAATCAAAGAAAATTAGTTTCAAGAGAAGGTGACCTCTTCTTAAAGCTACTCAGAGTTCAGCGCTTTTGATGATCAGGTCACTTTGATTTAGGTCTTGGGTCGATAGCCTGGGTATCTTGACCTCCAGGGGCCTCTTGAGCAAGTATCACAGGGTTACAACCTCCATGTCCACTAAGTACTGCAAAATGAAAAGAAGGTACTGGAAAGATCTCCCTGCAGAAGGGGCAGCCTGGTAGGACAGAGCTGTGTTTTGACCTTACTGGCTCAATGTGAGACAGTTGTAGGAAGGACAACTGATTCCCAACACCCTGCACAGCTCTACTCAATATTTTTCTGATGTCAGTCCAGGTGGAAGGGTGCACAAGAGGAATAAGAGGTAGTCATGAGGATGACTTTGCAAGTCATTGACCAGTCCACAATTCAAATGAGCTGGTTCATTTCCTCAGATTCCTGAGTGAAGGCTGGCCAACAACATCTCCTTACTTCAAATCAAGAGAAGAAGCTCTGCTGAAAACTGATGGGCTATTCTGCCACTCTATGATAAGACCCTGCTTGAGGGTTCAATTTCTTGGCTGTTCAAGAAATAAAAAATAAAAAATCCAAATGGCTGCCATCCTCAGAGGATTTCCTTTATCTCTCTCAGTTACTGCCATACAGGCAAAATACTGGGTTTTGTTCCCATGACAGACAAGGAGACTTCAGCCATCTCTTTAGTTCTAGTCCAGTCTAACTTAGTGTCTTTCACCATCACAGAATCATTAAGGAAAAGACCTCTAAGATTATCTTTGCAAAACAATGTCCGAGGAGATCTATGAGAAGCTCAGCTCAACTGCTGGGCTGACTAAGCATTGTAAATAGATATAGGTTGGTTCTGTGCTTATTTAACTGATATAATTCAAAATCTCAAGACACACGTTTTACAACTGTTGATGCTTGCGTGGTTTTCAGGTAGTGACAACACCCTGCTGGAACCAGGGGGAGAATTAACATCATCTTTTAGCTCCTCCAAACCCCATTTTACCACCATTTTTTTTCCTAGTACAATTGCAATGGGTTTGTGCAATGATCCCATATATGAAACCTTCCATTTTTCTCTTTCCTTTTTGTTCAACTTCTTTCTTCTTTACACACCTCCTTTTTTGCTAAGATCTGTTCTTTTTTCCCCTCTCTTCTGATCATTTCCTTTTTCCTTGACTGCAAGAATCAGCCAATAAAAGGGTCAACTGTCTCTTTTGTGGCTTTGGTGCTGCATCCTAAAATTATGAGGGCTGAGCTGGAAAAGAAATCAATTATATTACATCATTGTTCATTACCGAACAGACTGCTGCTCTTCTTAGCTAGGTTCTGCTTCTGAGACAAATATAATGATGCGACTCAGTTCCATAACATGACAAAAGTGATGGAGTAAGATCTGTCCATCAAAAAACAATGGAAAGCAGAATTCAGTTTCCATATTTTTAACTTTAATGGCCTCACACTGGAAAGGACTGCAGGGAGCACTGTGACTGCCTCCTCTGACCTCTTGCATTACACAAGCCACTGAACTGAGCAAATTGATCTCTGCAGCTGGCCCCTAGCTAGGGTTGAGTTTGTATGAAATCCCAACAGCTTCAGTCCTGGAGCAGAGCATCAGTACTGTGTTTATCCCACACCTTTTGGGAAGATACCTAGGCTAGTGTTGGTTTTAGCTTAACAAGAAAATCTCTCCAATGTTTCTCCATAATCAGTGGAGAGAAACACATTGGCTCTTCCAGCAGGGTGCTCAGGGCACTCAGAGTTTGGCCCTTGCCATGAGTCTTAACCTTAACAGAACACTTTTTTCCTGTTGCTGACTACCAAGGGAGATTGTGGAGATAAACATTTCTAGAAATAAGTCAGCCTGTTTGAACAACACCATCTGCAAATTGATCCTTTTTAATTTATTTTTAAGCAGATGCTTTGTAAGGGACAACCCAAATCATTTGGGTAAGCAAGGGCGTTACTTTCAAATTAAAATATTACTGTTGACTATTACAATGACATAACAGCAAGTAAA
Organism: Oreocharis arfaki; assembly: GCA_013398015.1. Lineage (NCBI taxonomy): Eukaryota > Metazoa > Chordata > Aves > Passeriformes > Paramythiidae > Oreocharis > Oreocharis arfaki. Next base: position 575,317 of record VZRR01001183.1, on the reverse strand, counting down.
ACTACCAAGAGAGTGAACATTACTCTTTGGAATTACTCATTAAACAGCAATATCCTCATGTTTGTTAGAGGGATCAAGCTAGTGGTTCCCAGTGGATAATTCTTACAACAGACTTCAAACAGTTAAAGCAACATTGGTGCTTTCACATGTCAAGCATTTGTATAAGAATTTGAGGTTTATTAGAAAGATTGATGGAATTCCTTAAAGAATCTGCAAGGGAACACTCTGTCCAAGCAATGGACAACATAGAACAAGTTCATCAGCAGAAGACTTTGATAGAAACCCCTCTGGACACCCTTGTGCACCCAGTTGCTGGCATAGGCAATACATTGCTCAAGTGTTAAACACCAATTTTTTAATGGCATAAAAAACCCCCATACATACATCATTAATTTTCAAATAAAAAAAGTCAAAGGAATACTACTTTTCCACATCACCCATCCATATTAATCTTCCTACAGAAATAGTGGTCCTGGCCCATTCCGACAGTCATAAAATTGTCCGGATCTCTTGTTATTAATAGGAGAGTTTTATTCTAGGATCACACTGAAATTCCAGTGCAGGTAATTGCATTTTGCATGTCTTACTGTCCCACAGCTCCTTCAGCTGCCTTCAGTTCCTGTTCAAATTGTGTCAGGGTATTGTCAAATATGTTTAGTAACTGACATGTTCCATATCTGAAGTGCTTCCATTTTCTGTCTGATGAGGAGGTGAGTTCCCAGTTTGTTTCCCTAGCTGGCTTGCTCACCAGCTGTGTCAGGAAGTTCTCTTCCACACACTCCAGGAACCTCCTGGGCTGTTTCCTCTCTGCTGTATTGTGTTTCCAGCAGACATCTGGTAAATCCCCCACAAGGACAAGGGCTGGAGACTGTGAGACTTTGCTTTGCTGTTTGTAAAATATTTCATCTGCCTCCTGGGTGGGTGGTCTGTAACAGATTCCCACCAGAATATTGGCCTTGTTGGCCTTCCCCTGACACTTGTCCATAAACATTCAACCCCGTCATCACCAACAATAAGTTACAGACAATCAAAATTCTCCCTAAAATTCAGGGCTACCCCAAAACCCCTCCTTCCTTGCCAATCCCTTCTGAAGAGTTTATAGCCATCCATTCCAGCACTCCAGGTGTGCCAGTCCCTTCACCATGTTTTCATGACAGAAGTTGTGTCAGTTTTCCTGCTGCACAACGTCTTCCAGATCCTCCTGTTTGTTGCCCGTGCTGTGTGCCTCGACATAGATGGTCTGCACTTGGACTACTGATCTTGTTGCTCTTCTATGGGGAAAAGCCCTAATCCCTATGTGGCCATTATCAGACACTTCCACGGTTTCTAACACATCAATAACCCCGGTGTCTGCTGCCACATGGATCTTCATCCCTCACCTCCAGTGAGACAGCAGACTGAAGAACCTTGCTAGCACACTACCCCTCGGCCATTGGCAAGTCCTCCTCCGGTTTATCTGCAGTCGTCTTGGTTTTATTCTTTTCCACCTTCAAATGTAGTTTAAATCTCTTCCAGTGAGCCCTGCTAATTCTTGTGCAAAGGACCTTTTCTCCTTTTGACACAGTTGTACCTCTCTGGTTCCAGCAGGCCTGATGTCAGGTAGGCTCATCAGTGAACAAAACCCCCCAAATTCTGCTGGTGACACCAGTCTTGGAGCCAGGTGTTGATCTGCTGGCTCTCCCTGTTCCTTCCCTCATCATTCCTTGCAACTGGAAGGATAGAGGAGAACGCTACTTGTACTTCTGATCCCTTAACCAGTTGTCCCAGAGCCTTGACGTCTCTCTTGATTGTCCTTGTATTGTTGCAACTTCTATGGCTGTCAACCTCAAAAATTAGGAATGGATAATAACCTGAGGGTTGTACCAGGGAGCTTTCTCTTCACTGCTGTAATCGTGGTTCCCTGGAGGCATCAGGCTTCCGTAAGAGGTCTGTTCTGCACATTGGGCCTTCTGTTCCCTCCACAGGAGAGTCTCCTATGACAAAGAATCATCTTAGCAAGGTAGAGGCTGATTAACCTCAGTAGCACCTCCAAATTCAATGAACCATTGTCCTTGCTTATTGTTTGTTTCCTCTTTCATAGCCCCGTCCCTGTTACCCAGGGGCACCTGGGGAGGTGAAGCACTCAGAGATGTTCCTGCTGTGCCAGCCAGGGACTGGCCACCATTGCCCCCTCTCCCTGAAGTCACTGTGTTCAGCCAGGTGGAGAGAGGACAGAGATCCTTCATATCCTGGATTATCCAGTCGTGTCTGCAGGACTCCCCAACCTACTCACATCCAGCTACACCTCTGCCTCCCCCAGTTAAGAACATCTCCCTGTGCACCACACTGAGGTCTCTGCTGCTAATTAAAGCTGCTCACCTCAGCTCTTCCTTTCAATAATTATCATTAAGTGCTCAGAAAACAACAAAAAAAAAAACAACAAAACAAACCTCTTGACCAAAAGGAAATAAAAAAAGTATCAGAAGCTATTAGAAGAAACCCCTTCACACCTGATTTTTCATGTGTGTGTGTATGCCTGTTTAGCTCTATTCAGTTTTTTGTTTGAATTGTATAAAACTGTTGAAACAAAATAATTTATTAGCTCAGTTTTATTTGCAAGGAAGGTTCAGTTGCCCTTTATATTATTGTTATATCTCAAGACAATGTTTCTTTACTTATGAGCAGATGTTTGAAATCCTCCAGGAGATTTTTATAAGACTATGGAAATGAACTTGGCATGGGTACCGGTCTCCCAGGTGGAGCGGGTGAACACAAGCCTTCTTAGAAGTCTCAGATCAAGGCTAGTCAGAAAGAGCAACAGAGCCCAGCCACCAAAAGCCTAGTGCTTTGGTGACTGACAGGTACAGGCTCTTTCTGAAGCATAAAAAGGAATGCTAAATGATCTCACTGACAGAATAAATCTTCTATTTGTTTGGTCTGGACCAGATGTGCTAAAGGCTGATGTGGAAATGTCTGCTGATGCCAATCTCAGTTTAAATCACAATTTGGCAGCGGGGCTTTTTTCAGCCCCCTCTCTAAAATTCCTCCATTCTCTTTTTTGTTTCTTTTTTTTTTAAAGTTGCAAGGCCACTCAATGTTCCTTATAAAGTTTCAGCATTGATACAATTAACTGGAAATGGCCTCGCTTGTTTTCCGTAGGACTGTGAGGAGCAGTCTTTCAGGTTTTGCTGCCTGAATATCACAGAAGCCACTGGAAAGTCAGGAGAAACTCTTCAAGGCATCAGGCACTGAGGCCTCTGCCCCATCCTAACACCATCTGTCCACATCTCATTATGCAGACTTGGATGCCTTTCCAAAACACGGTCCAACAAAAATGGCTGTGGGAATTTTCACTCAGGTATTTTGACAGACCCCTATGTGTTGGGATGCATCCTTGTCTTCCAGAGTATTTTAAAAAATAATAATCTGGTTAATAAATTTAAAACAATGAAGCATGTTAAAACCTTTAATATTTTTATTTAATATACCCTTTGCTCCTGACCATGCCTGGTGTCACCTTTCGCAAAAATAAGATAAAAAAATTAATTGGAAAACAACACTTCATAGACTCCTAGAATGGTTTGGGTTGGAAGGGACCTTAAAGATTGATTAGTTCCAACCCTCTGCCACAGGCAGGGACATCTTNGACCAGATGTGCTAAAGGCTGATGTGGAAATGTCTGCTGATGCCAATCTCAGTTTAAATCACAATTTGGCAGCGGGGCTTTTTTCAGCCCCCTCTCTGCTCTTCCTCCATTCTCTTTTTTGTTTCTTTTTTTTTTAAAGTTGCAAGGCCACTCAATGTTCCTTATAAAGTTTCAGCATTGATACAATTAACTGGAAATGGCCTCGCTTGTTTTCCGTAGGACTGTGAGGAGCAGTCTTTCAGGTTTTGCTGCCTGAATATCACAGAAGCCACTGGAAAGTCAGGAGAAACTCTTCAAGGCATCAGGCACTGAGGCCTCTGCCCCATCCTAACACCATCTGTCCACATCTCATTATGCAGACTTGGATGCCTTTCCAAAACACGGTCCAACAAAAATGGCTGTGGGAATTTTCACTCAGGTATTTTGACAGACCCCTATGTGTTGGGATGCATCCTTGTCTTCCAGAGTATTTTAAAAAATAATAATCTGGTTAATAAATTTAAAACAATGAAGCATGTTAAAACCTTTAATATTTTTATTTAATATACCCTTTGCTCCTGACCATGCCTGGTGTCACCTTTCGCAAAAATAAGATAAAAAAATTAATTGGAAAACAACACTTCATAGACTCCTAGAATGGTTTGGGTTGGAAGGGACCTTAAAGATTGATTAGTTCCAACCCTCTGCCACAGGCAGGGACATCTTCTACTACAACATGCTGTGTTTGAGCCCCATCCAGTTTGTCCTTATTTGTTTTGTTACAGAATATGTGGTCAAAATGTTCTAATTTTTCCCTATAAATGAGATTTTCGGAGAGGCTTTTTGGAGGACATTCAAATATCAGGCAAGGAATAAAAAATGTAAAAAAAAAAAGAGTGGAAACATAATTGTTACAATGAGATATTATTATCTATTGTGCGATAAATAAAGACACAAGAACCTCTGGTTTCATTAAAATCTTGGATGAGATTGAAGAAGTTTGACACACCTGAGCAGAAACTTTCTGGCTCAAAGAAATTACAGTTTTATGTTAGAACCAAAACCATGGAGAAAACAATAGAAAAGCCTTGAAAGAGAAGGACATACGTGGTCAAGTTTTGCTGTCAGTAAAACCCAATAAAATACACTATTTGAATTATCAGACCTTGCAGACTTCGTCAATATATGGATGGAAAAACTTCTAGATTGTAATTTTTTGGTAAGAAAAAAAGGCACTGCATTTCACAGCAGACCAGACATGCACACCAAATGTACAGACATCCAAAGAGTTTGTTGTTCTGTGACAGTGCTTTACAGAAGACTGCATAACCAAGTCCTCAAACTGTATTTTCATTGACAGAAGAAGGCTGGTGGGTAACCTCCACAAGTAAATCAGGCTTTTCATTCTCACTGGTCAAACCATTTGTATTGGTGACAAATTAAGTCAGTTCTTGGATCAAACTGTATTGCAGGAGGAATCTCTTGGGACAAACAACTGCAAAATGAAACTGAGATCAGTGTAGCAGGGATGGAGGAGACAACACCAGCTCTGGCAGGATCCACCTTTCTTATACTGTGCATTAGTGCAATTTTTTGGTAGAATTTGAAAATTCTGTGGGATGTGTAAGGTGTCTCTAGCTGCTGAACATAATGCCAACAATAAGGATTGTTAGGAAAGATTACAATAAGGATCGACCAAGCAGGTGCAGTCAACATCTACCTCTGAGAACTTCATTTACATATAAATTTTAGGAGCATCCAGTAGCCTAAATATTTTTCAGTTTGCCAAGATAAAAATACTTATCTTCCCAACAACCATTTTATAAACAGTTCCCTGTTTCTGTACCAGCTCTCCATTGATGACCACAGTCCCTCAAACACAGCCAGGGGAGCTGTTTCTGTGGGCACCCCTGACAGACTGGTTGGACTCCAGAGATAATATTGCAGATCTGCTGGTGGGACTTTTTGAGCCAAGGCGTGAATGTGTTTGGAAATGATTGCTGTCTCTTAGAGTTCTTCATGAAACAAACTGTTGAGAAAATCTTACTAATCGCATCTTTGTTCACATGGAGATGCAGAATCCAAAAATCACCACTTCTTTATTCTCTCCTCTTCTGCACCTACAGGAGACACTGGGCCAGGTCACGGGACACTGACATGCTACCAGTAGTGACCTGTCCTTTGTTGCAACAGAGGGAAATAAAGGTGATCCTGTGAAATTACCTAGACCTTACTCATAGCCTTTTCTTCAAAGGCATCTGCACTCTGACTGCTGAAGCAGTCTATTGTTTTGTGGGTCTGTTAGATGTGCCCTTGCTCCAGGAAAAGCTGACAGCAACAATAGCAAAAAATAGGAGTGAATATCAAGTACACACTGTAATGCATATTTCATCAGAGCTCAGCAGCTCTTTCTCTGACTCAAAATAAATTCTCTTCTTTCCCTCTGACTCCCAAAATATAAACACAACACAAAGCCTTTCCAAAATACAATCATCAAAAGTGTGAGTCCACCTTCTCAGGAGTACTGTAACTTCAGACTACTGTTTGCTTAACTGGAAATCCCAAATTATACCCACAGCTGATGGAGAAACTGCTACTTTAAATATCTGGTTTCATTTCTCTGAATACCAAGATTGACTTTTTCTCCAATTAATGTGGTGAAAACATGCTTTCTGTTCTTATTTAAGATGTCAAAGTGTCAGATCGTTTCTTTACAGCTCAAACAGGAGACACGTGTTTACAAAAAAATAAAATAGAATAGTTCAGTCAGAGCTGCAGTTAATAATTTCAGAAATGATACAACAAGATAGAATTACTATTGTATTATGGTATAACATGACATAATTGTGACAGGCCTTGACATGTGCTGGGCATGATTGTCTGTCATGCAGCAGTTGCTGGATCTTCACCAAATCAGTCTGAATGCAAGAAATCAAAATACAATTTAAGCTGGACAAATTCAGGCTAAGCAAAAGATTGATGTATTCTAATAATGAGAGGAATTAACCTTTGAAGCAAGAATTTCGATGGATATTCTATCTCAGGCAAATTTAGATGAAGGTTTTAAGATTTATTTTATTTTACTAAATAAGGAGTTCATTTAAGCAGAGGGATATTCAATGCTATCCAAACTAGATGAACAGTAATTTCTTTTGATTGGCAGAAAACCTACTTTTAATGCTTCTTCCACAAAGCTGTCATATATAATTCTTAAAGGAAGGTAGTTGCTATCAGTCCTCCTTAAGAATAATTAACCACTGTTTTACAGCTTCTACCTGCATGTGATTTAGAGAGACCTGCTTTGCAGTGAGTGATGACAGAGTCATGGCATCTCAACCAAGTTTAACTGTCTAATTACTACGTATGTTGTCTTCTCTATTTCTGGGGCTAGTAAGTTAATTACTAACATATAAACAGCACTGGAACTATGAATGGCCATTAACAAGCTGTTTCTAAAACTAGATGGTCCTTCCAAAATAGATTTTAATTAGCTGACTGGCTTTGCATTGATAAGCTCTCAGACATTCCATAATTGTATCTCATGAGCTTTCTCAAATAAAATTAGCCCTTTTAAAAATTTTATTCAAGCTTGGCAGGAGAATTTCAGAATATTACAGCATGAGCAATCCTACAGGTAGAGTCTTTTTCTCCTTCATAGTTAATCTATAAACTTTCAGGTGAAGTGCATTTTCCAATTCTATGGTATTGGAGGAAAAGTGTAAGGCTTTATAGCCAAAGGGGCTATAAGTCAGAGTTATTTGAAGGATTAATATGCCAGAGGCCATCATCTTTCAGTATTGAAAAATGAGTTAATGGCTTTCGTTGCATAGACTATAAAACCACAAGGGATCCTACTAAATTTTGACCTTCTGTCTATCATTGGGCGCTCAGTGTTACCCAATATCATACCCTGGATTTGAGTTAGTCAAAGAATTTAAATTTCAGGGTTTGTCAGGTGTGTGTCATTGGCAGAGAAAAGGAGAAGCCAAGATGTGACCAAAACCTGAGGCTGCAAAGCATGGAAATCAATTGGATATCCTTTTCCTACTGTACATTTGAAGATAAATTGCACCCTAATTGCACCTTAGCAGTAAAAGGAAACCTACTACATCCACAAAATCCAGATCTTTGCCTGTCAGACCTAAGTGGAAACTTCTTCCCTGAATACAGTGAGTGCTCTGACTGTGAAAGAGCAAAAATTGCCTGTGCCACCTTGGAGTAGTGAGCGCCACTATCATGGATGTCTCTGAGGAACACTGAGAAATAGAAACCAGACAACCCCAAATATATCTGGTTAATAGTGTACTCAGGAAAAAACACTCCTGGAGCCCTTCAGGCAACTGGGGCATGACACAGAATTGCTATCTTTCTTCATGAAAGCATTTTGAACATGTCAGGAGCATTTTATCTGTTTAGCACTCTGTGAAAGAGAAGTCTGAGACCATGCATGAGTGGGGTTTGAAACATCCTTCCTACCCTTCTCCAAGATCCTTCTAGGTCATGGCTGAGTTCCAGTTTGCTGGACACGGTGAGTAAAGACTTTGTGAATACCCATAGGGCCAAGGTTGTTTCCAGACAGAAAGAAGCTTTGCTTTTCAGACAGGAAAGAAAAAAAGGAGAAATGAGGAAATACATTGGTTGCAGGACCGTTTTTTTCTGAAAGATCTTGGTGTTAGGCTCATGAGGGCAGTGATAGGTCTTAATGGCCCAGACCAGCCTCCCCTGGACCTCTACCCCTTTTGCCTATGGACGTAGCAGCCTCTAATAAGCTCAGACCTGTGCTTCAGTCCCTGTTTGACCTAAGCTGTAGGTTTGCTGGTCTCCAGTCCTGCGTCTGATCCTGCCTCCTGAATGGAATTTGGACTTATACTGCAGTCTTCTCCTCAGGCCTGTTTTGTTTTGTCCCATTTGGATTCTGACCAGGCTCCCTGGAGGTGCCATGGACCTTTTTCCTGCCATACAGGTGGTCAAATATTGGAACAAGAGCCCAGAGAAATTAAAAAATCTTCATCCTTGAAGTGTTCCAGGGCAGGCTGGACAGGGCTTGGAGCAACCTGGGGTACTGGAAATGGTCCCTGTCCACGGCAGGGGGGTGGAATGAGATGACTTTTAAAGCCCCTTCCAACCCAAACGATTCTGTGATTCTGTGATTCTATGCAATCAAATTTGGCCCTGCTCTGATAGGGGGCCTGGATGAAGTGAGTTGCTACAAAGGTTGTTTCTAACCTATCTTATCCTATGGCTCTAGCAAAATCTTTAAAAAAAAATTAGCTACAGAAACTGCACAACTGAACAGCACAAATGAACAGCTGATGTCTGAAATCATAATAGAGTGGCAATGCTCCCTGTCCTATTTCTTCTCTCTGACTTTTATAGCAAGGGCTGGTCTCTCAAAATGGAATTATTTCTCAGGAGCTCATCTGTTCCTTCTGTGCCAAGAACAAAGGAAAAAAAATATTTAAAACGAGTGTGATGTGAACAGGATCATTGCAAAGTAAAATGTTTTTCAAAGTTTCCCAGGAGGTATCACTAGTTTTTTAGATCCATCTGGAATTCAATCATTGTTACTTGCCAGCTGCTGCTGGGACCTTCCAGTTGTTTCTCCTCTTCTGGACACAACATGTAGTGGGAGCAGTTTTTGCTGCTGATATAACTCTGAAGGACAGGCACATAAGCTGGGAATACAGGCAGCTTTTTGGTTCTGCTTTTTGAACTGGACCAGATTTATTAAGTACTGTCTTGGCTGCTTACAGCTGGGGTAATTGGAGGGTACAATTTCTGAAATTCCATGCGGAATACAGCCAGCAGAAAATCTCTATGCTGCACAATCCTGACAGCTTTATTTAAAGTTACAGGCTCAGTTTTGGAGAGCATATATGACAGGATTTATATTTTGTATTTTATTCCCTGAAAGACCTCTAAAGGTATGCAAATGTCTCTCCAAAACAGGTACAGTTAATTTAGGAAAGTAATAAAAAGAACTTACAAACTCTAGGTAGTAATCCATACTATCTACAAAATTGCTTGACCCTGATATAAAAACAGCAAGAATCAAAAAATTAGTTCTACTCATCTGTTTAAGCACCACAAAATATTTTGCTGCCCCTTGCAGTATCTGAATTCAGATTACTGGCATGCTCTGGATCCCTTGCTGCCAGGAGAGAAGACCTGCAACTACAAACTTCTGCAGGTGCTGAACTTGAGCACTGCAATGACACCCCAATGCTTGTGATGAAATGCATTCCTGAGCAGTGGAGAGAGTGGCTAACACATCACATTCCCAGAAGGGTGCCTTATTCTTTCTTAAGTTTCCTGGAAGCTTAAGAATTTATTTGAATTGAATTTCACAGATGTTTGAAGAGTTTTGTGAACACTGTTCAGTTTAGTCACCTCAGACAGCTGAAAGCTTAAGGTAAAAAGAGACAACAAAAAAATCCAACTTAAAGCAACTGTTTGGGAAACAACTGTTAAGATGCTTGTCAATGACAGGGTTGGAAAGCAAGTAGATATAAATTTTTAGAAGAAAAATCAATGGACCCCTAAGGTGTATTTTCCTGGGTGTCTCAGAGCTAGTCCTGCTTTGCACCCCATATTGATGCCTCGGAGGTTTGGCCTTTTAGTATCACACAAATGTAAAAGAAATGTGATAACACTGAACATGACAATGTGTTGCGAAAAACAAGCTGCCAAGCAGCTTAAAAAAGCTGTCAGACTACCTGTCAATAAATGTGCATTGTTTGGTGAAGTGGATCCCAGCTGCAAATTCTAGGAGACGAGAGGGCGTTGCAGGCCCCACAAAGTTTCTCTTCGTCCCTGCAGGGTGCCAGGGCAACCAGGATGCAGACAGACTGAGGGCATCAAAAGGACTGCCTCAGTAATGTTATTGGCCTTTCTGGTGCATATTCAACCAAGCAGCACCTCAAAACTTCTGTCAAATAATCAATCAAGGCAGTAATAGTAGGATGAAGCCTTTTCCCCCCAGATTATTGGTCTGAACCTAGACAGGTAACGTATTTTGAGATGAGGACCTATTATATGGTTGTCATTTGGCCAAAACAATAAAAATTAAAGGATATTCAGATCCAGGATTTCATTCTGTGACATTCTTAAATCAAGGATTGACTTCAGGGAAGTAAGGCAAGCTTTGCCAGAGATGTGCATCATGACATGATCAGAAACTAAGTTCATATTCCCATGTCATTTTGCATACTGTTAGCAGTCCTATTGCATCAAAGCACTGTTGTACAGGGTAACCACCCAAATATTTAATTCTGGGCAGATTTTTTCAGACTGTGCTTTCTCTTGTAATATCAGGATCATAGTATGCATAGAACCATAGAATCATTACTTTTAGAAAAGACTTCTAAGATTATCGCGTCCAGTCTTTGACCCAATGCCATCATGTCAACCAGAGCAGAGTACTGAGTGCCACGTTGAACACCTCCAGGGATGGGGACTCTACCACCTCCCTGGGCAGCCCCTTCCAGTGGCTGACAACCCTTTCTATAATGAAATTCTTCCTGATGTCCAACTTGAACCTCTCCTGGCACAACTTTTGGCCATTTCCTCTTGTCTTTTCCATTGCTCCTTGGCAGCAGAGCTCAACCCCCACCTGGCTGCACCCTTGTTGCGTTTCACTGCGGGGAACTTCGAAAAGTTCTTTTAGAAACGGATGGTCAGGAACAAAATTAAGCCAAACAAGGCAAACGTTGTATCTGAGAACCATTTATTGGTAATGAAAAACAAAATACAAAGGAGTTACTCTGTCAAAGAGGGCTAGAAAAGACAGAGCAAGACTAAGGAAAATGGGAAAGGAATGGAGAGAGACAGAGGGGACAGAGAGGAAAAGAGGGTGTTACCACCAGCGAGGCAGGGCAGTGCTGTCGGCATCCAGGCAGCAGGGGCATGCACGCTGCCTGCCTGTGGACGGGCTGGGTGTGAACAAGCCTGCACAGCTCCCAGAGGGGCGCGGCTCCACAGGCACGGCTCCCGGGGCGACAGCACCAGACATGCGGTGAGTGGGTGCTTGGGCAGGAGGACCAGGACCCTGGGCAGGGTCACGGCGACCGGCTGGACCGGGACAGCAGGGTGGGCAGGGACGGCTGGACCGGGACAGCAGGGTGGGCAGGGACGGCTGGACCGGGGCGGCAGGGTTGGAAGCGGGCAGCCCAGGCAAGGACGCGGGGCGAAGTGGCAAGGCGGCGATCAGGGGCAGAAGAAGGCAGGGCAGGTGTGAGGGCGAGCCAGCGAGGGCAGGAGAGCCAGAAGGCAGGAAGCTGGGGCCAGGGCAAAGGAGGGAGGGAACAGGAGCAGCGAACAGCAGCGAGCCTCCCTCGAGCAGCAGCGAGGCCTGACGCAGTTGGTTTTTACACCCCCTGGCCCCTCCCAAAGCCTGCCCGCAACCATTGATCCAGTCCAACCTTCCTGTGCCGTCCATTGGTGGAGAGCTTTCTGCAACCTGATCAGAGAAGCCCCTCCCCAGTGTCTCCTGCTGCCTGCCTGGTGTGGGGTGTTGCCAGGCGAAGTCCCCCCAGAGACGAGGCTTCCCCCACTCCTGGCTGCCCCCCACGAGTGGCAGGTGTACGCTCCCTCTCCCCACATGCCTCTGACAGCCCTGACAACCAGAGCTGAGGGAAAATGAAATGGCTGAATTCAAACTGAATTGGCTCTTCACAGCCCTCCTGCCACGGAGTTGTGGAGAGACCAAAGGTCCCCCCTGAGCCTCCTTTTCTCCAGGCTGAGGGCTCCCCACAGCTCCCTCAGCAGCTCCTGGTGCTCCAGCCCCTTCCCCAGCTCTATTACCTTGCCTGGACACACTCCAGCCCCTCAATGTCTTTCCTGAATTAACAGGCCCACAACTGGACCCTATATTATCACTCTCCACCACAGTAGACATCATTAGCTCAGTCAAACCTTCACTGAATTGTTTATTATAGTGCAGACAAATGCAACTGAGCTTTTTTCATGCTCACATCTGCCATAAAGCTCATATAATTCAGTGAAAATAGACATACCCACTGGAGGAAGTTTAAATAATATGGTTTTCATATCTTAAATAAGAACAAAGACAGACTGGCCATAAAACATTTGAAAATCTTAGTAGTGTCTACATATAAATAAATATGCTCAAAATATTTTCAGTGAGTTGACAGAATTTGCATCTGATTGATATCAAAAAGCTTCAGTTTTCTTTTCTTAACAGTACAAAGAAAAGAAACATCTAAAGCAAAGCATATTGGGCCTGTAAGTTTTTGGTGAAGATGTGAGAAACTTGAGATTTGTCTAAATCATTTAGAATCAAATGGAAAAACATATGTCTCTGTGTAAGAGACAGAAGAACACTTCAGAGGCTACTGCAAGGACAAGGTCTTGCTTGAGACTGGTTTGGTCTGTCCTCATTGAGAGGAAGACACAAACAAGGAAAGGAATATCAGAAAAGAAATGACTGAAGTAATAAATATTATTCATTAAAAAAAAAACTGAATAAGAGAACATGGGAAAGATGTAAGCATTTTGAGATATAAAAAAATGAATGAACTGAGCAGAAATGTTCTGCATCTTGGAATTGCTTTTCCTTTTAGTCAAATTTTTTTTGTCCCTTAATCTCTCTATTTCTTCTCATTGGTATGACTTGTGGAGAAGGAGAGCAATGTTTCCAAAATAATGTGATTTTGTCATGGGAATTACTGTGTAGATTAGCATCAGGCACCATTCTTGGTACAAACAACAGGGGATCATAGAATCGTAGATTGGTTTGGGATGGAAAGGGACCTTCAAGATCATCTATTTCCAGCCCCTCTGCCATGGGCAGGGACAACTTCCGTGAAAACAGGTTGCTCAGAACCCCATCCAGCCTGGCCTTGAACACATTTATTGACTGGGCATCCACAACTCGATATTCATCATGAAACAGGACTTTTCCACCTTCCCAGTATTCTCTCTCACCTCCTGCCATGACAATCCTGCATGTACCGAGCGGTGTGATTTTCAACAACGCACCTTCCACTGGAGTTTCAGAGAGTAGGAGGGAAAGAGTGAGGAGGGAAGAGAACTGAGGATTCCTATAGCGTTATCCAGCTACAAGATCCTCCTGAAGAGTCGTCCAGACATGGTGGGCTTTTTGTCTTCTGAACATTTCTCCGTGAGCAGACAACTGAACCTCTGTCTAAACACAACACATGGCGAATGGTGAAGCAGAGAAGTGACAGCTCAGTATGAAGTCTCAGTGCTCAGATTTTTCATTTTCTATTCAAATCACTGTTTACAAGCTTCTCAAGCAACAGTTCCAGGATGCAAAATGGCATTCACCATCCTCCCTCTCATTTGGCTTGGCAGAATAAAGGTCACGAGTGAGTCTGTCAGACTGAACGCTGCATCCTTTGCTCTCTGTGACAAACAAAGAGCTAATCTGATGCTGTAGGCTCTGTCACCTCTATCAAATCTCATTTTTGTCTTCAGTTTGTTGGCAGTTTCAAATGGCTGCTTTTCAAAAGGTTCTTTCCTGAATATGTGAATTTGGGGCCTTATATCTTTTTCTCCTGAGATGTTGACAAGCCGCTTATAGCATGGACTAATGATTAAATCTCCTTTTCCAGTATATAATGTTTTTTTCACTAGTCTGGTTTGAAGGGGGGGGAGGCGGCAGGGTTCAAGTATATACTTATTTAAACAGACTCAGTTAAACATTTCAGGGTTTTTTTGTTTTGGCTTTTTTTCCTTCTTTTTTCTTTGTAACGCAAAAATGTGAAATTAAAAGAGTCAGCTTTAACTTCAGTGTTGCAACACAGTTCCTTTCAACTTGCCTCAGTCCCACGAGTATCCTGTCACCTTAATTTCTGTTTAGAGGAAGACAGGTTTGTAGCACTCTTCATAGTAATTCATCTCTGAAATAAGGTTGACTTGGGGCCTCGTGTCTATCTTGAAGTATAATAGTGTCATTTACTGTTAAAAGTGGCATCAAGAGATCCTTTCTTTTGTCACATTTGCAGTGTCTCCATAGAACTAGATATTTCTCTGAAGCTTATGAGACTGGGCCCTGATCCTGCTAGTGATTTCTGCAAGGGAAACATTCTGAACTTGTGGCCTTTTACACCACGGCTCTTATAGAAAAGACGGACATTTTTTACAGCAGCCTGTGGCTTTTGATACTTAATAAAACCAGTGCTTACTTTGGAAACTGATTTTTTTCCCTTTCATTCTGTTAGGTTCCTCTGTCTTGAGAATGTTAGTTTCTTCCTCATTATTTCTATTTTATTTGTTGTGTTTTGTTCTGTTCTGTTTTGTCATGTTTTATTTCATAGAGCCATAGAAACACAGAATGCCTGGGGTTGGAAGGAACCTTAAAGATCATCTCATGCCAGTCCCCTCCCATGGGCAGGGACACCTTCCACTAGACCAGGTTGCTCCAAGACACATCCAACCTGATCTGGAACATTTCCAGGGATGGAGAATCCACAATCTCTCTTGGGTTAGTTTTGTTTAGTTTGTTGAGCATTTTTTAACTCAGATGTTTTAATTTCTGTGTGACTGGTACTTCCTTGATCACATTAACACCATTGTCACTCTCCAAATCACATTGTTACCAGTCATACTTCTATTACAAATTTGATTGCCACTGATTTTTTCCTCTAAAACAGGATATGGTGTAAGTCAAAGGAAGACTGACATCTTTATGAAATCTGCATTTGATACACTATCTTACCTTTCAGCTGCAACATTTCCCATATTTAATACGGGTTATACCCCTGCCACTCCCCAAGCACATTCCTATTCTTTAATGTACAGGTGGATCCAAGATGAATCCAGTTGTTCAGTGGCTCCTTGACATTGTCACTGAGGAATACCAACATGGGAAACCACATTAAAAATGTTGGATCTTCGCTCTTCCCCACATCATGCACAGACATAGCAGTGTTAAAACACATCTTTCTCATTACTGGTGCACAGCTGACAGTTCACAGATGAGTTTGCTGCAGGAACATAATTTTATTTCTGTGCATCTTTGTCATAATTACCAACATTCAGAATCAAGAGTGTCAGACTTTACAAAACCAGTCTTTTCCTGTCATTTAACTTCCCCCTCAGAACTTGTGTAGCAAACCTCATTTTTGCTGTCAAGGTTCCTGTCACACAAATGAGAGGCAGTGTTTCAGGAGTCCTGGTTGTTTGTTGCCTTGAACTAAAGAGGCAGCTTTTTTTTTCTGGGTCTCCACACCCTTTATTTCAAGGATTTCCTGAGATACACAGGGCAATTTATTTTTCCTGCTTTATTTTCCTATTTTTCCAGAGGAAATCTTCTGCTCTGAAACACTCCTTGAGAAACTCAGTAAGTTTGTCAGGGAGTGCATTACCTACCTTGCTGTTGTGGTAAAGGAAGGAGATAATGTGTGTGCTTTAGAAGCATCAGTGTTATTTCTAAACAAAATAAAGGAGTTTCCCCTGACTTTTGTGTCTGTTTTTCCCTCTGGAGAGATGGAACCTCTCTTCTAGCTTCACACATAGGTAGCAGGCAATGTCCCTTTTACTTCTTTCTTCTTTGCTGGATGCTCATCACACCTTCCATCCTTCTCTTGCTTTGCTCTGGTCTTTCTGCTTATTCAGGGCTTTCCAGTTCACCCTAAAATTAGACTAGAAAAATAATGTGTCTCCCCTTTTTTTTGCAGACAACCTTGTGCTTCTTTGCCATTCGTTCTCCTCTCAAATTCTGGACAGTTTATGTTGCAATAACTTGAATCAAAAAACTTTCCCCTTCTCTACTTTAATGAAAATTTGCTGTTGAATCACCATTGTTGGTACTGGGTAATGATGAGTAGATTTACATGTACACACATAAACACACACCCCACAAGGTAATAATTTACACTTTATGTAACCACACACATCTCAGATTGTTAAATGAATTCTTGCACCTCTTCAGACCTGTGTTTGTTTCAGACTATTTTAGTTCTCATTTACACTATGGATATTTCATATCCCTCTGTCACTATGAACATAAATTTCAGGTACCAATTGCTCCAATGCAATTGTTGAAAAATAATAGAAATTGCTCAACTACGCTTCCAGCATGGGATGAAGTAAATACAATGGAAATGGCAAGCGTGGCCATTTATTTTTCTTTATAGCCAAGCTGGCTCACTCATCCTTAGTTTAAGTGATAGTTCAAGCTGTGAAAGAGTTGTTAGGACACTCATCATTTTTATTACATAGGAAATGGTGCCTTTGGTTAATTGGATTTGGAAAATTTGCTGAGCATTCAGGTGAACCTCCATGAATCCCAGCGATATTGTGATAGCCCACAAATCTCTGTCAGCTGTTGACATTCTAACTAAGCCTTTCATTTTCTGGAGTTTTGAGCCCAGAATTGTGAAAAAAAACCCCTTTCCATGAAGTCTATTTGGACCTGGTAACTGTAATAAATTTTACAGGGAGAATGCTGAGATACTGTGGGCCCTGTCACAAATACATGTTCATAAAATTCAAAACAAGATTGATTTGCTTCTCAGATTAATACACTAAAAGTCGTTCTCTTAATACTCTGAGTGGCAGAAGACAGTACTTGTAGATGACTGAGCTGTTCATCAGATAGTCTTTCAGTAGCCTCATTCAAGAACTGTCATCCTCACTGTGGGTACTGGTTCTGAATCTGTCCCTTTGAATCCCCTTTGCCATTTAGCAAAAAAAAAAAAAAAGCAAACCAAAGAGGAAAGAAAAATAGAAAGAAAAACAAACAAAAAAAGAAAATAAGGAATCACCGAAGAACTTGATTTTCCATTTTTTTCTTCCAAGATTTGTTCTGAAAGCCTTTTAAGGCTTTCAGAAAAATGCTTGAAGTTGGCTTCAGGGGATTTTGGATGAAAACTTTAGGGACCAGTGTTCAAAAAAAAGTGCAGATATGACACTTGGGGACGTGGTTTAGTGTTGGACTTGGCTGTGCTGAGGGACCAGCTGGACTCAAAGGTCTTAGAGGGCTTTTCCACCCTTAATTCTGTGATTGCAACAATGTCTCACAAAACAGCAGACAGGAGTCTTTCTTTCTCTCTCTCACAATAATGAAAAACAGTCCTAGCAAATTATAAAAAACCTTCTAAAACTTCCCAACTATTCCAACCTCTGGAAACTGGGGAAAAGAAGCTGTATCCTCCTAATGAGGCAAACAAAAACAAAAGAAGCATAGGTGAGTGAAATCTTTCTCCTCATTTTAACATACCTGATTATTAGGGTATGACTGGGTTCTCTATCTTATAAAAATGACATCCTCCACAAGACAACTGGGATAGTTTAAGCTACCTTAAATCACTCAACCTGCAATACATCTGAAATGTTAATTAAGCAAGTTTTTTATCCTCACCTCTGCTCTGCTGGCTTTAGTGAAAGCTTGTCTGCCAGGGAAAACTCTCTACAGGTACCGCCAATTCTGTTTGAAGCTGGTGATCTGGGTTTGGCTCATAACATTCACAGTAGATTTACCTGAAAGATCAATAAAAGCGTGTTCAAAGCAAGATTGGCTGCATAGAGCCTAGGATTTTATTAATTTATATAAACTTCCTAAGACTTTTGCGATAAAGGAAAAGGGAAGAGCTTGAAAATATTCTCAGCATTGTACAGCAGGGTAACGAAAATGGTGTGGCAAAGTTCTGGAATTAGTTTATTTTTTTCCAAAAGACACCCCTCAAAATAGACACAGATGAAATTTTCAAATAGAGGTGGAGTTTTCTGGTGTGACATCTCAATAGGTCCTCATTTTCAGAGGCTTATATGCATGTGTTTAAATTATCTCAAATTATACAAAGCACCCCAAAATACCTCTCACAGTAGGACTCCCTCAAAAATTTTTATTATGCAAATCCTTGATTGAAAACTATGTCTTGTGTCATTGGTGACATGTGATAGATCTTTATAACAGAAGAAATCTAAAGGCAATTCTCATCCCCAACCATTAAATAAAATAGGATTTCTCAGTGTGGTACATGCAATTTCTTCTTTATTTTTTTCATGGTGTATAGTTTAGTAGAATATAAAATCAGAATTTGAAAAGCAATCAAGCAGCCAGCAAGACTTTGATCTTTAAAATGCTAGAATTATCTTTAATCAGAGGAGATTTATAAGTAGTAGTTGAATTAAAGGTGGAATTACTGTCTGGCTTTGTTCATTTAAGTTTTGCTGCTCTTCCCACTAACGAAATTTTGTCTCAAATATCTCCTGTATCCTTTGAGAGGGATTTGTAATAGGCAGTCTTCAACTTCAGAATTGGGTTAATCTTCCAGATCTTTAGTGGCAGCACGGTGAGTAACCAAAGCACTTTGAGCTTGGACATCCTCATCAGTGAAAGAATATTTGGAACTCTGAGAATGTGTTTTCTCAAGTCCATGGTGAACTGCCTCAAAGAGCAGAAGAAAAGGGATTGAGTCTGTATGGAGAATTCCTTGTTTTTTATGTATGCTCCGTGGGAAAAGAATGCTATTTTCTTTTGAAATCCCACTTATTCTGGTTTTACTTGTTCTGACACCCTTAATGATTCTTATAATGGAGGAGGAGTTGGTTGGGTTTTTTTTAATTGGAATAAATATGTTGAAATGCTTAAAATAGGTTAAAGGTTTTGTAGAAAATGAATCTTCCTCTACAGATCTGATGGGCAATTTGAAACTTGTGACAGAGACATCCCTTCCAGGAAAGGGAAAAGAGAGGGAAAAGGGTGTGCAAAGCCCGTGGACTCAGGCATCACCAGCTGAGCTACATCTGAGCTTTCTTGCCTCTTCTCTCGCTACCCAGGTCAGGTTTGTCACTTCAGGAAGGACACATTCAGTCAGAAAGGACTTATTTCTATCCACAAAGCAAGAAAACCCTTTTTTTATGTGTGTGTCTTTACCAGGCAGCCATCCCCACACTAAAAACACAGCTGGAAAAACTTTGATGCATTTTGTCAAATTTTGAAATAACTGTTCCTAACCCCACCTGAGAAACTGAATATAATTTCAGCAGAAATTCTAAAAATTCTCAAAATGGTGGAGTGACACACGACAATTGAGCCTCCCTGCCTTTTTCCCCAGGGTGATACTGATGGACAGTGCCTTCTTCGTTCCCTCAGCATAAGGATCAGTTTAATATATTTTCTTGTAGCAATTGCTGGCATAGTTCTCATACCACCAAAAACCTCTGCACTCTCTGAGTTCAAACTCAACACAGCAAAGGTTGGAAGTAATTTTCTCCCTTATTTATTGATACCACCATGACATCAAAGAGCAATAATGACCAAGGGAAGCTGCCTGTGTGGCTGAGTAGCTGGAGGACAGTCTTCTATGAACTTCATTGCCTTTCTAGATTCTTCATCACTTTCCTCCCAATCCATCCTGAAAGCAAAAAAAAAGTTTCTTTGTGGGGTGAAGTTATACAAAGGGGAACTGCTTTAAGAAAGTTTTCAGGGAAGCCAATTAGCCTGTGAAGTAGGAGGTGTGACGTGGAGAAGGGAACATTGAGACAGGAGGTTACACTTCTCTTTCATTTGTTCTTTTCTTTTTTCAGTTTCCAAAGAATGTGCCAGGTGTTTGTTCACTTTCCAACCCCTGAGAACCAAGCTTCGAACCTAATCCACTGAGCCCTTTGCTAGCTCAACCCTGCTGGATTTATCCTGCCTTACTTAGCCCGTGCTATCTGGATACTTTGACTGCTTCAGATGATTATGGCTGTAATTCTTTGTGGGGCTTTGTGCACCATAGCAAAGAATAATAAGACCCTAAATACAAAATTAAAAAAAAAAAATAAGAAGAAAAGAAGAAAGGAAGAAAACCCCACTACCCTCATCTGTGAATAAAGGCTTTTATAAGCAGCAATAGCGTTGTGTGCTGCCTGAGTATTCCTTCTGACAGTGTAACACTGGAAAAATAAGTATTCCCATTGCCCCTTTGCAAGGAAAGGTCTAGCTGAGGCACAGAGAAGAGCAGTTTAACATTTCTTGGTTTTCCTTTTATTTGTGGGTACCTGGGACTGCTGTTCTTGTAGCTGCAAAGTAGGGCAATGCAACCCACAGATGCAATTTTCACAGAGAGAGACCCAGGAAGAACACTCTTAATAGACATCCAAAGGAAAGGGATAGCTAAAGGTCCCTTAAGGAAACACAGGGACACATTCTGACTGAATTCTGATAAAGGTGTGAGTCAGTCAAACTCCTACTTCAGTACAAGAAAAGAAGGAAAATCACTATGAGGTTCCCATACCTGCTGCTTTGGATGAGCAGGAATCTTTATAACTTACATAAATACACTCGTTGACTCTTAATATACCTATAATATTCATAGTACAATGTGCTGAAAGATGGGCCTGAGAAAACAAGAACAATGCAGGAAAAGAAAGGTGAGGACAAAAGAATGACATTTTTCGGCTCACTGGTGTTGCGGGTCTGGAAAGGGGAACAGGCTGGAAGGAACATTTTCCAACCACCTGTGATGTCATGTGGCAAAGATCACTGGAGAGGACAGAGTGAATCCACTAAGTTTTATAGTCTAGAATAAGGGTTCATGCTATGATTCATCTCTAATTCTCATTCCGTTAAGTTGGCCCATATACAACATATCTCTCAACATGTTGGCTTGAGAGAGGGGAGAAGAAAAGATTACATATCCTATTTCTAAACTTTTGGACACAGCAGGGTGTTGAAGAAGATAAGAAGGGTTGGAGCCCTTCTGCTCTGGAGCCAGGCTGAGAGAGCTGGGGATCTTCAGCCTGGAGAAGGCTCCAAGGAGACCTTAGAGAACATTCCAGTACCCTACAGGAGGCCTGCAAGAAAGCTGGAGAGGGACTTTTTGCAAGGGTATGTAGTGATAGGACGTAGGGAAAAGGCTTTAAGCTGAAAGATGGTAGATTTAAACTAGATGTTAGGAAGAAATTGTTACCTGTGAGGATGGTGAGGCCCTGGGACAGATTACCCAGAGAAGCTGTGGCTGCTCCATCCCTGGAAGTGTCCAAGGCAAGGTTGGACAGGGCTTGGAGCAAGATGAACTTTAGGGTCCCTTCCAAACCAACCCATTTTATGTTTCCACGATTCTATGTCTATAGTCTAAAATGTATTTCAGGGCTCTAGTGTTCACTCTGGGGTATCTGGTGACCTCATTGTCTCTTCCTTATGTGCTTAGAGAGACTCATGTTATTGCAGGGGCTTCCTTATCTCCTGGTACATATAAACAGCTCTTTCTTAACTGATCCTTCCATCCATTCCTTACTTCCCAGGCCTATTTATCCACCAGTCAATAACACAGAAAGGGATTGGGTACCATCCTGTGATTATCCTGGCTCTCCTAAGTGCTCCCAGCCATGGTTTTGGTCCTTGTTAAGCAGCACCCAGGCAGACAGTGTCTGCACACTGCTCAGGGGTTCACACAATACAGGAGCCATTTCCAAGCAGCAGGTGGGATGCAGCCACTCTGTTTTCAGGAGGAAGACTGTCTAAGCATATGGATACAAGCTGTCTCCTCCCAGCTGGTCTTACAGACAGAGAAGGAGCCCTGGCCCTTTTTGTTTAGCCATGTACAGAAGGGGAGAACTCTCAGCAGACAATAACTTGGGGAGCAGATGTGGTTTCTTGATGTTTAACTCATTGTCACAGTTTCTAATTAGGTGTTTACAGTTGCAGTTATGAATGCTTATAGTTGACTGTATCCCTTTTGTGAAATAAATGTCTCATTTTATGCAGAAAATATTCAGAGAGACATTTTCAAATGCTTCATTATCTGTGGTTATGTTTCTGTGGCTGTGAATCATTGCTCTCTTAAATGTACATATTTCTCACAATCGTGTTAGTCCTTAAACTCTCGTGTCTTTTTTATTGTGTTTAAATGTACCAAAATGGAATGATTGTCTGTCTTTCAGCCTTTTCCAGGAAATTATTTATTTTCTTTGTTTTCACACTTTCCTGTTGTCCGCCCACCCTTGTATAAATCTTCCTGTGCAACAAAATAGTTGACATAAGTATAACTGCTATACATAATTGATGTGTTCTCTGTTTAATAAATAAAGTGTCTGTCATATAGGGGGCAAGTTTTCTGGTTTTTATATTGCCTGGATGAGTGGTATTTTTAGCTTCTGTCCAGGGGGATGGAAAATGTTGATAATTTCTGGATAAGAAATTGTTCCTTTGAAAAGTAAATTCTGGTTAAATATATATCTGGTTTCGCCCTTCAAAAATAAACAATATGAATGATCCCTTAAAAATTCATATCTGTTATACATCAGACTTTCAGATTTGTCAGACTTGATTCACTGCTTGTTTCACAGTGGCAAACAATGCTAATGGAAAAAAAAATAAAAAAGAGAAAGTTTTCCTGCTGTTAATGAGACAGAGGTGACTGTAAACAATAGATGCCTTATAGCTATTCTCAAACAGGAATCAAAGCTGTAATTAAATATAAAACACTGTCAATGATAGGCTCTTTAATGTAACATTTCTCAGTTGCTTTTCCTCTATGAAATAGCTTCACTTAGACAAAAGCTGAGCGTGACTGAAACAAGAGAAGAAAGACTTGTGCTGAAAACTGATTTCTTGTTGCTCATGACATACCAGTCCTGTAGCTTCAGCAGGAAATATTCCTGGCTAGAAGTCAGAACATAGCTAATCACAGGATTTTGGTGGCATCTCTGTGACTAAATGGTGCCATGTGAAGACAGTTTGCTCCTGGATGGACATAGGTGTCGTCTCAACCTTGGGAAAAGACAGATCCAAACAGCCTTTTACTCCCTGCTCTGTTCGGAACTTGGGCTGTCTATTCCCTGCACTCAGACTAAGCAAGGAACAAGAGAGGAAATAACTTGGGGAAAACTGGTCAAGAGCTGAAGCTGTTTTACCTTTGCATTTTCCAGTTGTTTTATAACACAGATGTGGGTGCTGAGTGCACGGCAGCATCCTCTTAAAGCCTGAGGTCCAGAGAATGCTGCTTCATGAATACACAGAAAGGAGAACAAAGTATAAGGAGTACTGGAAGGCAGAGGCAACTCTCGTGCAACACCTGGCTGAGCTAATCAAAGGGGTACAAAAACCACTGCACAGTCCTCGATCAGCCGTGTGATGCCTCCAGCCAGAATCCAGCCCATGTGTGTAAACAAATAGGAAGCTCTGAGCAAGTACGAGGAGGTAGGTCAGAGGATTTGGTATAAAGAACCACAGTTCTTGTGTGGTGCAGGTTAATTATCTTCTGGCATCATTTTCCATTCATAAATCAAAGTAAGTAAAGCTGATGCTGTAAGAACAGGTCAAAATCTAGACCATTAAATGTAAGTATATAAACCCAGTATAACTAATTCACCAGTTTTGTAGTGGAATAGCAGTTATATCCAAGGTATTGCCACATAAAATAGAAAAAATATTTCACTTAAAATACAAGAGGGAATAGTTAAAAGAATAGTATCTATTCTCAGTTTACTCAACTCTGCCACAGGAGGGTGGTGAGGCCTTGGCACAGGTTGCCCAGAGCAGCTGTGGCTGCCCCATCCCTGAGAGCTTTCAAGGCCAGGTTAGACAGGACTTGGAGCAACCTGGTGGAGTGGAAGGTGTCCCTGCCCATGGCAGGGGATTGGAACCAGGTGGTCTTTAAGGTTCTTTCCAATTCAAACCATTCTGTGACTCTGTGATACTGAATCTGACCCTGGAAAAGGTCACCCTCTTCACCAACTACTACTTTCCGAAACAGTGGAAATAACGAAGCTCGGTTTGTTATTGTTTGAAGTGATGAGTTTGACCTTTCTGATCTCTAATAAACTGCAAGCACTGAGATTTCCCCACTCCTGAGCTGCACAGTGCCTCTTCTGCAGTGATTCTCCAATAAACACGTGTTGAGCTTATATTGCAGCTGTCTCGCTATGGAATCACAAGAAAATATTTTTTCTCCTTTACTGAGTTAGCCTGTAACATTCCTTGGAATCTGATGTCTTTGGAAGAGTTGTTGGCAATGACAAATATGTTAATAAGTCATTAGGTAGGAACAGATGAACATGTGAAAGCACAGACACATGCACAGTCCCAGCTAAACTTCACACACTACAGGGCTTTATAAGAACCAGGCTTGGAGTGACAAGTGACAGAATGAGATGAAATGGCCTGAAGTTGCACCAGAGGAAGTTTAGATTAGGTATTAGAATTTTTTCTTCATGGTAAGTAAAGCTTTGGACAGACAGCCCAAGGAAGTGAGGGAGTCACCACCCCTGGAAACGCTCAAAAAACATGTGGATATAGCATGCGAGGACATGATTTAATGGTAAACATGGTGGTTGTCAACAACTGGATTTGATGTTCTTGGACATAAATTTCTTTTCCAACCTTAATGATTTTATTGGTGATGTAGGGTTGAGAAACTGCTTCAGGGCAGAGGGAGCAGCACACAGATCTCCTGTTTCATTGCACACTAGGGCTGAACCACCCCATAGGGGCAGCAGAACCACACTGAATGAATAAGAAGCAGAACCAGACTCTGCGACAAACACGAGCCCAACCTTCTGAGCACTCTTCCAGCCTGTCACAGGAGGCAAGAGTAACCCAGGCTCTTGTTAATACAGCGAAACAACGCTGAGTGATCGATGTTTCTAAATACACACATGTAGCTTTTACTGTAGAACAATTTAGTTGCGTGGGAAAACAGGTATAAAGACGTTTTGGTTGCTGTTATCTATAGTAAAATGACAATATAAAAGCGTAAAAATATCGCTTGTGAAAGTCTATAAGAAAGAGAAGGAAAGGATAAGAGCAGAAAGATCTCACCACCCTTAGGCCTCATGACAAGGCTTGGTTACTGCAATTTTAATGTCTGTTGGTTCAAATGGTCTCAGTCTGGATCAAAGTGATTGTCGCAGACTGGATCCATCGGGTGGTGGGGGAAAGCCCAGAATCCAATACCTATTTGGTTTACATTCACTCAGGTTCAGGTGGGAATGTCCTGGCACCTCCCGTGGGGCAGGGAGCTTCAGCTGGATGATGTAATGCTGCAGAACAGGGGACACTGCGGGAGATTTGGACACCATTTAAGACAATCCCGCTGCCTATTACACCAGCCCAGCTGAGTCAATTACGGCCCGTTATGGCCCATCAGCACGCTGAACACCTTCAGGCTGTGTGTGATTGTCCTGTACTTCCCCGGCAGGAGAATTATAACAGCTTGAGTAAAGACAAAAGACAGGACCCTCCTCCAGGGTTTGCCTCTTTCCTTATCTCATAGCCTGACCTGGTGCGCTGTGCCGGGGCAGTTACTTTGCACATCAGAATCTTCCTCCGAATGTTTGAGCCATCAGCATTCCTGTCTCTCTTCTGGCATAGCTTGTGGATACATTCTTCTCCTGGGACTGGACAAGTAGTCTCTTTGTCTTATCCCAAGTTCCAGTCACAGCCCAAATTCCATTAGTAGGCATATTTGGGGAGGGGTGGGCTGCGGTGGCTGCAGATGAACAGCTGCTTCTTTGCAGTTCGTTATAGTGGTCGAAGGTCCTCCAATGGTTTTAGCAATGTTTAAGCCATTAACAATGTCGATCTCTCACAGCCATCCAGCACATCAGCAGAATGGGAATGGTTTAAGTGTAACACCCACAACCCCCCCTCCCCCCAAAAAGAAAAAAACCCACCACCACCAAAAAAAAGTATGACACTAGGAAGAGGAGAGAAGTCATGTTAACTGAAGTTCAGAATGAATAAGAGGGAGAGAAAGAAGACATTTCCCTAAGTTTTTCTTCAGTAATCAGAAATTTGTGTTAATTAATAGTCAATTAAATAAAGTAAAATTCCTCGTGTCAAGACTGATTGGCCTGTGATGCCCTTCCCCACTATCCCCTGTTGCCATTCCAGAAAGACATTCCTCTCCTGCCCTGGTTAAATAATCCTAGGTGTTTCCTAGCTGCCAAACCAGCACTGCCTGAGTGCATTCTGCTCTTTAAAACCAATCAGCATCCCTTCATAGTTCGTTTAGCATTAATGCTAAATAAAAACAGGACAAAGAATGATCCCACATACTCAACTGCTTATCATCCCTCCTGCTTTGCTGCTGGGGTGTTCTCTTTCACAGCTGTGGTCTGTACCAACAGGAAATCTTCCAGAAAGAACCTCAGCGTGGCCCGGGTGTAGCACACGACATCCCACAGCTCGTGGGACACCTCATGGAGCACTAAAATGCTTCAGGATTGACTTCCATCCTTGCATAGTATTCCAATAAATTCTAGGAGGCTTTGCAACCTTAAGATTTCTGCATGCTTTTCTGTTGCACACATGAAGCATTTCTTGGTTGCATGCCAACAAAAGACCATTCTGATGGTGAACACTTTTGACTGAACTAAAGGAGAATTCATACAGAGGATGACTGTACTGTTGAAATCATAGGGAAATCCACACTGAGCCCCATGGAGATCCAGATGGAACTGTAATTCAGTGTGAACATTGCCAACTTTGGCTTCAGGTCCAAAGAAAAGAGGGACTCTAGACAGGAACAACTTCTCCACCGCAGAGAATATTTAAAAATCATTTTTTCTTATGGTATTTATGTAGTTTCTCTCATCACAACATGGGAGATGCCTCAGAAGAATTTCTGTTTGTTATCTCACAGCTTTGCTCCTGCTCACAATTCAGATAAGGAGCTGGCACTCAGAGTTTTATCTTGAACTCACGTCAAGTCAACTCTTACTTCCACTTGATTATTTTGATGGCTCGAATTATATTAATGTCTTATTCCTTGGCATGTTATTGTCTACAGAATTTAGTATGTATCAGTAATCTTGATTTGACAGGTGGCTCATAGTCCACTGACTTGCAGCCTCTTAAACGATGTGTAGAGTGAGCAGCTAAAAATTAAGTGCATGGGGAATTTGTGTCCTAGACACCACAGACAATATCTCCCAGTTTATTATTTTTACACCCTGTGTAGTAGTGAAGAGGCTGGATATTATGATATCAGCTAAATTCCTTTAGCCCAGTAATTTTCAGCGCTGTACAGTGTCCTGCCTTTAGATGCTTGTCCAGAAGGGAGCAGATTTGATCCATCTCCTGTTTGGTACCTGACAGCTCCAAGACAAAGTCTTCAATGTTCTAATGCACTCAAAGGGCACAATTTCCTTTGTTTAGACAACTAATATAAGCCAGAATCTACTAAATAAAATCCCATCATCACAGAAAGTCTCGGGTTGGAAGGGACCTTAAAGATCACCTAATTCCAATCTTCCTGCCATGAGCAGGAATGCCAGCTACTAGATCAGGTAGCTCAGAGCCCCATCCAATCTGGCCTTGAACAATTCCAGGGGTTGGACATCCCATAATAAGGAGAGTTTTCACCCTCAGTGTACATTCAGACAGCTAAGTTTGGAGCTGAGTCTCACTTAGTTTTGTTGAGCCTTAGATCAATAATCTACTGGGGCCATTTTAAAGTCTAGAAACTTATTTTAATTGCATCATGAAAAAATAATATTTGGCACAGTATTTTGTCTACTAAATTCCCTCCACAGAGTTATGCTCTAACTTTTTTATCTCTACAGTTCTTTTTCTTCTTGAAACTAAAGGACTGACTTGAACAACAGTCAGGGCCTTCAGATTCCTCAAGGACCCTTCAGTCTCTGAGCTTCACAAAAGCAAATCCACTGCTTCAGCTAAGGAAGAAAAGCTGCTTCATGCTTGGAGTCAACCTGGCAATATTTTCCCAGTGCACAGTGGTACCGGTCACCTTCTCCTTAATTAATTGCCGCCCCAGTAGACTGGCACCAATGTGTTCTGCAAAGTTCTCAACAACAACAGTCTCTTCTGT
The DNA here is from genome assembly GCA_013398015.1 of Oreocharis arfaki. Taxonomy (NCBI): domain Eukaryota; kingdom Metazoa; phylum Chordata; class Aves; order Passeriformes; family Paramythiidae; genus Oreocharis; species Oreocharis arfaki. Next base: position 546,964 of record VZRR01001183.1, on the reverse strand, counting down.
GATGTAGCTTAAACATGCACATTACGCTCTGTTTTGATTGATTGATGAACCTCGGTGCAGTGTATATAATAATGTGCTAAATGTTACATATGCCCTTAGTGGGTAATTTCAGGAAATTATTAAAATGTGCTTCTTTTAAAAGGTTTGGTAATGTGAGTCACAGAGACGCTTGACAGACCCAATGCTGATTAGTGTGGGTGACCACAGAGTACTCGAGGCTTTGATATTTCTTGGCTTTTTCTTGGTTTCCCGGAGGCCCTTTGGACAAAGCAAGAAAGATGGCTGAGACACCCTTGGCCTTCTGGGAAACTCAGTGACATTTAAAGACTGCTGGGGCCTATTCTGTTAATATCTAAACTAATTAAAATCAAATCATAATTGTAGGAGCTTGTTCACCAGAATTCTAATCAGACTCAGAGCGGTGCACGCTGCTGTGCTACCGGCTGTCTCAGCTCTGTGAGAAGTGTTTTACCACACAGCCAATTGTTCTCAGCGGTTTGTCTGGATCTTACAACCAGCTCCTTGTATAAGAAATGTCACTTCGAATGCAGGGTGAAAACTCCCTTCAACATTTCCTTTTTCCATATACACAGAGCACATTTTGCTGCATCATGTAATGGGGTGTTTGTTGGGGTGTGGCAGGCTTGTATGTACCCACTGTGTTTTTATCAGGACTGAGTGCGATATCCTGCCCTGAACTTCCACCTTACAGAGTCTCAGAGCAGCCTGCAGCTTCCTTGTGAGGGGTGGCAGAGGGACAGGCACCCATCTCTCCTCTCTGGTGACCAGTGACAGGACTCAAGGGGATGGCATGAAGCTGCTTCAGGGATGGTTTAGGTTGGATATCAGGGAAAGATTCTCCTCCCAGAGGGTGATTGGGCACTGAACAGGCTCCCAGGGAAGGGTCACAGCCCGGAGACTGCCAGAGCTCCAGGAGTGTTTGGACAATGCTTTCAGGCACAGGGTGGGATTGTTGCGGTGTCTGCGCAGGGCCAGGAGCTGGAATTCATGATCCTGGTGGGTCCCTTTGAACTCAGGATGTTCTGTGATTCTATAACACAGACAGGAGAAGATTATTGACCATATATCAGGGCATCCCAAACCAGTATTGTAGACAATGGGATCATAGGCTGAGCTGCATTAGAGCTGTGCCTGATGAAGTACCTGCAGCTGCTGGAGTAAATGTCTGTCAACTTAGCTCTGGCAGGTCTTATTTTTAACATCTGTGTGTTCGGTGTCACCGTGTGCAGTGAAATACCCGTGTCAGATCAATAAGACACTCTTACTGCTGAGGAAAACAGCATGAGAATATAACAAGTATTAAGGCATATAGGAAAGGCTTATTAATATTTAGCAAAACTAATCTGTTTCTCACTAGCCAAAACATGCACATCCAGCCCTTTTGGGAAGACAGCTTTGAAGATTCCCTAAGTTGAAATGAGGTTTTCTGCGCTGTATGTAACCATTCATATTCTCTGTGGGCTAAATCTTATTCCATAATTTTGAAGTCAACCTTTGAGATTTGGGAGATCATTAGAGGGTCTGTGTATGTTTTCTTCATTCTGTTTTTCCAGATAGACCAAATGTAGTCACTTTATAGATGGGAATGTGATTTAAATAATATGACTTTGCTAACATTACATTTTGAATTTATCTTTATTAAGGCTTCATTTTAATTTCATTCCATGTATCCTCATTAAGCAACTGTTTGCTCCCTCAGGCATTTTTTCAAGCTAACTTTTTAATCTACCTATTGGCACTCAAAGCTGTAAAAGTTAAAACCTATTTGAATTTTTATTTGGAAATCTGCTAGATTTTTTCCCCTTTACAGAACTGCAAGCATTTTGCTTTTGCTGGAGATGGTCTATTTTCCCTATATAATCTGATAAATATTAAATTAAATAACGTATATTCATATCAATGTGTTGTGTGCAAAGCCTGGTTCTTCAGAACACTATAGGTTAACTAAAATAACACTATATTTTGCACCACTATTGCTGAAAGTCTCTCTGAAATCCTTTCACTGTAGCACTCAGATGCGGGATCGCCATTGGAATTAGCAGTGAGTGGGCCTAAAGGACTTACATTTTCCTTATTTCTATTGATTTTGACTTCTGAGTCATGCACACACTGCTTTAAGATGACAGGTGATGGAAGAAAGTTCAGTGAAAGTGGAAGTCACTGATGGGGAGCCGCTCTACATAATGTCACATAATGTGATTTCTCTGCGCATACGACCATGGCAACCTTGCAACACATAAAAATTTCCTTTTTTAATATGGTACAGTCAAAGAATGAATTTCTCTTCTGCTATACACAATACTTATAAACTTTACACACTACCCCTCTCCTCATCCTTTCCTTCCTCCTCCACTGCCTGCATTTCTCCCCCTGCAACCCAGTTGAGGTCACTGTGTATTTACCCAGAGAAACAAAATTGTTGATCCTTGGTGTGATGTAATCCTTCATTCCCAGAACTTACACAGCTTACAGTTACTGACTGCTCTCAAACTAAGTTATTGTTTAGAAATATTCCTCTAGCTCAGCATCTTGTTTTGAAAAGCTGGGTGCTACCTTCAGCAAAAAAATAAATAAACCCTCTAAAGTAGGTCAGGAATCAGAACCAAAAAGGCTGCTCAAGGCAGGCTCAGATCTGTAGGTATTTGCAATTTTAACTCACTGGTTGTTCAAAACATAACTAAAGCTCCTGAGCATACAGCACAAACAATAGCAAGAAAAATGCTTTGTATTATAGGCATCTGCATCTGTCTTAATTATTACCTGCTTGGAGACAAATAAATAAAAATGTGTAAAACTATAGCTAGATATGAATAGATAGAAATTGCACAAACAGAACTAGATTTCTTTTTTTTTTTTCCTTGTGGTGCTTACCGGTGTAAGTTATAATTTCATTCACCCTTTCAATTATGACTGGATTTTCTCATAAGCGATGCTCAGAGTTTGCTGCTGCAAATGATTCTTCTGACTAAAAATAATTCTGCTGAGAGCAGTGAGATCACCTGTGCTTTTGTGGACTCTGCACTGAGACACACTGCAGGCACTGAGCAGGAGGAACAGCAGAGAAGGAAAATTTTCTGAGAAGGAAAATGACTGTGCTGGTGCTAATCTAAATGATAGATGCCTTTTTAATTTACTGCACTATCTTTGACAGCAAATACTGCTTGTCCTCCATCCTCTCCATTGATGGATGTTTCCAACCTTGGTATCCCAGACTCGTAATCAGCCAATCTCAACAGTAAAGTACTGTTGGTTGGAAGTCACTAGAGGAAGGCACAGCAAGGAAGATACCTTTGCAAACAGATGTCTCCTTGGGCTAGGCAGGGCTCTGCTTCCTCAGAGCCCATCCCAGGCTCCATTTCTTAATTTGTTGAGTGTTCACAATCTGCAGGTGTAGAAAAGGAGAAAAATCCAGTACCACAAAGACCCCTGCCAACCAAGGGCTTTTCTTCTCAGTTGGTCCAGCAAGTTCTCATGTTTTGGGCCAAGCTGAGCTCTTTCAAGGGAGGAGAAATTGTATGATGCCCATCTACATTCTCCAGGTTGGATGAGGCCCTGAGTAACCTGGTCTAGAGGAAAGTATCTCTGCCCATGGCAGGGTGTTGAGCAAAATGCTCTTTAAAGCTTTTTCCAACGCAAACCATTCTGTTTGTCTGTGATCCTATGAAAAAGGGAACCACTTCCTTAAATTACCATGCACAGTAAAACGTGGAAAATACCAGAATGAGCATGACTGTGACAGCATAAACATAAGCATGAAAAAAAGCCACACATTTACAACCCTCCTCTCAGTACTTCCCAAGGTGTGATCTGTATCAGCTCTGTACTGAATGCAAGAATCAGAAGTGATCCAGAAAAGGCATGGTTGATATTAATAAATGCAATCAAATTGCAGAAGCAAGTTCAGACAAATGCCCCCATCTGACCTTGAAGTCACATGATTTTAAACCTCAGGCAGGGGCAAATGCATCTGACCTGTACCCTGAGGAATGTAAGTTCTGACTCCCTGTTGGGCTGGGAGTTTATGAATCCAGCATAATGACTTCTGTTAGAAAGTAATTGACTCCAAATGGAAAGTTTCTACTGACATCTGCTACATAAGCTCCCCAAGACTTGCACAACGCTGCCAGAATGCTGCCTGCAGTACCCAGGCTGAAGGCAAGACCTTATGGGCTGCCACTGGGTACCTAGTGGGGACCTCTTCGTTCATCCCAGTTTGGCTTCTTGACAGATCTCAACATGTTCCTGTTATCGCTGGAACCACCATCAGAACCTTCCATTGTGTTCAGACTTCAATCTTGAACTGATTTTTTTCCCCTTAATTCATTTTAAAAACACATCTACTGTTGGTTTTATAAGTACCTACAATTTGTGTGTGCAATTATTACTTTTTCTCTGCATTTTTCTGATCCTGATTCTAAAACACAACTGAAAGAAAAAAACAAACATAATCTCTGATTTTAACAGTCCAAGTTTATGGATCTGGCCTCACTAAAAGGAGATCAGACAAAGAAATGATGCTGACCTCACAATTTTTCCCAAACCACTACCAAATAAAAACTGGGTTTTTCATCATCTGAGCTGAAATTTCCTTTAACTGTAGGTAATTGAAAGTTTATGTACCTCTTTGAATCAGCCACTGAATACAGACAGGTTACTCCTGGGTGACAAGTTGCATGTTGAGTCACTTTCAACCTTGTCCATCTCTATTTCAGCCCTATATTTTCAGCTCAGATAGGACAAGGAGGGAAACAGAAGTTGGACCATATGCTCCTGACTCACTTCTAAATGTCTAGTCTTGATTAAAAATCCAAGTCATTCCATGAAAATGGGATCCTAATTTCAGGATAAATTCTCAAAAACACAGGGCTGCTTTTATAAGTGGAAAATAATTTTCACACTTAATGTTTCTTCCTTCTTTCTTTTCTTCTGTCCAGAATCACAAAATTAAATAACACTGTCCGGATATATACTATGTAAGCACTCAGTCTTGGTTCTGCTTAAGCTCCATGTGGGTTTCTTACATGAAAATGGGTGAGGAACTTCAATTTCTTTTGCTGTGTTTTTGTTTTTAACATATTAAACATTAATTTTTATTCAGGCACAGACAAGAGGATTAGATCATCTCACTGATTGCTCACCAGTCTTTTCAGCACTGCACTGACTTTGCTTCTGCTTTCAGAGGTCTTGGTCATTCTGTCTTACCAAAAAGTTGGGGAAAGTCATCTCTTTTCTGCTGCAGATATTTAAGGGTCTTTGTTGAACCAGTTTAACACATTGGCAGGTGAGCCAATTCTCAGGGTTGGCACTACTGGTTGGTCATGTCCTGAAATTAGGATGTCAGCAAGTCCACCAGCCTGGTGTTCCTGGACAACTACCAGGTAAGTCTCTAAATGCGCTGCTAATTGCATAAAACACAAGCAACATCAGTAATATGTGATGTCCCTGCATGAAGTCCAACATGGAAAGCTGTAATTTGAGTGTTAGCAGAGGGTTATATTAGGAACTCAGCAGTGAAGAATTCTGTTCCAAAAAAAGAAAAAACAGTTGAAAAATTTCTTCTTGAACAGTATTTTCAATTCAACTATTTTGGGGGAAGATGTAGAACAAGGTTGTAACATTTTTCAGAAAACTTACTCAAACTGTAGTTCTGCACTTTCTGCCACGTTGAATAATGTCATTCCTTTCTGTGGCAAACGTGCTTGTATCCCACACAAATTTGGCACCACTATAATTTTTCCAATCACATACATTTGCTTATATCAGAAATGTTGAATCAGAGTATAGAAGTTGGCTACAAAGCTCAAATTATCTGTTTGGAACATGCTTGCTGATATTTTAAGTTTCATGCTATAAGTATTTTTTTAGTATCTCATATTACGGTGGAGTTGTGAGAAGTGCAGTCAGTATCACCAAAAGGTCTTATGGATTCAGTGCAGTTTCACAGATTTAATTTGCGCAGAAACAAAAAGAAAATAATGTTTGCAAAAACAGTGATGTGTTTCTAAGTCATCATCTCCAAAAGGAAACTTTTGTGTCTTTCACTTGGAATGACTTCAAAAAATAATAATAATAAAAAAGTTTTAACTTTTAATTTTTGATATGGTAACGTGATTTGGATGGCGACAATGGTGTTAACTTGATCAAGGAAGTATCAGTCACACAGAAATCAAAACACTTGAGTTAAAAAGTGCTACATAATCTAAACAAAACAAAACTAAGAGGTTATGGACTCCCCATCCCTGAAAGTGTTCAAGTCTGTATTCAAGTTGGATGGGACTTGGAGTAACCTGGTCTAGTGGAAAGTTGTCCCTGCCCATGGCAGGGGGCTGGAACTGGATGAGATTTAAGATCTCTTCAACCCAAACCATTTTGCGACTCTGTGATTCTGTGATCAAGACATACTATGAAAACTTCTCTGTGCCTGCTGTAAGCAAAGACCCAGCTGGCACAACAGGAATCCACAAGAACACACTGCTGGCTCTTCTTCCCTACTGCCAAATTTGCTCAACCCCATGGAGAAGAATAATGTGAGTGAAGGAATCAGCAGGTTGGTCGAAGAAAGGTTTTGTTCTAACCTCCCACTGACACTGACTTTCACAGGTAAGAGGCAGGACTGGCCTAAGGCCAAAAATAAACTTTTTATTTGGCTCTCTCAGCAATGGAGATTTGACTCCTCCAACACAGAACTTCAGCAAGCCTTCCCTGGAGCAAATGAAATTCCATTCAGATCAGGACTGTTAAAAGCAATTGTAGATGATGGGTGGGTTAACTTGGGTCCCTCATGCTGCTTTTCACTCCTAAGTCCTATCAGCAGCTAAAGAGTCATTTGGCCATATATCAGTATATTTAAAAAATGTCTAGGTGTATTTAATGTTTACTTTATGCATTATGAGGGAAAAAATTAAATAAAATTCCAGTTCTATTTCTTCTCTGAAAACTTTTCTGGAACCACATGAATAAACCTGTTGGTGCACATGTTTATATGTTTTTGTTTAATCAAAGAATACACCAGGAACCACCTTTAAAGAGTCCCGTAACTGGACTTGATTCTGTAGTTAATTTTAAAAAAATAGAAGAATTTTTAATTCAAATTATGTATCTACACAAATCTGAGGGCATCTCACATCTGAATGACAACAGTCAGCTTCACGAAGTAAATCTTCTCCCCTCCCAGAAAACTTGGTGCCTCACAGAGAAAAAAAAAAATAAACCACAGAATTCTGAAAAATGCAGACCAAAATTGTCATTTTAGTTTTCATGCAGAAAATGTCATTTCTTCCTACGTTGGTTCCCTCCTATGTCTAGATTTTCATCCTCAATACTATCGCTCTTAGCTCTTCTTTTGCATTCTGTGACATTAAGTAAAACAGTATTTGTGGAATCTTCTTTCCTAATTTCACTTTTTTTTGTTAAACGTGACTCTCAATAAAATAAACCCCCCAAAAACTGATTAACTATTCTAAACCCATTTGATCATACTCCAAAGCCCAAGCGAAGCATGAAGAATAATTTTCAAGTTTTATATTTTAAAAACAATTGAATATTTCTAATCCTAGGTGTCCCGATCCCATGTGTTAGTTGCAGAATGAAGTAAATAACCTTCTTCTGTATTTGCATTTTAATTTTCTTTCAACATTTTGCAATATAGATTTTCATACAGAGAACACTTCTCTTTCTTTATAAACAGATGCCACTCTAGCTGTCATTTCAAAGATGTGTGACTGAATTTCTGAAAGTCTAAGAGACATGTTAAAAGTGACATGAAGTAAAGCAAATGATTTGACTATTGTTTCAAGTGTTCTTTTTCAAAATTTAAATGCAGAAAAGAAAAAGCCCTGAAGATATTATTCAGTAATACTAGTAACAGTATTTCTATAATGCTTTAAATTTCTAAAGTTCCTATGTAGACAGTAATTAATTTAAATAATACCCACGACTTTTAGATGCTAATATTCACCTTGCAAAATAAATTGATTTGTTTGTGTGTGAGTGTTCTTGAGGGCTACACACGCACAGACTCTACAGTCATTTGTCAGTCTCTAATAAGAAACAGAAGTGACATCTGTCATGCATTCCAGTAAACACATTAAGCAAACACAATAGGACCCCAAAATGTTTACTCGAGTACTCTAATTAATTGTGACTTGCTGGAACAGAGTTTTCTATGAATTAAACACAAAGATCCATGCTCTCTCCTCCCCCTTGCTGTAGCTTTTTGTGCAGTGGGAAAAGATTTAAACTAAAGACTTCCCTTCTGGCTCTGCCAAGGTGCATTTTTTCCTCATAGACTTGACTTGCAGTAGAAGTTGATGTGAGAGTTTGTCACGGCTGTTTTGACAGTCCGGTCATCCTAATCCAGGGATCTGGTCCCTGTGGTTTGTCAATTATCCTACTAACCCTACAGCGAGAGGAACACTCAAGGCACTGAACTGTCATCCAATAACCAAGAAATAATGTCAGCAGCCAGTGAGTAGGGATTGCGAGAGATGGGGATGGTTTTGACAACAGAGAAGTGTGGATCATTTCAGCATTTATTTTATTTATAGGCATTTGTAACAAATTAATTACATCTCTCTGCAAGGCTTCACTAAAACTTGCTGGATCCCGACCTGCCTGCACACACAGGGTGATGAGCAGAACTGAGTGCAGGGATTGCAGCACGGCAGATCCAGGCATGGAGGTTCGATTCCCAGTTTTGTTCACTCCCCTCCTGTGACCTTGAGCTTGTTACTTGACTTGGATATGTTTCAGTATCCCGCCGGATAAACTGAGGATAAAAGCATGCACTCTTAAGAGCAGGCAGAGCCTTAATCAATTAATGCCTGTAAAGGACATTAAGATCATTTAGCAAAAGGTAGAATTAAAGTGCAAATTATGCTAAGGTCCTACTGGAATGAAAGGCAAGTGTGTTTAAAAGGGGATTTAGATGCAGAAGGTTAGACAGCAAGGAAAATCTAGGTGGAAGATCACAAGAGGCTTGATTCTGATCCAATGTGTAACAGGATAATTTGGCTTAACTCCCCACTTAACACTAACAAAGCAGGCTCTGTTCTGGATTCTAACTCGGTATAAAGTTACACTGATCTATGATTGCACTGATTCAACCAACCCGGAGTCCAAATTTTTGGCTCTGCAATTCCTCATAATTAGGCCTATAATCTCAATTTTTTCATTCTTTTAATCTGTTTTTCCTATCATTTCTCAATCGCACGTTTATTCAAACCATGCTGAAGTGAGAAAATATGTCAGAAAAGATGAAGCAACAGAGACAAGCTAAACCTCTGGAGTCATCCTGTGTCCAAGTAAGCCACAGGCACAACCAACAGGACTGGATGATAGAATAGGTAGCAGTGATGGCCTTCTACACCTTCAGTTCTGAGTTTAGATGTGGTACAGCCTCAGCAGTAAGTGCTTGAAATTTTCTACCACCTGAAAGCTCTGCAGAAAAGCACAGGGTATGAGATGGATGAATTTCCTTGGTGTACAACCTTGAACCCTTGAACCCTCATCCCTTGAACCCTTCCAGGGATGAGGCAGCCACAGTTTCTCTGGGCAGCCTGTGCCTGGGCCTCACCAGGGAAGAATTTCTTCATCCCATCTAATCTCTACCCTGCCCTCTGATAGTTTAAAGACATTTGCCCTTGCTCTATTATTGCTCTTGTGAAAGGTCCCTCTCCAGCCGACACAGTATTGGGGTGAACTCTGATAAAACACAGCTAATATGAAATTTAATAATTTAAGAGATTGTTTTAAGACTGTTTCTAGTAGACTGAACAATTTAGATCTCCAGTTTGTGGTGGCTGGGAAGATTTATCCTTGACACTGGTACAGAAATGGAAAGGAGAAATTTTATGTCAATCTTCTAAAGGAAAAATTCTTCCAGTTCTAGATGTTGCTCCAAAACCATGTGTGCAATCATTAGAACAACTAAACGAAGATCATGCTGTTCATGAAATAATTTTGTCTCCCTTACTGACTAAATATCCACATCCACTGCTGATAATTAGGGAAGCCTGGGTAAACAGAGATGTCTCAAAATGTGTGCTGAAAATCCTCACCATTTTCAGCTATATTACTGGGGACTTAAAATCTGGAGGCCAGGACTTGTCATGATCATGTCTGATATTACACTCTAACTGTTTCCATTGCCGAATTGTCAGCAAATCTGGAAAACAGCTGGAAGCCAGTCCAGGAAAATATTATACTTTAGCAATGTGTTCTTATGAATATCACCTCATTGTGCAAAATTTAGACCATCTTCTTCCTGAAAACCTTGAAAGTACTTGCTCTATATAGAAAAAAAATAAAAACCAAACTGAAACTTTGGAATAGCTTAAATGAGAAACAACTGATCCAACTGATACCAGCTGAAGCTAGTTTTCATTCTCTATAGCATTCAGGCAGCTTAGGGTAAGTTTTTAGATACAAAAATGTTATCTTGTGTAAAACATTACAAAAGTCTGTGCTGGGCATGGATACTTGCAAAGATTAAGAAAGAAGACTTGGTCTGATGTGGAAGCACACACTGAGTAAGGAAACAGCACTCATTTCCCAGGAGCCAAAACCATGAATGAGTCAACATCTCTTCTCAAATCGAGTCCAGTAAACTTCTTTTTTTCCCGTGTACCTCACCATTTTACAGTTTGAATATGATCCCTGCTGTTGTTGAAATGTCAGACAAAGAACCTTTTCATGGGGGGTTTATGTACTTGCCTTCTTGTAAATGTAAATTCCAGATATTTCACATCCGGATGGGGGTCTCATTGATAAAGCCCCTGTGGAAAAAAAAAATGCAGCAGAATCCTCATAGATCCCACACCCAAGTGCCCAGACAAGAGGATAAAATTATTTCATACCAGCAACTTTGGGAGCAGCAATACCATAGAATCATGGAAAAGCCCTCTAAGGTCATTGATTCCAGCAGTTCCTCCAGCACCGCCAAGACCACCATTAAATCATGTCCCCAGGTGCCACATCTATAGAGCTTGTAAATGCCTCCAGGGGTGGTGACTCCACCACTGACATGGGCAGCCTGTTCTAAAGCTTGACAATAATTTCCTTGAAGAAATTTTCCTAATATGCAAACGAAACCTCCCCTGGCACAACTCGAGGCCATTTCCTATGGTCCTGTCACTTGCTACTTGGCAGCAGAGCCTGACCTCCAACCTGGTTGCACCCTCCTGTCAGGGAGTTTTAGAGGGTGAGAAGATCCCCCCTGAGCCTCTTTTCTCCAGGCTGAGCCCCCCCAGCTCCCTCAGCTGCTCCTGATCAGACTCGTGCTCCAGACCCTTCCCCAGCTTCATTGCCCTTCTCAGGGTTCAGGCCACTGTCCTCATCCCACCCTCTGTGGGAAGGACACACATTTTTCAGGGCTTTTTTGGGGTTTTGGGTTTTTTGGGTTTGGGGTTTTTTTGGGTTTGGGGTTTTTTAAAGATGGGCATGCTGATAATATGAACCTGTCTGGAAATATTCAGACGTGGTAGGACCTGTGCCTGGGACGTGGATTTTTCAGTCACTGTTAGTGAGGTCGTTGAGGAAATAGAGTAAACACAGCCCATCCCCTGACTCTCCCCACATGGATGAGTCTAACTCCAATACCTCAGAAGGCTTATTCCATAAACAGTGGATACTTTAAATCTGTTTGCGGTAAAGTTGGATTATCAATGAGAAACTTTAAACCTCTAAGACTGCTACTTGACAATTTGTCACTCAACTTCAGCAAAACTATAGGGGAAAAGCACAATGAATTAATGAATAGCAACAAATCCCCATGACAACATGTTACTTCATTAAAATTTTATCAGCATTCTTCCTAGGGAAAGCATGCCTTCTGTTCTACGCTGAGCTTCTTCTACAGTGTTTTACAGACAATTCACAGCATTCTGGCGCTTCAAAATTAGCTCCTGTGGAGAGTGAGCTACACACAGACTCTAGATTGTGTCACACAGCGATCTCCTGGGTGCCATGATGAAGTTTTGCCCACATTTTTTGTGTGTATCTTATGCCTTAAACATTAATCAAGCATTTCCCAATTGCTTTCTTTGAGAATAGGTTAATTAGCTGCAAATGCATCTCTGTGTTAATTTTCAGCAAATGCATTAAACTGCATTTCATAAATATTTTCCTAGCAAGCAAAGGAAAGCTTTGAAAGGAAAATGTTGCCATTGCTTTCACTGGGGCTCTATCTTATGCCTTTTTTTTTTCTTATTTTCATTATTTTTTCTGTGGAGATCCATAAAACATATCCATTGGTGTTCAGTGTATTCCTCAGTGTGGATGTAAGTAAAAAAAAGAATAATAATAAAAATGGTTGCTCGATACTGTAAGCTTGCCAATATAATCTTAAGATTTGTTTAAAAAAATCTCTGCACAGAAACACTGAATTTATTTGCTTGGAAATTCAAATTATTTTAAAGAGGAAAAAAACCCATATAGATCATGAGGAAAAGGCTGAAATTACTCTTAGAAATAAATAATGGCTTGCATGGATATCAGTTACAAGTTCTGGTTATATTAATAACATTTCCTCCAGACTATGGCAGTCCACTTACTTACTGCATGTATTTGGCTCTAAAAGCACCTAGCAAGAAAATATCGCTTCCTAAATACTTTGTCAGCCGAACAGATTTTGGATGCAAAGGCTGCAGGGAAGGAAATTCATCCCTAGTTTTTCACCCATGAACTAAAGTTTGACACAGGGATTTAGGTGTTCAAGTGAGCAGCTAAACAATCAGGCAGGAGGAGGCAGAATTAAGTGTCCATATTATAATATAAGGTTCTGAGCCAAATGGAAAACATCAAAAAATAATGTTTCTTTACCATTAGAGTTGTTTTCTACAAAAAAAAAAATAAACATTGCAAAAGGAAGACACCAAATCTTCCTACCTCCAGCCAAATGCCTGATCTACACATTCTCTCCTTATGGCTCCATGAATCTTGCCAGTCTTGAGCAGTGGTGCTGGAGCAAACATTTAGAGATGTCTATGGAATATTACAGTAATGAGAACATTCTGTTTGGATGTGGAAAGAGCTGTCATAACCACCACATAACTCCAGAAAAGCCTGCAAACCAGGTCATCTGTCTTCCACATGAGTGATCAAATCACTGGGCTCATATGTCTCTACAATTTGACTCTGTATTTTAAAAGTTATTTGAATTCATTGCAATCTTAATAACAGGCTTGATTCTGAGGAAGCTCAGCAATGTAAATCCCTGAAGTGACTGAGCAGAATTAATATTTTCACCTGGAACCTGAGTCTTTTTTGGAAAATGAGTCTAGGTGGGCATGTCCAGTTCAGCAAAGCCAAGGCATTTCCCACAGAAACGTCTGATCACACAGTGAAGATTATTATGGGAAATATGAATGCCAGTGGCACCTTTCCTTAGGTTGCACCACTGATGTAAGGCCTGAAAGGCACCTAAATTACTCGTAAGATTCTATGACACGCTCCAGATGACAAAAGAAAACTGGTAATAGATGTCACAAGGGTTAGTAGACATCTGCATCTCGATGTGGAATGTCAGTGTTCATTAGGAAAGTCTTTCCTCCAATTGCTCAACTTCTTATTTTTTTGAATTTTAATTTTTTTCCTAGGTGCCTGAGATTCAGCCAAACCAACACATTTATACAGTGATCATCTTTCTATACAGAGTATTTAGCAGAAGAAATATAGTGTAGGCCTCCTTCTTTCAAAGGGAAGAGCTCAGTGTCATTGAGCTCTGGGAAAGCTTCTGTAGAAGTCTGTTATATGATCTCGTTAGGATAAACATTGAAAGAAGCATTGAATCTGTAAATTAAGGAAACTGAGATATATTTTCTCGGAAATACTTTTTTTAAAAATAGCTTTAAGTAGGGTTTCCCCAGCCAAATGTCTGCACAGTTCTTGTTTATTGCATGTCATGAGATGTCACCCCATGACTCATTTTAAATTAATGAATCCAGGCCCAGCACGTTACAGACCCATTTATAACTCTTCTAATCCTAACAAACAAAACACAGGACAACACCACACTTCTGCCAAAAGAGGACTCCTTGTCCCTTTCCTGCAATTCTATTTCCTTCTCAGCTTCTCTCGTTTCCCTTTTCACTCAAGAAAGGATGGGAACTGGACACTTTAGGATGGCTGGTAGCTGTGCAAATTTGTACACCACCATAAGGAAGTCCAAGGCCGATGTTCATTTCTTACTTCCTGGACTTGTTTCCTGGGAGCCCCATCTTTATTGGCACAGTTGGATAAAGACTCAAGTATATCCTCATTATGTTTTTTTGGCAGCTGTAGGCAGCCTGATGGTCATCTGAAGATGAACTTTCCACATTAGTTCTCAAACAACATGACCTTAAGAGAGTGTTTATCAAAACCTCCCTACTTCATCAATAGCTTCCATTCTTTTCAGTTTCAGCAGTCCCCATACAGACACATTGTCCCTTTGCTTCATTATTTGCAGCATGTCCAGGAATGTGAAAATAGCTGCTGCTACTATGTGGTAGCAGTTTTCAGACACACAGATAACGCCAGGCTGCAGCCAGCAGGAAATTAAATGTGTTGTCCTTGATGCACTTGCTGCCATACATGGATTTAATGATATTTCAGGGTTCAGCAGGCCGTGGCATGAGCGCCAGAGATCTGTGGTGAGCAGATTTCTAATGGCGTGCAGCAGAGTCAGGAGTGGGAGCTGTGGCACTCAGAGGCACACCTCAGTGGGAGGCAGGTGATGTCAGGCTGCGAGTTCTCTTGTTACCTTGCTGTCTTGCAGACAGAAAACAGGACAAAGGAACTGGCAGCCACTCTCCTGTTGAAAGGCAGGATCTCCTGGAGTGGTTTTTTTGCAGGAACATCTTTAAGTTTGTGGAAAAAATTTAGGCACGGACATGACCTCTGCAAGACTGTCAGACCCCTAAATACAACATATTTTTTGAGACACTGTAGTCTTCAACCCAAGCCCATGTTTTTGTGAAATATCTATCAGTGTTTGGCCAGACAATAGGACTAAATCACCAATCTGAAATTTCAGCTACCATTACTCATAACCAAAGCCAAACAGACCATGTGCTATCCTTGGAGAAAGGCAAAGGTATTTGCTTTCTGCTCCTCCTTTCTTTTTCCACTTCTGAAGACATCAGTAACCTGTGAATTAAAAATGAGGGGAGGTGGCTTTGAGCAGGATTCAGATAAAGCCATCGTGGGGAGCATGTGGTGCTATTTGAGTTCTTTCTGAACTCTCCCTGTCTGTCTCTGTCCTCTAGTTTTTTTGAGGCAGCTTTTGTTAAAGGCGAGTCATGCCAATCAATCCTGGCAGGTGGTCTTTTTAGTTCCAGGTGTTGACAACAGGTATCTGCTTTGGTCTCCTACACCCTGTGTCACAAAGGGAGGTGGTGATTTCAGCATTTGTTGGCAGAAAGATGATAGATGACATTTGCTGGCTCAACATTCATCTCCAACAGTTGTTATTCCAGTTCATGTGCTTCTTGGTAATGAGTAACTGCAGATTAAGGTCTTGGAAATTCATTGTCCTGTGCAGTGGTGGTCTGTCCACCAACATCTATACTTCAAAGAAACACTGTGTTCCCTGGTTCTTTGTGTTTTGTTATAGGGAAGCTTTTCATTCAGCCTCTTTTAATTTATCCCTGAGTTTTAATGAGTTGCACTCTATTTTAATCTTAGTAATTTTTATAGAAATCTGATGGTGAATTAGAAACAGCTGCATCCCTTGCAGACATTTCCTAAAAACTACAAGATGCTTAGAAGGAATCTGCTTGCTGGTGTCTAGGAAAGGGCCATTGGGGATAGATATATATTTGTGTACCTTTATTAAATTCAATTAATTATCTGAGAGCATGAAATTCTCTCATTACCTTACCTTTTTATTTTCCTATTTGCCTTTCATATGCCATGTCATGTATGCCACATTGGTTCCAGTGGAGTAGGATAGTTCAGCTGGAAGGGACCTAAAATTATAAGTCAGTCCAACAAATGACCTGAGCTTCAAAACAGGCTTGAACCTGAAAAGGCAGACCTGGGTGGCTTCCTCTCACAATTTCATTATCAAAATTACGTGTTTGGGCCCTTTTCCCTGCAGGTTGTGTTACACTGCACCAGCTCAGTCTTCGTGATCTATGGATTTTGAAGAAAAAATCCAGGCCATGTTCAAGTGTCAAGTGATGTTTCTGCCTAAGGACCTCTCCATCGTTTTTTGGTTTCTCGCTCTCCAAGTAGGTCCATATCACAGAAACACAGAATCAGAGGATGGGTCAGGTTGGAAGGGACCACAGTGGCTCATCTGGTCCCACCTCCCTGCTCTAGCAGGGTCATCCCAGAGCACAGGGCACAGGATTGTGTCCAGACAGTTCTGGAATATCTCCAGTGTGGGAGACTCCACACCCTCTCTGGTCTCTGTTCCAATGCTCAGTCACTGCACAAAAAAGTTCTTCTGCCTCATGTCCAGGTGGAACTTCCTGGGATCAGCTCCTGCCCATTCCTCTGGTGCCTTTGCTGGGCCCCAAGGAGCAGAGCCTGGTCCATCCTTCAACACCCTTCCTTTAGATTCTTATATATTTGTGAGGTGTGTCATTGCCTCACAGGTTTTATCTCAGTGCCTTTTAGCCAAACTTTATCAAGGATTTTGCAGTCTTTATGCACCAGCCCAAATAACACTTTTTTTCCTTTTT